>NW_020769347.1:9834076-9908186 GCF_900518735.1 Pseudonaja textilis
TCTTTCTTTCTTTCTTTCTTTCTTTCTTTCTTTCTTTCTTTCTTTCTCTCTTCCTTCCCTTTTCCCTTCCTTTCCTTCCTTCCCTTTTTCTTTCTTTTCAGATTGACTTCTTTTGAAGTAGTGTAGGTTGTTTTGTGAATCTTATTAGATCCAAATAATGGCTTATTTCCACATGCAATTCACTACTTGACCCTGCAGTGGTGAAGTGATACAACCTCACTAGATGAACCAGCAGTTACCATCAAATACCATGGGAAAAACATGTTGGTCGTTTATCTTGTGTTGTTTTGCGTTCCGGTACATCAAGCATGATGAGCTGGGCCTCCCCTTGCTCCTTCAAGCTCTGATGACAACTCCCAACATTTCCCACTGCCGTGATTTTATCATCACCTCCATTATCACTTTCACAAGGTTAGAGGCTCAAATTGCTTCTAATGTAGAGAAAACATAAAATGCCATGCTGCTTCACCATGAGTTGTATCACAAGTCACCCTTCTTTTAGAGTACTAGGAGATGACACGTTACAACCTGTTGAAACAAGCTCCCCCTCTTTAGTCATTTACTCTGGAAATCTGTGAAAAGGCGCACAGACCTTTGTTTCCTCCAGGCTGCTGAATTTCTGGGGCTTTTTTAGACTGACCTCTTATAAGATAATGAGCTCATCCACAACCAAAGCTTTGATTTAGGGGAGGGCTAATAGTTTGAAGGAAGAAAAGACTGCTGGTTTACAGTTTCTGCAAGGCATTAGGAAATATCTTACAAAGCCAGTGTGATGTGACTTAGCATCAAAGTTATAATTATCTTCGTTCAATCCATTACACTTCTATAGTAACGGAGCAAAAGGGAGATTACCACACTAAGGAAAAAGGAGATATTGCTTTGCAATAGAAATTATTCAGAGTAGAATAGAACAGAACAGAATAGAATATGGAAAGGGACCTTGGAGGTCTTCTAATCTAGCCACTGCCCAGGCAAGAGAATCTATACTATTTCAGATAATGATGGAGCACCCATGATTTCTGACAGCAACCTGTTCCACTGATTAATTGTCCTCACTGTTAGAAAGTTTCTCCTTAATTCCAGGTTGCTTTTCTCTTTGGTTAGTTTCCAACCATTATTTCTTGTCCTGCCCACTGGTACTTTGTAGAATAATTTGACCCCCTCTTCTTTGTGGCAGTCCCTCAAATACCGGTGTACTGCTATCATGTCGCTCCTAATTCTTCTTTTCTTTAAAGTAGCCTTTGATCCTCCTTTCATCATCTTAGTTGCTCTTCTCTGAACTTTTTCCAAAGTCTCAACATCTCTTTTTGCATTATGGTGACCAAAATTGGTTGCAGTATTCCATGTATGGTCTTACTAGGGTTTTATAAAGCGGTAACTAATGCTTCATGTGATCTTGATTCTATGCCTTTGTTTATACAATCCAGGATTGAATTAGCTTTTTTTTTGGCTGCTACTGCACACTGCTGGCTCTTATTCAAATGATCATCCACTAGAACTCTAAGGTCCCTCTCACAATTACTGTTTCTGAATATGAAGAGGCTCTTTAATTGTCTATATACATTCAGCGAACCTATGCCACACATGCCAGAACTGGTCTTCACCACCCAGGAGAGCTGAAACTGGAAGAGCAGCATTAATATTACTCATGTGAATCTTGCTTATAATATGTGTATTTTAACAAGATTGACACAAACTAATAGTAGAACTCATTCTGATTTAGGTTATACCAATCATCTAAGTGGCTTCAGAGCTGCAGGATAAACGCTTTTAAAATAATACTTGAACGTACGGAAAGTGCAAATAATTTTTTGAAAAGTGTACATAGACCAAAACATCCATTTCTAAAATGTATCTGATTAACTTTGCAGCTAATCAGACACATTTTTATGAATACTAAGACACCAAACCTAGGCCATTTCCTCCAGAGATGATAAAATTTCTCCACTGGACAAAACTGACTTTGCTATAAGAAAATAGCTCACTGGTTGGACTCTTACTATAATTAGAAATAAAATGCCTATTCTGATGGTGATTGACCTTTGCAAAACATTTCAAAACTAGGGGAAAAGCTGAGGTGAACTGGCTGTAATCCTGGACACTTCATTCACAGAGAAGTATAAAGGGCTTAATTGATGGTTTCATTAATTCTATGAGAAATAATTGATAGTATGCCAGGAGAGCCAAACCTGGTTAAAAGGTTCTAGAGGTAGAGATAACAGGACGCACTAGGCCCTGAGAATTCAGTTCCACCATGCTTTGATGATGACAGAAGAACTAACTATTAGCATCCTTGTGTCCAAATGGAACTGGCAAAATGCCTTTATGAAGTATAATTTCTCAGACATAAAGTATTGGTGGCACTAAATATACCATGAACATACTTCATTGAAAGTAACATGCAAAAGTTGATTTGCATTCTGAGTGGCTTATTTTAAACGCTTTTGAAAGTTTGCCTGTATCATTTGAAAATTTCAAAAACAAAAAATTAAATAAGCATCCACTGTGGTTTTCAATATGTAACAACATCTTTGTCAAGTCATCTTTACTTTAACCAAAAGTTATATAGACACTTATTTTAAAAACTCTTAAAATGTGGCACATGTTTAGATTCTGTTCTAAATCATTGGGTGCCACATTTTTTTATTTTTTTATTTTTATTTATTTATTTATTTTTGTCAGTTGCTTACAAGATAATAGTTATAAGTAAAAACATAGTTATGAATACATGGATACATATAAGAAAAATAAAAAAAGAAAAGAAACAATAGGACAGAGACGGTAGGCACATTGGTGTGCTTATCTCTTATCTATTATTTCTCTTATATCATTCTGTATCTTACAAGGTGATATCCTTTCATTTTTATAGTACATATTAAAGATTACAAATAAAATAAATTTGTCATATAAACTGCTTTCTGCTTGAAGAACTTTAGCTATTTTCTCTGAATTTAATTGCAAGACTGAGATGCTTTGCTTGCGCCCTGGATTGAGCTGGTTATTGCAGTGCTTGTCTGATACTGTGGCCTTTGACCATCAGCTATAATTGCACTCTATTTCTTATTGTCTGCAATTTATTGCTTTGAGAGTCCACAGCATCAGTGTCACTGTTGCTTCTGTGAGGACCTACACTGTTTGCTTGTATACTCCAGGATGGGTAGAATTAATTTTAGTTTCTTGTTTGCTCTTTGCACCTTGATGGCCCTACCTCATGTCTTGGAGAGTATTGTAAAATTCTAATAGCTTGAACAGATGATCAAGCTCTCAGAGCGATGGTACCTAACTTTCTACCTCCTGATGCTACTACGGAGAGGCAGTAGCCCTTGGCTGATTGAGCTGAGAAAATATCCTCATTTCTACAGGTTTTCTTCCAAATGTGCAATTTGTACACTCTTTTAAAGTCAATGAGTTCTCAGTTTAAGAGGAGACATAAGCAGTATTTTGCAGTTATGTCAACAGAGATCTGCAACTGGAGCACAGTATACATTTCAGACCAGTTATGGCTACTACCCTTCTGGGACCTGTGTTGTAATAACACTACCATAGAAAAGAGCTACAGTTTGGATAAGAATGTTACAAAAATGGGGGCAAGGAAATTAATCTTGCCTAATTGAGGAGAGGGACAAGAATATCTCCTCCTTTCCCAAAAAAGAAAAGAAACACATTGACTTATATATAAAACATAAGTACTTCAACTCCACTCCAGTCTACCGTTTTCTCACATCTACAATTCTTAAGCTCATTTTGCTCTAGAAAGAGAGGTGGGTGGGTTGGGGTGGAAGTGAGTCCCAGATAAATTTTTAAAGTTAAAATTGTGTATTTGTGACCCGAAGGAGGAAGAAAATGATTAAGAGGAAGGAGGTTCTTTAAAATATATTAAAAATACTGTTTTTTTCTTAATGAGACTCTTGGCACGTTGCCTTAATGTACTGTAGCTCTGTTATATGTATTTCCATTGGACTAATGAACTAGTCCAATAATAGGCTGTTTTACTAAATGGCCCATTATTACAAATCTTTCTGTAATAACGGAAGAATGTTTTTGATGAAAAACATAGGTTAAGTCTAAGCCCTTAAAACCTTTCATTGCACACATGCTACTACAGAGAAGCAATGGCCCTTGGCTGATTGAGCTGAGAAAATATCCTCACTTCTACAGGTTTTCTTCCAAATGTGCTATTTGTACGCTCTTTTAAAGTCAATTAAAGTCACTCTTTTAAAGCACTTGTAACTAAGTTTTATGGTTTAACGTATCACCCAAGTGTTAAGTGGATGTTTGGATTGCTGGGAACTGAGATCTGAATCCAACATTAGCCAGAGATAGAAAGTCACCGTTTTCAGAAATCCCCAATGAAAAAGTGAACATTAATGATTCAGCCTAAATAGTCCACCCCAAAGGACTTGATGCAGGAGCAGGGACTGAGATAACATATCAAGGCAACTGAAAACAACCTAATTAAACTCTTTCTCTTCAGGAACTACAGGTAGTCCTTGACTTAATGACCATTTGAAGTTACAACAGCACTGAAAAAGTGACTTATGACCATTTTTCACATTCATGTTCATTGCAGCATCCCCATGGCCATGTGATTTACATCCAGATGTTCGACAACTGACTAATATTTATGACAGTCACAGTATCCTGGAGTCATGTGATCATTTTTTGCGACCTGCTGACAAGCAAAGTCAATGGGGAAGCCAGATTCACTAAACAGTTGTGTTACTAATTTAACAACTGCAGTGATTCACTTAATAAATGTGGCAAGAAAATGTCCTAAAATGGGTCAAAACTCACTTAACAAATTTCTCACTTAGCAACATTAATGTTTTATAAGTTGAGGAATGCTTGTACAATTTCCCTGGTCACATGCAAACATTTATCTACAGAATTTTCAATAACAAAAATAAACTCTCCTGAGATTTCTGACATTTTCTGGATGCACAAAATATCACCTCTCAGATATTTCTTAGGGCGAAGGATAGCCTATATATGCCAAATTTCTATGTGCATCTAGAATGCTTTGACTTGGTGACGGCAGATAGATATGAAAAGGCAGGCTCTTCTTTGCAAAATTGGTAAAGGAATATGGCTCACCTTTTAAAAGAAGATTGCACGGCAAGGCAATGTTTATTTTACATCTCTGTAACTTCAGGACTAATCTCAGAGCAATCTCTTCCATAGATTGAAAAACATGGATTTTTCATCCCCACATGCTTTTTATATACATTAAAAAAAACCAATAACCTAGAAAAGGCATATGTTAGCATTGTCATCTTGTAGATTTAATGCGTCCTTTAATTCCCTGCAGATTTAGGTGCAGATTAATTAGGCTTGGCCCCTTTGTCAAGAGGGCATGAATGTTCAGGTTGTAAACCTTTGATGAAGCAACTCCTACTATGCATAAAACAAAGACCAGTTGTAGAATGCACCTATAGGCACACTAATGTCTGATAGCCTCCACTCCAATTACGGCTAACATCTGACCTGCTTTTTGCCAATCAACACAGCTTTTTTTTTTTTTTAAAAGAAATAGTGCTTCAAGGCTGGACAATGGGCAACTTTAAATATAAATGATTTAAACCCATTAATGCATGCAAATGAGGAATAGCTATTTTCTTTCTTGAGAGAGGGCAACCATCATTTCAAGTTCCTATAGAACAGATGCCCAGAGCTCTTTTGAAACAGGAGGTGCCCAGCTTGGCTTTCCCAGGAAAAACGGGGGGGAGGCTTTAAAATGTCCTTTGACGACATTCTTTGGAAAAAAAGGGGGGGGGATTATTAAACTACCTCCTGTTGTTTTTACAACAGGAGCTCTGGTCTGCATATTTTATATGAAACCAAGGTTGCTAGCCAGTCGTTTGATTCACATGAGTCAGAAATTAGGGCATTTCATCCATATCAATTAGAATTTTGAAAGAAACAGCATTATTTAACTGCAATTGCTAGTTTATTTACATGCAATGGGTTTTTTTTAAAAGGCACAATAATTTTGTTGCTTTCTTTGTGTAGGTTTCATTTGCAGAACATGAGCAACAATTGTCTGTCATATTTGGCCAGATCTTGAGTTGAATCGGGCTGGTTCAGATTGATAACAATGCTGCTAGGGAGGGTGGAGAAAGACTACTGAGCGTTTGCCAGAGCCAGTCTCAATGCCCTTCCCTTGGTAATATTAGAGAGTGGATATAATAATAGACCAACCTCCCAAAGAATGAGACCATACAAAACACAAGAGTTTAGTTGACTGGACATGTTCTCTTGCCATTAAACATTTTATTCCAATATTTGGACAAGATTCATTCAGCCCTTACTTTAAAAAAAAAAAAAGATCACTCTGATAATTTTATATACATTATACACTAGTCAGCAGAGTCACCTAAGTGTTATTTGTGATTGCAGTACTTGTTATTTAAAAGGTCTGGGATGATTTTTCCACAGAATTAGTGTTCAGTTACCACCATAATATTTAGGCTGTATTATGATCTAAGTTTGTAATAAAGCTCTTTGCTTAGTAGTTCCAAAGTTTCTATAACTTTAGATTTCTCAGCAAAGGTGTTTTTCCATAGTCTGTGCTTCTTCACTGTCCACAATTTTAACAGACATTTCCCTTCTATCCAACATAAGGAAAGGGCACTGTCAAAATTAGATGATGTTCAAGAAAAAAAAATGCTTGGGCATGTCATTTAATTCAACTTTGATCCAAGCTATTCTAGGACATGTGTTTGTATGAGTATATGCAAAGCTCTTAGATAGCAATAATATGGGCTGTGCAAAAAGTTAAATATAGTGTGATCATATATGTTGTTGGGAAAACTTCCCTGTGCTCCTTCCAAACATAGGAAGCAATCAATATGCAAAAGCTGACTGCTTTTGGAAAGGAGGTTCTTTATTATTATTTCAAAAGCAATACGAAGTTTGTTTTTGGAGGCAGCTGACTACAGACTGGCACATCAGTGGGGTTTTTATATCATTTTCAGATCTTTGTGTGTAAGACATGAGATCACAAAAGTATGGTATATGAGTTTTATGAGCACAGAGAAACAGGAAACACAGGTGTGATACTTTTATGATCAGAAGAACTTAAAAAATATTTTGTCTGTTATCTCCTTCATCAGAAAAGATCTTCCTGGCCAACCAGAGGTGTTAAATTCCCAAGGTTTTAAATGTTGACTGACTCCAGCACCATATTCCTACCTATCAGTCAGGGTTGGTATTCAGCAGGTTCTGACCAGTTCTGGAGAACCAGTAGCGGAAATTTTGAGTAGTTCATAAAACTGGCAAATACCACCTCTGGCCCTATCCCCATCTATTCTCTGCCTCCTGAGTCCCAGCTGATCGGCTGTCTTCTTTTGTTGCCCTGCACAGGAGAACGGAGCTGGAAAGCAGGTTAGTGGGATGGGGAGGGAATAGGAATTTTGCATTAACCTTTCCCTGCCGTGCCCTCCAAGCCACGCCCAAAAAATTTGAATCCCACCACTGCTGTCAGTGATCTATTGCCTTTAAGGAAACATTTTATTTTATGAGTGGAGATGGGTTTTTCTGACTCTAGATCAGAAGGCTGTTAAAAAGAGGGGGGCAGGAACAGATCAGGAGGTGGGGAGATCAAATCCTTTATAACATCTACCAGCCATCATTTGAGCTACCATCAAAAATAAAACTTCAGAACAAATTGTGAGATTCTTCCTCTCCAGATGAATCCGCTGGGAAACATTTAGAGAAACAAGAAAACTTCCAAGGAACTTGCAAGCTAGAGAGCAAAACAAAATATTTGTCTATAGTGGGGAAAAATAGTTGGCTTAATAATGCAAAGTTGTGAATTTGGTAGGACCTACCAAGTACTTCACTTTCTGCTTCTCTAAATAAAATAGGTAACATTTTGATCTGCAGACTGCAGATAATGTGGTGGAGAGGAGACTGACAAAGCCAGGAGGAGGAAGGCTCAGGAGCAGCCAACCTTTTCACTTGCAAGGATTGCTAGAAGAGTACAGTAACTGAAGAATTAAAGCTGAGCATAACAAACAGCAGTTACAATCCTTCTCTCTGGAAATCAATTGGTATAAATATTCCATTCTTTATATTCTGTTTTGCTCTTTGCCTGTTCAGATGCTGATTCTATGAGATAGAGCACAAGACTGAGGTAAGGGGAAAGAAGCTCCGACTTACTTACTATTTCTACCAAGCTGTAAAATAAGTTGAGGACAAAGGGATTTTATGAATACAACCATACATATAATCACCACTCTCTTTGATAATGAAGAAGTAGGAAGTGAGATCCTTTTCTGGCATGCACACAGTCCACAGTATGGAAATAATGAAGATTTCTTTCCAAAGGGAGCATAATACATTTCTAGGGAAATGAGAATAAGACCTCACTTATCAATGGGATGAAAGCACTCTACATAATGGAATTTTGAGCTAGGACCTTGTTAAACAAAAGTGGAACCAACAGATCAAGTTCCCAAACAAGAGGTATTTTTCTTTGAAAGTTACTGTTCCCAGAAGGTGTATAAATGCATTGGCTTCATTTAGTCGTGGATAAGGCTGCCCTCTTCTGACAAGCATTAATGTTTGCTTCCAGAACAGGAATATCTTTTCACATTCCTGGTGCTGTGGCAAAAAAAAAAAAAGAAGCACCTTTTCTCTCTTGCAATTTTTTTTTTTACAAAGCATAATTTTTTGTGAGTTGCAGCCCTCTTCATTAGAGGACTAGGCAGCTTAAATTGGAGTACAATGGGAAGAGGAGAGAAGGAAGGAAGGGAGGGAGGGAGGGAGGGAGGGAGAAATAGGTTGGTTATGCAGATGTAGTTCACATGCGAAACAGAATACAAGTACCCTTGCAAACAAATAAAAATTGTAATGTGTTTTTTTTTCTTAAAAACAACTCTATTCTAGTCCTTCCCTCAAAACGTTACAGAGCACTGAACATCAGAACAACTAGACACAAGAACAGTTTTTTCCTGAATCTACTAAACAAATAATTCCCTCAACACTGTTCAACTATTTACGAAATATGCACTACTATTACTGTTAATCTTCTCATCACTCCTTATCACCCATCCCCTCCCACTTATGATTGTAGGACTGTAACTTTGTCGCTTGTATCCTTACAATTTATATTGACTGTTTCCTAGAATGATCTGATTACTTATTATACCCTATGACTATCATTAAGTGTTGTACCTTATGATTCTTGATTCTTAATGAATGTATCTTTTCTTTATGTATACTGAGAGTATTTACACCAAGACAAAATCCTTGTGTGTCCAATCACACTTGGCCAATAAAGTATTCTATTCTATTCCATTCCATTCTATTCTGCAGAATCAGCTCTGATGAAATACCTGAACGGCTTCTTCCCTGCTGCTAAAGGCCATTGGGTTCCTGCAGGCATCCTTTACATGTGGTAGACAGTGTTATTCTAATTTAATGGTCTGTCATCTCTTTCATTATCTGTGTTATGTTGGGATTTGGGAGGGATGGCTTTAAGGTGCACTGAGCATTTGCATGTGTGGAATTCCAGTCAAATAAATCATTCAAACATAAGGGCATAAGGCACTGCAAAACAAGTCAAGCTATAGCTGCAATCACTTCTAAAAAGCTGTTAGAATAAGATGCACATCCATATAAGGCAGCACAAGTTTCAATTAAGGGTCACTGGGTATTTAATATTGGATGAAGTGTTCTGTACAACCTGAAGCACAGACTTTATCACTTATATTTATAAGAGCAGATGGCTATTAAAGATACTATATTGAGGTGCATCTGAGATGCCATGAAATGACTCAGATTTTATTCACCCAGTTCTTATTGCCTTTCATATAAAAGATGAATGTTTTTTTGCTGAATTATATAGATTCTACTCTTTCTGGAATTTTTCATTCCAGAAAAATGAACATCATACATAAATTTGGGAGGATAACAAATTGTGCTTTAAACAATATTTTCCATGGTTATTCCTGTGATTCATATCAGGGTACAACAAATGATCTGTCAGCTTGTTCTTTAAATTTGGGGATCTACATAGAATCTACATAGTAATGTGGAGCAAAAATGAGAGTGAGCTCAGAACCCGATGAAGTATTTTCCTTTTGCTTCGTTTGACTGATTCACAGCCCTGATTATACTAAGCATCATCTATCTAAATATTCTGCATTATAGTGGGAATACTTAAGGTTTTTTTTACACTTTGTTAAATTATCCGATTCAACAAGTTTACGGCATGAATGCCAAGATATTCTGGAAGGATTAATATAGGCAGAAACTTAAACCACTTGTTCTTATGGGGCAAAACATGCTTTGTTTTTTTTTACTGGGTTTTTTTTACCGTCTATTAATCAAAGCTAGAGGATAGGACAGGCTTCATTTGGGGGAAATCAGGCACAGACTGTGATTTATTTAGAACTCTGCAATGGACCAAGGAGACAAGCCAAATTGAACTACTAATGTCAGAACAATGAGTGACCACAAAGCCAGAAGTAGAAAAACGAAGCTTTGCGCACAGAGAATCCCTTTCTTTTTCCATTCAATAATCTTTAACCAATTTGTTTTTATTTTTGTGATGCCAACAGGGATTCTTTTATCAATTCAATGTTCACTGAATATTGGATTCCTTGACTCTATTTCAAAATATTTCTGGCGTCCTTGCTTCTCAGGAAATTCACTGTCTGACTAGAACATCTACGTTGAAAACATCATGCCTTTCCTTTTCTAGTCTTTCAGGATTCATCCTGAAATAGAAGGATATGCATCCTGACCTCCACAAATTTAGGGTGTGTGTGTGTGTGTGTGTGTGTGTGTGTGTGTGTGAAAATTATGTAGAAACTGTACTACAGAACTCAGGTATGGGTTTGTGAACACTTCTAATTTTCCACCATTTTGTCCATTTCTTAAAAGATAATCTGTTCTGTTCTCTTCAGCAGATCCCTTGATGCTTGGAATAAAGAACAAAAAGACCCTGTAATGCCCAAGGGTGCCCCAGAAATTTGGGGTGGGGGGGAGAATTCTCTGACTCCCATAAAGGTCACATTTTGTTTAATGTATTCACATAAAAAATACTGCTGCTAATTTTCATGCTTTTTGTTTGTCCTGGGCACATTTATTTAATACCATGTCCCCTTCCCCAATAATTAAGTATAAAAATCCATAAGTGCTCTGTTATCTAAGAAAAACACAATAGAAACTCACTGATTTTATAACTACCAGTCCAACTATGTATTTCCTTAATTGCTTGCTCACATCAATATACAATGATTTAGAACTAAGAAGACTTTTATTTTGAAAGCAAAAGGTGGTTCAGGGTGCATCAGTAGCATTTACCCTTAACTAAATGCATCTTTTATCAGGGTTGTGTTGCAGCTGCAGAGGGTACAACCACACAATTGGGGGGGGTGGGGGGTGGCAGAGCTACTTTAATGCATACCTTTTTACCTTTGAATCCAGAGGATTGCATAGCTATATTGGGAATTGCTGAAGTGGGTATTTATAGAAAACAACTCACCCGAAAAATTTCATAGCCAGCACAGGTTATTTGTGTGTGCCTATCATCACAGTCTTAATCCACAGCCAAATATAAAACCAGCATTTATTAAAGCTCAGTTATTTGTATTGGCAGCACCCAGGGCATTTTCAGGTAAGAAATCAGAGAACTGTTATTCATGTGTAAAGCATGCATTGATAGATTTCTTCCATTTTTGTTTTTTAATTGCTAAAAGACACAGAATCAGGAAAATAACTTAGAGCAGAAGTACGGGGTGGACAGATTTAAATCAAGGCTATTTCATTTAAAGAATTAGCCAAGTGTGGAAGGGTTTTCTTTTTAATATCGACCAACACAGTTGCATTGTTCATTTGCTTCCAACACACCATATATTAAGTGATTAAAAGCAGAATCTACTCTCAGAGAAAGTTACTTTGAAGAAAGATTTTACATTATGGGTTATTCCATTCCCTCTAATCAATTTGGCTTCAGCTAATTTCCTTCTGGATGGCACCTTTTGTCCAGAATTTCCACTTTCATTATTATAAACATTGCCATGTTTCTTTTGGTTGCTGTGCCAATCTAGGCACCTGGGTGTTTTGCCCAAGGCAACAGACAGATGAATTACATCTAGCTCTTAGGTTTTCAGAAATGGGTATCAGCAATTGCTTCTTTACCTTAGGAATAAAGTCACTATGTGAGTCTGGGATCTCTTCCACAAGAATATTTCAGATGAAGCCCAAGGATTGAGAGTTGTGTTTAAAAAGCAGGGCTTTAAAGCTGAGCTATAAAAATGGGATAAGGAAGGAGGAGGCACAAGTATTTTAATCTAATGTTTGCATCCCATCCCATCCTTGAGAGGGATTAAAGAGTGAGAAATGAAAAATGGAAGAGAAATTTGCCACTCTAGCCCGCATGGTCAATTTGCTGCATAAAGATGAAAACCATCAAAAGGCTTACAAAGAAAATTTTGGAGAGCCAGAATAAATGGTTGAAAGAAAAATGATATTGACCCCTTACTTTAGAAGGATTGGCTTCCAGAAAAAAAAAAAACATATTTTGAAATCCCTGGGTCTTAGATGATGCAACAATAATTTCTTTTATTAGAAAAACATTCATGTCTAAGGAGATTCTCAGTCATCCAGGTCATGGTTATCCCAAAAGTACTTTTTCAAAAGGCAACTGGACTTTGTTTTGCTTGAAGATGTTCCTCTTCTCATCCAAAAATCTTCTTCAATTCTTCATGAGCTGATGAAGCGTCTTAGATAAGAAGCAAAATGTCTGCAAGCAAAACAAAGTCCAGTTGCCTTTTGAAAAAGCACTTTTGGGAGAAAAACATCCATCTTTCTCATTAAGTAAGGTTTGTGGGGGAAGAGAAAAAGATGTCTTTTCATGGATTAGGCATGCTAGAAGGGCTTCCTGATATAGCTGTGTTTCTCATATACTGGTTCATTACCTAGACTTATTGTCCAGTTTTTGGTACCCACACTAAGATTGCTGTCCAGAAAGGTTCAGAATTTCATGTTTCCATGAGAGATGAAGAACAACCATGGGAAGATTCAAAATTTACAAGTTGGTAGGCATGATGTCCCACCCGTCTTGTACATTTGACAATGTACACGCATGCTTCGATTGTGAAGCCACACCATCCATATTGCAGGTTTTGACACACCCACGCTGGGCTCCCATGACCTGATATAATGATTGGTTGGAACAATTATCTATAAGTTTAGAAGCTCTATTGTCATGGATAATTAGTTCACTTCGTCATTTTTATATAGGCAGCTGCTAAACCTCTGCAGAGGTACATCACCTCTTTCTCTGGGGTCTAATGGAGTCAGGTGGTTTCCTGCATGGCCCTTAGAATTAATTCTCATTAGGGGATTTTTTAGAGAAAGTTCTCATTCCAATTTCAGTTCAGTTTTGGAGGAGCATAATAAGTGATATGGGCAGTTGCTTGGTTTTTTTTTCCAGCTTTTAGATCTCAAGGCATGGCTAAGGTATTGGACAAGATGAAAGCATTCCTTATTTCTATGAGTATTGCTCTGATTAAATCAGGCCAATGTGGGAGTAGCTCCAAAATTAAGTGACCTGATCAATACCCTTTGGAAAGTACCATCAATATGTTGCTGATAGCCAGGTTTACTGCTCATTACCATCAACTGCCAAGAGAACAATCAGTATATTTAAATGTTTCTCAATTTTGATGATGGATTTTGTCACCTGGAACTCATGAACACAGATTCTAGGATCTGATTGAGAAAGGCAAGGCCATTGAGGTTGCATGGGATTTCTCTTTCTTGCTTTTCAAAAACAAACAGAAGGAAACAGTTGGATATAAGCCAAGCTTTATCAGAGCAGACATTTTACATTGCCAGCTTCAAGCCTTACTAATTGTTTTGCATTCTTTTGTGAGTAAATCTTTCCCCTTCTCTAGGCAAGCATAACATAGCCATATGTGCTCTAAACATGTTTTTCTCTAGACTTGTATTGTATCAGAAGAATTGTAAGTAAGCAAACCATAACATAATACAATGTAAACCCAAAATATGTGTGTATCTAACTCTGGGACACTTCGTCCCATGACTCTAAGTCCTACTCTTATTTCCTATTATAAGATCAAAGACAGGATTTTCAGAATTAATTTAGGCACAATTATTAACCAATTCATACTATTTGCTGTGGATACTATTCCAAAAGTAGGTAGGGCCAGATCCTAAAGTGAGTAACACCTATTTTATTTTTTAGGAATCTCAGTGGGATAGCTCTATTTATTAATGATAGAATGCTACAGGATTATTCTCTAACATGGGGGAGGAAGGAAAAGGAAAAAGCTGCAACCTTTTGAAGAAATCATGGTGGAGAAAAATAGGAGAGCAGGGAAGAACTGCAGAAAGTGAGGGTGAAGAAATATTGTGGGGAGGCTGGAAAAGAGTGAGTTGTGGGAAACAGCATGCAGAAGTTAGGGGAAAGCAGACAGGCTGAGATATATAGGCAGATATTGGGTGGCACAAAGGAAGACGGAGATGAAGCAAAATTGTGTGGGAATCAAAGGCACAGTGGATTGAATAAATTATGTGTCGTGGGTCTGAAGAAGGTACAAGAGAACATTGTGGCAACTCCAGACATCTTTGTGGCTACGCATATTCTTGAAGTACTTCTACAGCAGCTGGCACATCAGGGATCTAGACCGCAGTAACCTTCCCTTCCTGATCTTTCTGTAACTACTTATTCTAAGAGGTAGTAACATTCAAATGTTAACTTTTTTGACTTCTAGGCCATTTTTAGCAAGAGGTCATTTATCTCCCAAGCTAGAGAAGTTTTACTTGTGAGGGTATACCCAGGGGTGGGATTCTACCAGTTCGCACCTATTTGCTAGAACTGGTTGTTAACATTCTAAGCAGTTTGGAGAAGGAAGGAAGGAAGGAAGGAAACATTCTGGTGTTGCTTACAGAAACTGCCTCTCCATTATTAACCCTTATTACATTCTTGGCAGGATTAGATTTCCTGTCTCAAGAATGTCTCTAGAGTTTTTTCCCCCTCTTTTGCTGGTACTTTGGTTGTGTGGAGTGACAATTCAAAGTTACAATGGCACTAAAAAAAGTGACTTATGACCATTTTTCACACTTATGACTATTGCAGCATCCCCAGAGTCATGAGAGGCCAGGTGAGAAGATGCATGCCTTGATGTGAGTGATGTTGAGCTGGCCACACCCAGCCAGTCACATGGCCACCAAGCCACACCCACCAACTAAGCCACACCCACAGAACTGGTTGTTTAAAAAATTGAATCCCACCCCTGGGTATACCTCCTGCCATCTTCTTATTTTTACTGGTAATTATTAACAGAGTTTCTAGTACCCTTCACTCTGCATCCAACAGAAACGTTTCTTGCAGATAAGGCTCCCCATTCTTCCCGAAATCCAATGCTTTTTGTTTAACTTTTATTCACTTGCTACAACTATGAATGCTTTCAGAAATCCAGCCATTCATTTGAGCAGCAGAAATGCAATTTTTCCTGTTTATCTTAATTTATTGTCTAATTGTTGGCTGTATTTTGCACTCTGACTCTTTTTCCCACACAGTCCACAGGAAACAGTTCTATGGCATCAGGCTTCCTCTGATTGATTCTTGCAGGGTCCAGAAGGGAACAGCCCTCTCCTGTCTGCTTTGTAATTTGATTGCTAAAGAGGCAGAGTAAACTCACCATTTGGAGACTTCCTTCCTCATCCTTGCTGGAGCTCAGACAGTGGTTCAGTCCTGTCTGCACCCATTGCAAATTCTCCCACGTTGCCCCTGGGAAAAGTCTGCCCTTATCTTCATGTGAAGTCATTGCCGCTGGGTCTTGTGCATTTGTTTACCACGTTCATTCCCAGCTTTGGGAGAGGAGAGCTGTTGCTCCCTCAAGGCCACAAGACTGGCTTAAGTGGGGTGGGGGTGAACCAGCGAGAGCACTAAACTTGTCAAGGCTTCCTGTGATTTGAAAGGAGGGAAGGGATGATTGAGAAGGATTTAGCAATGTTAACAAGTTACCTTTATTCCACAAAATGTTTTCTGGAAGCCACCAATTCAGCCATAGCAATGGACTCCAATGCTTACCACTCTGCAAATTAAATCCTGGGAAAGGAAATTGTCTTATACGATAATGTTCATAATCTTGTGCTGACAACTCTTCAGTTTCCTTGTGGTTTCTTCTTGAGTTCAAGGACTTCTCTTGTCATCATGCCAGCAAAATGCCAAAGAGCATAAATAATCATTCTACTTAGCACATTTGAAGTGCACAAATCATTTCCTGTACATATGTCATCTCAGGACTGATTAGAACATGATGCCAAGCACAGGAAAACTACTGACCCCTATAGACACCTCGCATGGCTTCCATCTCACATCTTGGTTTTGTATTCAGTCCTTATGGATAGGACAACACAAAGATACTTTCAATATTAATGGTGGTTGAAACAATCACACCATCCCAATGCTGGTTTAGCTACTCATGGATTCTAGATACTATGGCAATCGCTAAACCCATACAAATGTTTATTCTTTGGTGATGCAGTGGTGGCAGAGTGGTTAGAATGCAGTATTGCAGGCTAATTCTGCTGACTAATGATTGCCGGCAGTTCGGCAGTTCAAATCTCACCAGTTCAAGGTTGACTCAGCTTTCCAGCTTTCCGAGGTTGGTAAAATGAGGACCCAGATTGTTGGGGGCATTATGCTGACTCTGGAAACCACTTACGGAGGGCTGTAAAGCACTGTGAAATGGTATATAAGTCTAAATGCTATTGCTAATAAGACAGGTTCCTTTGCAGTGATCAATTAAGCACCTATAAATTGAGGATCTGGCATGTCAGTTTTGAGGGCATTATATAACTTGAGAACTGAAGTCCCCACATATTTGGTACCTGCCCAGAAAGGTAGGCTTAGTTTTTATGCCTAATTATACTTCTCCCTCCATGTCTTTGGTGTAGGGATTCAGCTGAAGAAGTTTTGTCTCCATACCACATAAAATGTTATGTTTAACTTGATTGAAACACAGGGACACATCAGACATCTGATTTCTTTTCTCTGATCTAGGGCTCCTCTATAGCCAGCTTGGTCTTGTTTATACTAATAAGTACTTACTTTAAAAAAAAAAAGTCATTAGTGGAGCGGAACAGTGACCTACCATCTGTTAGGAGCCACAAGCAGAAACTGATTACCTGCAAAGGATGGGGCATCTTTTTGCTCAGCCTTTGGCAAGACATGGCAGAAAGTGCACTTCATAGAGGAATTTGGCAACAGTGCAGCCCCACTAAAAATGCCTGCTGTTGCCGGCCCAGAAGTTCCAGGGCCTAAGCATAAGGATGGGCATGTGTTTCCTCCCCTGCCTGCAGGAATCTATTTCTGAGTGCATGATTCTCACAAGTCTTGCCTCCTACTGCTCAGCTAACTCTGTCCCTTGGCTATCAGGAACCAGTTATCATCCACTTTAGAGAATTCAGTAGAATTATTCCTAATGATTATTGCCCAGTCAGTAGTTTTCCTGCAAAGAACTCTTGTCTTTTTGGAAGAGAAGATAAGCTCCGCTTGTCCCCTTTGAACTCATAAGATTCCTGCCTTGTTCCAGTTCCAGGCAAAAAGAAACAAGCAGTGAAAGAAAGGAGAAAATGAGCCAAATAAACAGCTGTATCTTCTTTCACAGTGGTAAGCTAGAAAAAGATAATGTAAAGAAGATGGTCATGACAGAAATATTCAAGAATGAATACCTAGGCAAAAAGGGGTGAAACATGTTTTAAATCCAGACAGTGAGTTAATATTTAGAGGCAGTTCAGATGAACACATTTCTGATTCACTGAATGGGGTGCAGATCAGTACACTTACAAAATACTATTATTACTGTACAGACAATCTCAATAAAAACTAATTTTAGCCTTCCTATGGTGTTGATATCCTGTTCTGGTCTATCTACTGGGGCTGACAGAAAGATTCCATATATTATAATTTAGTAATCTGATAAGAAATTGTTTCCTTTTTAATGAGCATCATTCAATTTTTCAAATCTCTGATAAAGCTCAGGGCATGAATACCTAAGCAGCACTGGTACAACCTCTAAACGGTTTCCATATCTTCCTTCACTGCTTGGCAAATACCTCTGTAATTTCTAATAGAGAGGGTGGGGAGTACAGGCAAATGGTCAGGCTTCCATAGTTACAGTACCTGAGCTGAGAAATGCATAGTAATTTCCATTAGGTCCACACTTTAATTAAAGAACAATTTATGGAGAAATTGAGTCGGAAAAGATCTCTTTAACATAATAGCTAAATGGCAAGATCTCTTCTGGGAAATTCAACACTTAAGAAGCAGATCTGAAACTCATTTCTGCTTGCAATGTTGTAGAACAAAGTGATTACAGCACCATCTCAACTTAAGGTACTCTCACCATGAGACTGACGCCATGACATTTGACTATGGAACCTGCTCTCGAGAATCAAACTGGTAAGATTTTTAATAGGGCTTTGGGGCATTTTATGGGTGCATAGCATAAACTGTTCCAGGCTGAGTTGTCCCAAGTCCATAGCTGTAGGTTTTCAGATGCACCTGTCTGGCCCACCCAAAAAAATATCCTTACTGGGCCAGGTTCTTCCTAGAGAAGAACCTCACCTGATAAACATACCTATTTTGCCTCTAGTAAAACCAGAAGCATTCTGCCGGGAAGAAAAAGACCCTATCACCAACACAAAAAGGTTCAGTTGTGAAGATCTCTGAGGTTTAATGAAAGATCTTTAACCGACTAAAATGCAACCTCTGGCTTTTAATTAAAAATTCAAATAGTGTTATAATTTAAGTTGCTTCCATGAGCTAAAAATTCTATCAAGGAGAAGTAATGCCCAAATCTGTTTGCTAATTCTCTTCTCTGACAAATCTCTTTGCTAAGCTGTCACCAACAATAGTCAAACTTGAAAGCCTTATTATCGCCCCATTCATTCGCCAGCTAAAAGAAAGGCCTGTCAATTATCTAGTACTACAGCAAAGGACATCATTATGCTCTGAAAAGGTATGGGAGCTGCACTCTCCCTATTACATCACTGGAGACCATACAGTTCAGAGTAAGCCAGGCAGATGTTTGGGAGAAGGAATTTTACTGGTCTCAGTCAAACCAAATGGCATTCAATACTACTGGAGCAGGAGGGGAAATCCATAAAATAAAATTTAAAAACAAAACAAAAATAATTAAAATTAAAAATCACATCTGTCTCTTCTTCAAGATAGGAAATGTGGCTTAAGTACTCAGGATTTTTTAAAAAAGAAAGGCTGTTGGTACTACCATGACATTTGCACCACAAAAATGTGGTGCTAGTAACTTTCTCACTGAAGTATTAACACATTCTGCCCCTTTATTGCAACAGTGCAGATCAATGAGGAAATTAGCTGTCTCTGAGGCAGCAAAGAAGAAGGAGCAGCCAGTTGCATCAGGACAAAATGCCAGAGTTAATTCAAGGTAATTAATGGTGTTTCTCTGGGCAGGGAAATGGGTTTGATCAAGAGACAGTTGGGGTTTTTTTTCTCCCTGCATTGTTGCTAACCATTTTGTGTTTGCCTGGTAGTTATTTAAATGAATGTTTCTGCATCCGCTGAGAGACTCCAAGGGAAACATTTATCCTGAAGATTTCTGTCCCAACAAGCAATAACCTAGATGGATTTTCTTTCCTCCGAGGAATTGTTGCAAGAAATCTTGTATTTATAAATGTCTCTGTCAAAATACCCCTTCTTTAATGCCTTATCTTTCTAGCCTTCTTCATTCATAGGTTGCAATTGCCTAGTTTTTCACTTTATCTAGGAAGTGTAACCCTACCCTCCTTCTTCCCCGTTTTTTTTTTTCTTTCATGAAGGTCTTCTAACATGGTCATTTAGTAAGTGCATGCTAAATGAAAATTGGGAGGGTGGGGGAGGAAATAAATTCTGTCTTTAGAAATGAAGCCTAAAGCAGAGTTATATTATTTGTTCAAAGAGCTAAAATAATTTTGGGTCAGTTATTATAGACCTAGAGATTCAATAATCAATGGGAAATCATTAGGATTAAATTAACTAGGTTTAAAGTAATTATGTCTCCTTGACTTAATTAGTTTTCAATGGATAGCCAGAGCAGGGACAAATGACAATATATGTGGTCATGATGTCATCGTGCTACTGATGCAAATTGTAAACGCTAACATAATTATAATTTAAACTGTCATAAGTTACATGTTACCCTATTGATGTTTGGGTGGCTTGAGGCTTTGTTATTGAGCCTTTGTTTCAACAAAGTGAAGCTTGTGACAAAATGTAGCCTGGGATCTCAGGAGACAGCATTATTTGTGCGGAGAAAGAGAGTTAAGATAGTTCCTCTCTAGCATTCTCAGAATATATTTTTAATGATGCAAGTAGTCGCTTCAATTTGGTAAGATTTCTGTATATAGATGAGAAACAACAAAGGAAACTGCTTATAAGTAACTCCGTTTGTTTTTCTTTCTTTTCTCTTTTCTTTTCCTTTCTTTTCCTTTCCTTTCTTCTTTAGCTGGCATTAATGTATGAAGATCTCCAGGTCACTTACTAGAAACTCTGTGTTATCTCCAGAGTAGATTGGTTCAAAACTCTGTACTTTTTAAAGATTGAGATGGAGAAGATTCAAGGGGCAATGTTGGGTACATCATCCCATCATAAAGTTGAGAACGCTTGCTTTCCTATTCCACTTTTATTCTGCTGTCATTATAAAGGATTGTGGCTGAATCATGACCACACATATTTGGGAGACTGTCCCTGCCACAGTATTTTTATTTATTTATTTATTTGATTTGTCAATCCCTTACAAGATAATAGGTATAAGTATATATATAGTTATGAATACATGAAATAGGTACATATAAGAAAAATAAAAGAAACAATAGGACAGGGACGGTAGGCACATTGGTGCGCTTATGCACGTCCCCTACAGACCTCTTAGGAAAGGGGTGAGGTCAATAGTAGACAGTTTAAGGTTGAAGTTTTTGGGGTTTGGGGAAGAAACCACAGAGTCAGGTAGAGTATTCCAGACATTGATCACTCTGTTGCTGAAGTCGTATTTCCTACAATCAAGTTTGGTGAGATTAATTTTGAGTTTGTATCTATTGTTTGCTCTAGTGTTGTTATGGTTGAAGCTGAAGTATTCATTGACAGGTAGGACATTGCAATGTATGATTTTATATACTATACTCAGATCAGACTGAAGATGGCATAATTCAAGGTTTTCTAGGTCTAGAATTTCAAGTCTGGTGGCATAAGGTATTCTGCAACGAGTAGAGGAATGGAGAACTCTTGTGAAATATTTCTGGACTTTCTCAACTGTGCTAATATCAGATACATAATGTGGGTTCCAGACTGATGAGCTGTATTCGAGTATTGGTCTAGCAAATGTTTTGTACGCTCTAGTTAGTAGTGTGATATTACCAGAGAAAAAGCTACATAGGATTAGGTTAACAACTCTTAATGCCTTTTTGGCTATGTAGTTACAGTGGGCTCTAGCACTTAGATCATTAGAGATGAGTATTCCAAGGTCCTTTACAGAGCTTGGATCATCAACAAGGTCTTGACTATTCAACTTGTATTTTATTTTCTGATTTTTTTTGCCAATATGTAAGACAGAGCATTTATTTGTTGAGATTTGAAGTTGCCATTTGTTTGACCATTCTGATTCATAGTCAAGATTTTTTTGAAGGGTAGCAGTATTGTCTGTGGTATTGAACAGCTTTACATCATCAGCGAAGAGAACGCAGTTACTCTTAATATGATCACAGAGGTCCTTTATGTAGAGCATGAAGAGAGTTGGTCCTAAAACACTGCCTTGGGGGACACCACTATTGACAGGTACAGAATTTGATATGACACTCCCAATTTTGACCATTGTTGTCTGTTTGACAGGAATGCTTCTATCCAGTTATGCAGTTGTCCAGAGATACCATAAGATTTTTAGTTTTAGGAGTAGTTTGTCGTGTACCACTGAATCAAAGGCTTTACAGAAGTCTATGTAGATTGCGTCTATTGTTTTGCCCTGATCGAGTTGTGTAGTCCATATGTTTTTGCAGTGTAAGAGTTGCAGATTACATGATAGTTTTTTCCTGAAATCAAATTGTTTATTAGAGAGTAGGTTGTTTGTCTCTAAGTGGAGGATAATGGATTGGTTAATAATTGATTCCATGACTTTACAGGTGATGCAGCATAAAGAGATTGGTCTCTAATTTTCAACTAGGCTGGGGTCTCCCTTTCTGAAGATGGGGATGACCGTGGCTTGTGACATAATAATAACAACAACAACAACAACAATAATAATAATAATAACAACAACAACTCCTGTATGGTTTCCAGTGAATCTGGAAAGTGTTTTGCCAAGTTATAGAAATCTACAGATTGTGTAAATACTTGCCTGTTGTGTATTTCTTTCTTCCTCCCTGCTTTTGCATGCCTTTTGTGCCTTTTGTCACAACTATTTTACATTTTTGCTGATATTTAATAAGTTTTTTTTCTAGCTAAACTGAGTGACGTACATACTTGCTAACTAAATGGAAAGATAATAACAACCATAATTCTTGTAGAGGTTAAGGCTCACATTTTATTCCTTGGAAGTCCTGAAACTTTTTAAAAATGGATCCTGGCCGTAGCTCACTGCTTCTGGAATCCAGCTTTCAAATCAACAAATGGCTGCACTAAGTTGTAATTTGATTTGTTTAGTTTTGACCCAACAATAGCTGGGATCATATATCTTAATAAATCATAGTTTATTTCAATATACTTTCTTGAATCAGGAGATAGTAGTATCTGGCTGATCTCATCTGGGTTCAGGAGCTGAGTAAAGTAAGCCTGGAGTAGCAGGGGGATAGAAACCTGCAGAAGATAAGCTAAATTGAGAAATTGAAAAAAGATAGTGGCAACAGAACAACTATCTTCTATATGATTGCTAAGAATAGTAGATAGCATATGTATGAAATACCAGAAGTCAAACTTGATAAGAGTGTGTTTATTTATGGGACAGGGTATTATTCAATAAATCTATAATATTAAGTCATAAAATTGGATTTCCAAGCCATCATGACTAGATTTCCATAGTGAAATATTTTTCTTGTAACCTCACCTTACTTATTTTTTTACAAATGTATTTACTGAAGTGCAGATGAAAAGGATGGAGACCCTTAATCAAATCAACAAATTTAGCCTTCTAACTCCAAGAAATGTTGGCCAAACATGACCATGTTGTAACCTTCCAAACTAAACATTTCAGCACTAGCCCTAAAATGAGACGTCTAGTACGTATTTGCCAGGCTTCGTTTAACTGCGCGTGATTGTATTAAGTTCTAAACAATATAGTAAATCTTTGAAGCAAAAAAGGTTTCTTGATGCATAAATTATTTCTCAACATGTGAAAAGCTAAGGAAGAATTGCATGTCCTATAAGGAAAGGCATCAATCATGGTCTTGAAGCTGCTTCTATGCTATTATTTCATTTCAATGGCATCTCCTTTAGTTCCCATTTATCCTTGTATATAGGCAATGCATGGTTAAAAAAAACAAACAATGGAGCAAACACACAAAGAAACAGGAAAAAGAAATTCATCATTTTTGTAAATCAAGCAAAAGTTACCCATTTTGGCATAAAGCATACCAAATATTTTACATACCCCTGTCACTCTGCCTTCAAGTCATATCACGATGCCCATTGTATAAGTATAATAATTTCAAAGGAAAATGTGTTTTTTTTCATCTCCTTAATTCTGATTGTGTGTAAAGTGTGAAACTATTAAAGCAAAAAGCTAAAAAGTAATGAGGAAAAATATTAAACATGTTCTTGATTATAAAAAAAGCTGTTGAAAAGAGTAATAAGATTCACGCTGGTTCAAAAATCACTTGTTTCTAATTTAAATATGTGCTATTAGTGAGAAGGGGCTTAGACAAGGAGGTTCACGCCTAATTTGTGCTTCTGGAGAGGCTATGATTAAAGCTGATGATATAAATATACATGTTATGGGGGGAATTTTCAGAAATAAAATATCTTCTGATACTTAACAAAACTTAAAATCAGTTTAGATAAATCTGAAAATGTAATTTTTAAATCTGTATGCATCTAATTTTTGCATAAACTATTTGACAAGCATTGAAGAGACGCTGACAGCTCTAAAGATACTGAAAGGTAGGGGAAAAATTAAAGGACATATGCAGAAATATAATTTAAAGATAAGGCAATGTGATAGAAGAAATCCAGTTGTTTTTAATAGAGCAGAAGTAGCTTTTTAAAAAAGTTTTACTGGATTTTTATTGTTAAATATACATCAATATCAACACATGAATAGTGTGGCCTCTGGGTAAAATTCATTTTGATACAAACAGTAATAATCATAATCATAATCTGCAAAGAAGTGGACAAAACCATCGATCACATACTGAGCTGTTGTAAGAAAATCATTCAGACTGACTACAAACAACAACAAAGTCGCTCAGATGGTCCATTGGAACTTGTGTCACAACTACCATCTGCCTATAGCAAAGAACTGATGGGATCATAAGCCTGAAAAAGTGGTCAAAAATGAACATGCAAAACTACTGTGGGACTTCCGAATACAGACTGACAAAGTTTTGGAACACAATACCCCAGATATTACGATTGTGGAGAAGAAAAAAGTGTGGATTGTCAACATTGCCATACTTGGTGACAGCAGAATCGATGAGAAACAACTTGAAAAAATCACCAAATATCAGGACTTGAAAATCGAACTGCAGAGACTCTGACATAAACCAGTGCAGGTGGTTTCAGTAGTACTCAGCACACTGGGTGCTGTGCCTAAAGACCTAGACAAGCACTTAAAAACAATTCGCGCTGACAAAATCATGATTGGTCAGCTGCAGAAGGCCACCTTACTGGGATCTGCTTGGATAATTTACCAATACATCACACAGTCCTAAACGCTTGGGAAGCATTCGTCTAGTGATTTGTGATACGAAACCCAGCATAATTATCTCATTTGTTGTGTACACTGTTGGTTTTTTGTGTCACTAATAATAATCAAATTTATATAATCCCAGTATTGATATACATGTTTGTTTTAGACTAGTTATTCAATATTTCAGTGTTCCAATTTAATGCCAATGATATTATTAAGTGTACATAATAATATCATCTTTCAATCTCTAACCTTTCCATCTAATTATTACTTATATACTATTATATAAAAATTATATCTGCTAATATTCCCCCTATTTCTTATTTCCACCTCTATTCTAGCTTCTAGTCAGGCCACCATTACTAATCCTAGTGTTAATACACATGCTTATATTAAGACATAGTCCTTTATTATTTGGTTATTCAAACTCACAATGTGCCATTCTAGTACCAATCATCCTATTATTTAAATATACCTAATAATACCATCTTTCAACTCCAATGTTTCCACCTATTGCTTTATATAAGGGCAAGTATTCTTATTGCTACCTCTATTCTACTTTTAATCAGGCCATCATTATATTAGAAAAAATAAATAAAAATAGTTCCTTTCTATCCATCATATCTTTTCCATTTTAATACTTTAATTCTTATTCATTTTTTTGCCTTGCCTCCAATACTCCTCCTTGGGTCTTTGTCTCTATCAGCACCTGTGTCTTCACCATTCAGTCTGAATATTTCTCCCATCTCTATCCTCCTAAGCTTCCAGGTATCCAGAGTGTCCACCCAAATCCCTATCTCCCTTTCAAATATATCTTCCAGGTTATCTACTTCCATTTTTAAATCTCTTAAAGTACTTTTCTCTTGGTTTATTTCATCAATCGTTATTATCTTTATCATCTTCTCCTTCTCATCTTCTTGCTTTATTTGCTGGTTTGTCTGTTCTGTCTTTTCTTCCATTCTTTCTGCTATCTCCTCTCTTTCTCGGACTGTTTGATCTTCATTAATTATCAGTTGTAGGATATTTTCTATTTTCCCATTTATGCCTTGGTATAGGTTCTTCATCTCTCTGTGATTCTTTGTCATGGTAACCCTAATGCTTTGAAACATCAATGCCATTTCTTTTGAAATCTTACTTATTTCCCGCAATGGAGCATCTTGTCTTATTTTAGTAACTCCCATTCTTATTCAATAGTCCAAAAACAATATATTCAAGTCCAATGTTGCTCCTCAGAAAGTTCAATAATCGTAGTTCTTTACATCGCAGGATTATTAATCAGTTCCATTTAAATAGTCCTGCCAACTTCCACAAATCAAAAGTCACTTTACTTAAGAGTCTTCCTTATTCTCACAATAGAGTCTCCATTAATCATAAAATAGATAGTTACAGAACAGTAAATATCATCACAATCCGCCAGATAAATGTTGTTTATTTCTCTTATCAGGAATTTTCCTAGGCTTGTAGGGGTATGGTATATTTTCCATTCACCAGTAGATGGCACCATCAGCTTAGGTTCCAGCATTGTTTCAAGTCTGATAAATTGATTAATCCAATTTTAGTTCAATTTATGGAAGCAAAGTCGGCTATTCAAGTAGATAGTTCCAGCATTTTATAATGCCTTTCCAAAACAATGTCTATCCAGTTTAAAAATCCAATTTGCTATGTTTTAAAAGATCTTTAGCTTTTCTCCCACTAGTTCCTTTCTTTTGGGTCTAGGATTTTTCTCTCTATGGTTGTTTGCTGCTTTAAAGAATAGTTCCAAGAGTCTCTTTTCCTGGATTTTCCTCTTTTTTTTTCTCAATAAAAAAGGAATCTTCTCACCCAGCTCTAGTCACTGTTCACTGCTCCTGCACATTTCTTTGTTGCCTCGGCTGTCCCAGCTTTATGGCAGCCACAATGTCTGCCTCTTCTCATCACCATGGATGAAAGGGAAGAAGCACTGGGTCAAGCAGGAGAGTTGCTCCTCTCCTCAATCTACAGGGCTCCTCTCTTTTCTTCATCACCCCTACAGGGTGGCTTAAGCTCCTTTCGGAGCCCTCCAACAGGGAAAATTCAGTGTAGGAGCACGGAGACCTGCTCCTTACATCCAATCTTGCCACGACGTCAACTGGAAGTCTCAGAACAGAAGTAGCTTAAGGGACCTTTTGAATAGTATTTCAGATACAGTACTACAAAGGAGGCTTGGTTCTCTCTCCCACCCACTCACCTCTCTCTCTCTCTCTCTCTCTTATCTGCAAAGAAAAGGCAAAGCAAATCTCAAGTGCATGGTCAAAAAATGATTTAGATGAGAGAGTAGATGAGGAACAAATTTGCAGATGAAATCAAGCTAGCAGGATTAGCCAAGACACCAAAAGATAGGCTGAAGATACAGAAGGACCTTGACAGACTTGAACATTGAGCCCTATCTTACAAAATGAAATTCAATGGTGAAAAAAGTAAGATTCTACATTTAGACAAGATTTGATTGCACCACACTGCATAATTCTTCTATAGAATGTATGGGCTTTTTAAAGAGACAACTAGAGTCATTTTTTTTTCCATTTCTCAGTTCCAAGTGGAATTCATTTATTGCCCAACAAAAACAGGGAGCAAAAATCTCTTTTAATGTTATGCCTTTGACTCCAAAGCAGATTGAAACTTTTGGCTATGAAAAGCTGTTCTGAGTAACTACATCTTCAGTGTATATAAACTTTCTACATTTGTTACTGATTGGATTTTGCAGGCTTTCAAGCTAGTCATTTTTAAACAAAGAGGGAATGAGAATTTCTTTATACAATTATACATTCTTAAACAGAATTATAATGACTCTAGCTTAACATGGATATGTGTAGTTCAATTTGTAACCACACTCTGCAGATTATTGAATTTTAGTACAAATTTTTCATTTATTTGCAATGAGCTGATTTAAAAACTAGGAAATATGACTCACTCAATCTTCCCGTTGAACTTAATTCCTGCTTAGTATATAGAAAGGTACTAAATATCCTACCATTCATAGCAAATAGCAAATACATGAGACTAGTATTTTATAGAGACCATTTATCAGCTATTCCACTCTTGTAGAAGTAATGTTTGGAAGCAATAGAAGGAAGAATTATATTTTCTTCACTCAGACTTGACTTGACGTACTTTGTAAATTCAGGGAAATTTAAAATAGAAGCCAATGCTAAAAAAACAAAATAAAAACAGTTTGCTGTTCATTGTCGTTATATTGTACAGAAGTTGCCCAGAAAATTCATTTTTAAAGAAATTTTTTTAAGTGAGATAGTGTCAAATATTCCACTGAAAAAGTGACAGTAATCAAGCAAGGTTTGTAGGTTAATAATAGTATTTTTTAAGCATAAATTAGATATTTTTAAAAAATGTTTAATGAATATTTACAATATTCTCAGGGGAGAAAAGGAAGAATTGCAGATTTTGGCATTTTGCTAGATTTTGCTTTTGACCTAGATCTTTAAACATACATCATCGTTGTTCACCTGCAACTGTTCCATTATTTTGTTCCTTCTTTGTGACAATGGAGCTTAAAACATGGTAGCTGTTTGCCATTTCTAGGAAGGTATTAATATGATCGCTTAGCAGAAGTTTGGGGATCAAAATAGTGGTGATAGTGAGATGAACAAAAGAATTTTTAAAAGAATCTCATGGAAAGCTTAAACTTTCACTTAAAAGTGTGTTTGTGTGTATGTGACTATGAATTAGTCTTGATTCCTAGTGGCCACATGGATAAATCTATGCAGTTTTCTTGGCAATGCTTTTCAGAAGCAGTTTGCTATTCCATTCCTCCTTGGGCTGAGAGAGAATGACTGGCCTCCTCCAGCTGGATTAGCTTCCAGTTTCTAGCTCAGTGCCTTTCAAACGCTCATTGAAAATGTTGTATTGTAAGGAAGAGATAGCAGCACGAGCATGCCAGCAGATTTATCAACGACTTTGGAAGTATTGGCTAGTCACTCAATGCAGAATTCATTCTTCTTCCAACTGGTACATGTTGCTGGATGTATGTTGCATCTATTGTGTAACTGTCAGTATGAGTCATGACTAACTTATTTGAAAGCAACTCACAAGCTGAATTTATGTGACAATTTCCCCCTGAAAGATTTCACTAGAGATCTGTTAGATTATAAAAAGTAGTAAATGAATGATACATGGTGAATAGCTAGATGATGGTGGTTGATTTTGGAATACTAAGCTCCTTGGACCAATGGTGGGATTCAAATTCTTTTACTACTGGTTCTGTGGGCATGGCTTGGTGGGTGTGGCAGGGGAAAGGATACTGCAAAATCCCATTCCCTCCCCACCCCACTAACCTGCTTTCCAGCTCTGTTCTCCTGTGCAGGGCAACCAAAGAAGACCCAGCCGATCAGCTGGGACTCGGGAGGCAGAGAATAGATGGGGGCAGGGCCAGTCAGAGGTGGTATTTGCTGGTTCTCCGCACTACTCAAAATTTCTGCTACCGGTTCTCCATAATTGGTCGGAACCTGCTGAATACCACCTCTGCCTTGGCTTAATAAATACTTGGTGGGAAGATTATTAAAGAAAATCAGAAATAGGTTTGAAAAGTTAAAAAGAAAACCCCTCCTGAAAGAAGGCAATGACATACCATTTCAGTATTGTTGCCATGAAACCATGTAGACACGTAATCATTAGAAAGGAGTGTTTGACTCAGGTATAATTGCCTTTTAAATAAAGGTCAAACTAAATGTTCTATTAGAACAGGAGCCATTTTTTCTCAATTCAAGTCTAAGGATTTAAATGGATCCAGAATATAATTCTGCCTCACTCACTCCTCTGTTGATTTGTGTAGGATGTCACACCCAATATTGTGATGATGATGCAAAAATGCCTTATTTCTTAACACTACTAGCAATTAGTTTTTTTCAGGGTTCAATGCATATTTGAACTTTGTGGTCACCTTACAATACTGTCATCATCCAGCAGATTTATATACCTTCTTTTTGTTTCTGGAAATAAGTATAACACTTCTTTTTCCAACTTTGCTAGTGCAACAGAGGTATGGAACACATTTTAAATAAGCATGCCTGGACATAAACTGTAAGTATTGTATAATGCTTAATAATGACTATATTGATCCTATCTGTATGGAAGATTTTGTTTATGGTGCATATAATCAAAAGCTAGTTGACAAAATGGCCATTGCTTTCTGATTATTCTCCTTCCAGAAGGAGAGATGTATATCATATTAATTTATTTTTAATTTTTTATGCTACCCATAAATGAAGCTTTTCTGATGGTGTTTAAAACAGATAGGAGGCACATCTTTATATTCCAACAACAGATTTTTCTAGGGTCAAGAGCTCCATATACCAGAAATTCTGAACTCTTATTGCAGCATCTGTTCTCCAGCTATATACAGCTGTGTGAGATTTGCTAATGCTGTTAAAAACTCCCTTTTCTTGGAAGCACAAGCCACAATTCATTTGTCTCACCAGGTATGAGGTTGAGCTGATCTTAAACTTATCAAAAAAATTTCTGCCAACAAGTAGCACTTTATTTTAAATTTCAGAAGAAAGAAGTATTTGGCTTTGTAGAAGAGTTTATCTGTTCTCCTCTCTCTTGGTCATTGCATTTTCTTGCTGCGCTATAGTTAGGCATTTGCTAGCTACCTCTTCGTAAAGAAACTATACACAAGGCTTTCTCATCCAGTAGCTGTTGGACGGCTGCAGCTTGTTTCATTTTTCTTGGCAAGGTTGCAGAGCAAAGTTAACCAGAAATTCTCTGGAAAGTAATTTGGAAAGCTGTAACTCTTTAGCTTTTTGTTTGCTTTAAAAGGTTTTATTTTAGGATGAAGGCTGATTTTGGAAAGCTAAGTTAGATTGACCTGGCTAGTGTTTGGATGAGAGACCTACAGTAAATGTTAACCATGATGGTTTTTTATAAAGAATCTTGTGAGTTGTAATTCAGAAAATAGGTGAAAGTTCTCTTCCTGAGTGCTTTTAGCTGCTTCTTGCAGTCCTACATTGTGGAAGTGCTTTTTAAAAGTCTATAATATGAATTTTTTTTTTTCTATTTCACAAAGATAATTAAGATTTATTATGCAGGAGGAGAACTATGCAAGTCTACCATGGTAAAAATCATTTTGGTAGCATCTTTTCTAGGTAACACATTTTATTAAAAGGATAATATTTGTGAATAGCAGCTCTCCCATGCTGTAGAATGGCTAGAGTGATGTAGGTCTAAATTGGGATAAGGTGATGGAAAAGGCAGACTGGTTATGTATATGAAGATTACATGTGAGACAGATTACAAGTCCTTTACTCTTAACACTTGTAACATGCTAAACACGTAATTGCTTATTGAGATTTTCTGAGATGCGCTATAAGCTCTTTTCTCAATTGGGAGCAGATCAGTGTTTATTTAAAAAAATGAGAATGACCCTTTTTTTAATTACTCCACATACACCCCAGCATTGAATAATTATTCTCCATGTTAATTTAATAGCATTGAAAGTAACAGCTTTAAAAATGCACTTCAGTATTCATAGCTAAGATGCCCATATTTTATTTAAATTTGTTACATAAGCTAAACTTTTAAAATGGAATGGATTGAAAATTTAAATAAGCAAGCAATCTACTTGAAAGAGAATACTTGGTGGCATTTGATATAGCTTAGATTCTTGGTAACTAGACTAATGTTGGCATTAACTCCCTTTATAATTAAATTGCTTGCTTACAGAAACACAAAGTGCTGGAATAGATTCAGTTCTGGGGTTTATTCTCCTAAGCCAAAAGGAACTATATCTATTTAGTTGTTAAACTGTTTCTTGGCATTTCTGGCAATGGAGGAATTAAGGAGTGGGAAAGGCCTGTCATATTAGAATATGAAGCCTCATAGTGGGCACAACTACTCCATGTATCATCTTACTAAAATGTTGGGGACCCTTTTTGAAAAGAAAGATAGAAATTTTAAAGTTTCATCAGAATTTGCCCTCTTTCCCTCTCACACCTCAAGAGGGTCACCAACTAGAATTGGACAGTGAGGTAGCATTCTACTGAGTATACAGCCTCCTGGGCTGAAAGTTGCCACTTCAGTCCATGCTGACTGACCCGAAAGAAAGGATCTCGACCTCAAAGACTCTCACAAATCTGTTCTTCAGTATTTTGTGTCGGGCAAGGGAACTTTTAAAGCCATCTCTACTTCCTAAATCAGTATAGTTTCCTCCTCTCTTGCACTGTTAGCTGTATTAGGTACATGCATGAACAAATGTACTATAGGAAGCTGGATAGGTTGATAGGGTTAAAACATTATATTTCCTGATATGGAAGGAGTACCTTCTCAAGCCTAGGCATGTCTAGATGCAAGTAACCCCTCTCTTGAGAAGTGAGGAGATAGATTGGGGGTGGGGTTCAGGAAAAGGCTGTACATGGGAAGATGAAGACTGAACAATCCAGTGGAATGAAACTGAGAACAGCCAACGATGTTGGCAGAGAATGCAGTAAAGGGACTTTGGCAGAGAGAAAGAGCAAGCCATTTGCTTTTTCTGTTCATTAATATTCCAGAGATAGTACCATGCTGATAACTCAGAAACAAAACATCTGTTCCAGAAAGAATAGCCTAAAAAATGGAAACAATAGATCTGGAACTGTAGCCTGAGTAATTGCAAGACCCAAAACTTGAACTGCTTTCCCTAATGTTCTCTCTGGCAGCAGAAGGTAGTCATTTGGCTGACTGCAAAAACAGCTGTGTTGGCAGCATTTGGAAAGCTTTAGGTCAGGTGTGTGTGTGTGTGTGTGTTTGTAGCTTACCTCCATTTAAATGTTCTCTCATCCATGTTAATTGCCCTTTGATTGTGCTTTGATTCAAAAGGAGATTAGATGCTTACAGGTTTAATATTTGCATGTTAAGCATCCGAAGAAAGGTTTTGTAAACCATTTCGTAGTTAAAATTCTAAACTCCAATCACGTTTGAAGTGGATTCAGGGAAATAGATTTTTTTTTTCTCACAGAGATTTTAAAAGCTCAGGTTATTTCCAGCCACAGGTGCTGCATGATCCTTTGGAAATGAGCCTTGCAGGCTTTACTCAGAAGTTAGTTTCACTGAACTCAACAGGACCAACTTCCAGGTAGACAGAGCATCTGATTATCCACCTGTAGTCCGAGAAATTCTGTGATGGCAAAAGAGTTTCTGTTTGAAAAGAACAGAAGTGGAACGAAGTCCTTAATATAAAAGTTTGCTAAAGATTAATTCAGTATGGTCAACTTCGAGAATTTGCCAGAATTTCAGATACCCCCCCACACACTTTTTCCCCATACTCTTCCATACTACAGTAGTTTTACCTTAGAAACTGAAACATTGCTTTAGTGCAGCTTAACTGAAAATAGAATTAAAATGGGGGTGTTAGTCTACCATTTACCATAATTCTTTATGATCTATGACATTTACTAAGCCTGAATCAGCAAGTTTCCTATTAAGCCCAGCCTGTTTTATCTAGTGACCGATTTCTCAAGTTAGAGGAGAAGCAGAATGTAGACATTCAAGTTTCCTCTCTAGCAGAAAGAGAAACTGGCATTAGGAGCATCACTCAGGCTTTTTAATAGTCCTCAGCAGATTTGTAGCAAGAATATCAGAATAACTCAAATGGATCTGGCAAAGGCTCATCTTTGTCCAGCATTCTGTTTCTCACAGGGAGGGACCCACCAGATGTCTCTGGGCTATTATTGGAAGTTGCCACAATCATGTTCAGTCTTCAAGACTGATAGACCTGCTCTCCATGAAATTCTTCAATCACCCTTTAAAACTATCCAAGTAAATGGCCAATACCATGTCTTGAGGTAAAAAATTATGGGTTTCAATTAAGTATAGTCCATCAGCCCATCAGTCTCTGGGAAGAGATCATTTTAAAGAGTGTCCCATTCCCACAAAGTAATTATGAAATTGGAAGTTGAAACACTCTGTGGTTCCTAAATCACTATGAAAAATACAAGACAAAGACACTTTGGTATTTATACTGAAACAGTCCCCTAAGTAGCACAACAGAGTTATATATATAAGATACAATCATATTTTGATTATATCTGAAATTTCAGGTAAATGGGTTAAACCCATTAAGGTTTTTAGAATTTCTTCTCTGTATATAATGAGTTGTTTCTGTTATTTATCACTGTTATCACATTATGTGTCCATGTTCCAAATACAAATAATACAGTGTGGACATTTTAAAAAATAAGATCCATTTTAATTTAATTTCTTTTGCAATCTTTCAGAACAGCTTTCCCCAGCTTTCCAACTTCTAGATTTATGGAAGTGGCTGGGAATTTTGGAATTCCATTCATCATATTTGATGAGTGTTGGCTTGGGGGGTGGGTGGCTTGATGCCTGTCAAAGTATTTTGCTGATTCTTATGAATTAAGCAAATTGTAATTACAATGAAATCATGTTATTGCAATAGACATTATTTATCTTGCCATGCTATACCAGCAGATTTGAAATACCAGCTGAAAAGGACTTTGGAATGAAATTCTTTTATACCATCTATTGTACAATTCTCAAAAGTCCGTGCAAATTTTATACAACTTGACCTGTGTATGACCTGATAATGCCAATCCACATGAGCATTTAGTTTTATAATTTGATGGTCCTTCTATTTCCCCACATAGGTGTCTGATACAGAATTCTTTTCTCCACTGGTCTTGTTATAACTTTTTCTTCCTCCTTGCTTTTAAATCACATTCTTAAGAGGCTAAACTGTTATGACAAAAGAGGAATGTTTAGATATTATGTTTTGCCACTAAAATTTGTTCAATTAGAAACTGTGCATTGGATAATCATAAGATCAAAGAAGCTTTCCAGCAAGGCTTTATGTTTGTTCTAATATTTTTCCAACCTTTGCTGAACCTGAATTGCTGTAGATTACCTCACTTTGGGTTCACTGAGTAAACCTGGCCAAATGTGGGAAGAAACATTCCTGCCAAATATTTTAAACATTTCACATGTGGAGGGCAGAGGTGGCAAGCCATAGCTATTAGTTCTTCAGAGAGGTGAAGCTGCCCTTAGCAGTCCTTTTGTTTTAGAGATGCTTTTTGAGATTAATCTGACAAGAAGAGGGAAAATTCATTCAGCCAGACATTTATCTTCCATTGAAGTAAACATCCATAAGAATGTTGCTCACTTTCCTTAACCTGTTGCCCTTAGCACTCCCATAAAACATATACAATCTTTTTTTGCTATAGTATTCTATTAAATAGCATTTGCTCTACTAAGGATGAAACAATTCAATTTCTTTCAAAAGTCTTGTCAGAGCAAAATAAGGTTTGTCTTTATCCCCTTCTCAATCTACTAACCATTTTTTTTCCTACAGCAGTTACTAAGCAGGAATCATTCAGGCTTTATATTGCCAGAAGGCAGGGCCAAACCTGGGTCTTCAGTGTCTTTATTGTAACCTTCTAGTGGGTTCAGCAAAGCAGTGATGATAATATAAAGGGTACATACTGAACCTATTTGTTTGGAATAAATTACATCAATTTCATCTGAATTTGCTTTATAAAAGTTTGTGTTTGGGATTGTCCACCTGACTTTGAGTCCATGTGAGTGAAAATAAAAATATTTAATCTATTATACTGTTGAGCACCAGCAGAAAACACCACAGAAATATTGCTACTTAGGAAGACGTACTACAATCCTAACTTTGGTGAGTGTCCAAGAGCAGATTTCAATGGCATCCTTAAGAAACAGCTTTTCTAAAGAATGTTATACAACTACTCTTGCATGGATGTGTGTGTGTGTGTGTGTGTGTGTGTGTGTGTGTGTTCAGGTCTTTTCCCATGTAAGATTAAGAGTATCTTGGCGATGTTTCGGCGAGGTCCCACTCACCATCCTCAGGGTGGTGCTTTCGGCTTTGTGCCAGTGCAAGCAGATTATATATATATGTGTGTGTGTGTGTGTGTGTGTGTGTATGTATATGTATATATATATATATATATATATATATATATATATATGTATATGTGTATATATACCAGAAGAAAACACACACCAACCACTACCTCAACGCCCAATACCATCACCACCCAGCACAGATAAACTCCATGACCAAAACACTAATTGCCAGAACCAAATGCCTTGCAGACAAGATACACATAAAGACTGAACTATGCATCCTGACTAAAGTACTGATAGCCAACGGCTTCCACAAAAGCAAAATCACTGGCATGACCCACAAAAACACACTTAGACATAATGGAGACCTAGGAGATGAACAGACCTATTGAACAGCTGTCCTACCCTACATAAGAGGTACTGCAGACAAAATCAGTAAGATACTACACAGGCATCACATCAAGACTGCCTTCAAAACAGACAGAAAAATAGCCGCCACCCTAAGAAACCCAAAGATAAAATTTACCTGGAAAACCAAGGCATATATGAAATCCCGCCCCCCCCACTTCCTCACTAGTCCAACACATGAAAGCCACAGGTCATAGCATCGACTTCAGTGGCACCCAAACCCTAGCCACTATAGAAAACCCCAGCTACAGAATTATCAGAGAAGCCATAGAGATTGAAGAAAGACCTGAAAGCATGAATAGAAGAGATGACTCCACCAGACTGTCAATTATCTGGAAGCCTGCACTTTCAAACAAAAAATCTCCACACCACAAGCCAAGCAAACACCTGGGCACAGACAGATCCCCCCTGATACCTCCAGCTCAAACACACCCCAACCAGGCACCCAGATGATACCTAGCTTCCTAACAAATGATAGCCGTCCATTTACTTGGAGCCAAACTGCACTAAAAGCCTCCAATACAGGAACACAATGTTGCCAGCCAATCAAGACACAAAAAAAGCCCCAAAACAGACAGAAGATATTAGAAACACCAATCAAGCAGAACACAGCAAACTCCAAGACCAATAAACACAGACCAAGACTCCCAACCAATCAAGATGAAGAAAAACCCATTCTGGCACAGCAGTAAGCTAGCACCAAATTTAAAACAGAAATGGCTGTGAAAGTCTGACTCACAGATGAACACTACAGAAGCCTGATGATAGCAGATGAGATTCTGCCGAAACGTTGCTACAACTTTAAAAGCACAACTATAATAAAATACCCGAACAAAGCTGAATACATACATACATACATACATACATACATACATACATACATACATACATACATATGAGAAACCTGGAGTATTTCTTAGAGTCACGGTGTAACATATGTGTCAATCTAGGATTCAAATCATTTAACAAGACTGGTGAAAAAATGGCCTTAATGAATAACTAAGTTTATCATTCTTTTTTTTCTATTATTCTATTCTATGATTAGAGAAATCAGGCAAAATTTATAGTTTTTAAACTTCTGCTTTTGAGCACATTTTAAAAAGAGCAGAGGAAAGGAGAACTTGATCAAGACAATAAAATAAGAACATTCTCATAGATTTCATTGCGGATATAACTACCAGATTACTTATCTTTCACACTCATGGTTGCATATATTGATTCTCCTACCATATATTCTCACACCAGTTCTGCAAAGTAGGTTGTGCTGAGAATTTGTTCCCCAAGTCATCCAGTGAGTTTCAAGGACTGAAAAGTGACCAGAAATTCTGTCTTCTGACTCTACCACAACAATCTCACAAATATCACCAGGAGATTGGTGGCATATAATTTAAAATAATGATAATGACAGAACAGCAGCAATAATTTCTGAAAACTCTGAAGTTAAACAGGAACAAGCATAAGCATTTTTTTTAAATGTTAAAGAATAGTTTTGCAGACCCATATGTGGGATCTCTTGCCCAGGCAAATTGGTGCTTTCCAGATGTGTTAGCAGTAATATTCTTAGAATGATCATCTTGTGTAACCACTGATTCTGCTGGTTATAAATTCTGAGAACTGCAATCCAAACAATTCTTGAGATACTAATGTGAGAAAATTCCCCAACCAAGGATTATACAGTTTCCACAGGACATTTCCCCTAATATTCAAACTAAAATCTTCCCTTTTGTAAGTTTTTTCCATATGTTGTAGTCATTCAGAATTTGTAGCAACAGAAATTTCACAAAGAAACTGCTGTATATTTTAATGGATAGTTAAAATAGTATTTTTGAATGTATGGTTGTTATTCCATCTCAGTGACTATTCAGTTTAAGCATGAAGTGATACAGATTGCCGGGGGAGGGGAAGGTGCTGTATATAACTAATCCAGAAAAAGACTTTGAGATAATAGAAAGCTTAATGAACATGTTGGGATAGTGTGTGACAGCCATGAAAGAAGCAAATTTCATGCCAGGGATCATTAGGAAAGGAAGTGGCAATAAAACTGCTTTGTAAAGTCCTCATACAAATCTGTGGTATATCTACTATGAGAAGTTCTTACTGCAATATTTACAAAACAGTAATGCTAAAAAAGTAAAGAAGAGACCAACTAAAATTATCAAAATGATCAGGGGCTTAAATATTGGCTTTCTGAGAAAAAAAAACTAGAACACTTGGCATTATTTAGTTTAGAAGAAAAGGTAGTTGTAGGAGGACAAGATCAAGGGATATAAAATTATGGAGAATGTGTATAGGGAGATGTTTTTCTGCCTTTCTCAAAATTTTAGGACAGGGTGTCATCCAAGGAAGTAAACATTACTTCCTCCTACAACTAACAATCTATGGAATTCAGGATCACAGAACGTGGTGAATATCAGTAACTTTGATTATTTAAATGAATTTGAGAGATCTCTCTATCTATCTACTTTTCATGAAAATCCCAAGGTTATTTTTCCCCATTATGAGACATAAAATAATGTACTAAGATTGGCCTGATCCAATAAGACTATTCTTACATATATCTCCATAACATTAAATAATAGAAATGCTTAAATATATACTTACATTTTATAAATACATGTGACTATTAAATGCTTGCCTTGGAGCAGTCCTACAATGTTATTTATCTTGTGATTTGGTAAAGAGACAAGGCAACATTACATTAGAGAGCAGAGAAGCATGTAAACTTTCTGATTCTGGGACACTTCATTAAATGTTGTTTGTAGATAAGTGAAATTGTAGTTGTCCAAAACTGGACCAAGCATCAAAAGTTTGCTCAAATTAAATTTCAGGCCATTCTGGTGATTTCACACTTGAATGAGACAAACGTAATTATTTGTCTGTGTCTTTTCTGCTTGTAGGCATGATTAAATTACGGAACTGAATTCTTCAGAAAGACAGGGCTTATTACTTTTAACAGTTTGCAGATTGAAATCTCTTGAAGGAAAGAAAGTTAATAAATAAACCTTCAATGCATAATATTCCTTTCCATCTATTATCATTGTAAAAAATCAAAAAGCTAAACATTATGGAAGGATTGGCTTGCTTTAATTTCTAAATTTTATCTGGACATATCGTCACTGGGAAAGACATTGTAGGAATAAGGGTTATATAAAAATGTGTTTCAGGTCATTTTAATTCAAATACTTTTGTTCTTTAGGGACAGATTCTTTAATAGAAGACTAAATCCATCACCATAGCATTGGCTTAGACATTTTTGTCAGGGTGCAGAATTTTAGGTGGCAATATTGGGAATAGCAACTAGAGCAACACAGACTATTTTAACCATATTCCACTAGAGAGAAAGAACATAAAATGAGCATCTGTAGGAAACTCTGCAATAATCTTAAATCTTTCCAATCTAGAACCTACATTATGTATCTATTTAACTCACATCACATTTCAAACCATCTATATTTCTTGCCTCAGAAACATAAATTTCTGGACTTATATGAAAAGCTCCCATCAATACACATGGCTGGCACATAACCTGAATCCATAGCCTCCTGAGAAATATTATTTTACAAATTCCTTCTACCATCTGTGAAAAGAGAAAGGACTGGTTGATTTAAGTAAAACGTCTGGATTTCTCTTCTCTTCTCAGTTCTATTAGTTATACTGATACAGTAACCTTTATATTGTGAAGCTACCAAAGCACCATGCAATGAAATGTAAAATGTAAATTACTGAAAATGTAAAACTCACTGGGTTTTGTTAGTTAGTTTGTTTTGTAAAACGATTAAAACCATAGTAGACAAAGGTTCAACCTGTAGGGATTTTACTTTGCAGTACTCCAAGATTCAGTTTTTATGAAACCTTTGGGAGAAGCAATCCACCTCTACACTGATGACACTCAGAAGTACATTTCTACCCAGACTAACCTAGGAAGACTGTTAATTTTTGAATTCCTTCATTGAGTCTATTGGGTCTTTCAGCACTTGTAACCTATTCATATCACATCATATTCACAACACATTCACTAGAAGTCACAGATTAATGGTAATTAACAGAGAACCTAGCACATTTATTTCTTTTCTGTGTCTAATATACTTGCATTGTGTAATGATCCTTGTATTGGTTTAACAAATATTGTGTCCTGCCTCTCTTAGGGTAGGTAGGTACTACTTCTGTCTTTGACATGTGCGATTCAAATTTTCACTTAATTCTCTTTTTCCAAAATGGAAGAAAGCACATCACAATCTTTTGGCTGTACACAAATTTAAGTAATTCGTGGATTTCCCATCACTTATGTTACTTTATTTTTAAATTCCAAGTGTGTTTTCTCTTTCTCCCAGTATCTTTATGCTTTCTTTTAAATATTGTACTCCTGATATTCTTTCTCCCTATACATGTTTCTGCTGAGCAAAAATTCAGTGTCTGTTAGTGGACAAATATGTCCCCCAAATGTCATTCCAAAATGTTGGTTTTGGAAATTAGGCAGGTTCATAATGAGATATGAAAATTAGTACTTTAACTTGAACCTGGATCAAAAATTGGCAATTGCATGAAGTTTGGCATATTGAGATGCTATTAGTCCTGTGAACCCAGTAGCCATAAGTTTTGCTCCAATTCAAACTTGCTGAAACTGCTCAGGGGGATACCTAATTGAGCTCATTGTTGTAATTGAATTGCAGGTTAAGAAAGCCTAAGTTATGCAATTAGACCAAGTTAGAAAAGCTTGCAGTTGGTCAGTGCATAGTAAATGTGTGGCCCATACCTTGCCATTGCCATCAACTGAAATTCTCAGCCTTACCTAGGATCAAGAAGCAATCTGGGGATGCAACCTCTTTCAGAAGATCATCCCAACCCCCAATAACACCTGTTTCTTGTTTTGATTCAGCCTCAGTTTATTCACGCTTATCCAGCGAGGTATTAAACTCACATCATATTCAGGTTATTAATCATTTTCCTGGTATTGGGTAACAAAGGAAAGTGAAGCTGAATGTTATTAGCATGTTAGTAATACATGCACCAAGCCCTAAGTGATCATGGCTGGAGCTCCATGTACTATATATTAAATAACACAAGGAAGAGAATAAATGCTGCTGGTAGAATGTTTAATATCTACCATGTCATGTCATATTGAGAAAAGAAGATTCTCAATATGATATGACAAAAATGTATAGGACAAACACAACACAGAACTTCCCAGGTCTAGCCCTGCCAAGCAATCCAGAAAATTATTATAGTCAGCCCTACAGAAAGCTGCCAAGCATTCCAGGAGAAATAATCAGGGCTCCAAATCCTTTATCTCCAGCAGTGATCTGCTATCAAGTTAGATTCACGTCTCATCTGAAAGCGTGATTGAAATGGGATGTCCTAAAAAGCATCTAATAAACTGATCAAGCCCATGACAGATCTTGTTATATTCTCTGAATAAACTAAGTTGTTTTCAGAGTTTTAGAATTTGAAGACTATCAAGAGAATGACATAACAAGATTTATGTTTGTGCTTAATCCATCAGTAGAAGTATGATGATTTAGACAGTTCTGAAATATGTATAATTGTTTTTCTTTTTAAAAAAATCAGAAATGGACCCAAACATCATGTATAAGTTTTCTCTCATGGATTCTGTTTAAGCCTATTCAGAAAAAAACTTCAACTGAGTTCAATTGAATTTACTTCAAAATGAATGTACATAAAATTGTAGCCTTTGTCATTTTTATCTGCCACTAAATATGAAAAGATTTCTTCCATTTTATACTGTCTTGTTTGGTAAAAAAAATCAACCTCATACTTGAAGCCATGCCAGTAAGCACTTCATTTCATTGTGACCAAAGATGATTCTTGCTGCCATTGCTTTCAAATTAAATTAATGCTGACTGAAGAGCAGGCTTAAAATTAAGGCTACCAGCCGCTTTACACTACTCTTTCTATGCAGGGAAGTTAATATTTTTCTCAGCAGTGCTTTTCTTTCTTTTTCCAGCACTAGTTTTGAATTTCATCTCTTTAATATGATGTGCATATATTACAATTTCTCCATGTTTATAAAGGCTTACTTAGATGTTTATAAATAATGGTAGTAAGAGCTTAATTGTTTTGTTGAAATGCATGAAGAAGAGACATGCTTTCTCTACCATCCTTAACTGATTTGCAAATGTGTTCTCTTTAATAATCACATTAATTGAATAAATGCACTTTTAATGAAACACATGTAGTTTCTATATCGGTCCAAGTTCATGTCCTCTAGTTCTGTCTTTAATGAAATTTTAGAATGACATTTTACACCAGTCAGCTAAGTTAATGGAATGCAGCATAACTTCTGCTCTGATGGCCAAGCCATCAGAGAAATCATTTTAGAGTTTACCAATTTATTTATTTTTATCAAAAAAGCCTTCCTCTTGATGAAAGAATAAAATCTAATCAGAAGCCTGGAACTGGCTCACCATAGTGACAAAATGACTGTAACCTTTTGATCATTCTGGAAACACTAAATCCTAACCTCATCTGATTCTCAAAACTTCAAATGTCTACAGAGATCACAGTACATCCAGTTGCCAACCCCATTTGCTTCCTGCTGATGGGGGGTGGGGGAATAGTATCTCACAAACTATACGTGGCCATTGTTCCTAATTGTTCCAATCCCCCAAATATGAAAAAAGGTAGAAACCTGATTAAGAGTTTAGATACATGTACTAGACAATTGAAAGCCAGTTTCCCAAAAGCTATCTATGCTATGAAGCAAGTACTATAACAGATTTAAGGTATTAAATGTAGGGAGACTGAATTACTACTGTATTGCAGGAATTGCTGCCTGGATTTTTATTTTATTTTTTTAAAGGGTGAGCAAGAAACCAATTGAAGCTGCTTACAGATCTGTCCATGGTGCAAGACAAATTTCCACTCTGGCTTTACATTCAAATTATTACAATATCCAAACATACAGTAAATCAACTTTAGGAACTTCAAGAAGAGCATGTAGTCATTCTCACTGAGTACATCTCCTTTCCCATTCCCTTTCTCCCTTCCTATCTCCCTCCCTCCCTCCCTCCCTTCCTTTCTCTGCATGTCTTGTGATTTGTCCAGTGAATGCTGAAAAGAAGAAACTCCTGAGGGGCCTATTAGGATTTGATTCATATTTAAACATGAGTTGGATTTTATGTCCTGAAAAGGGTCATGTTCTAGATTCAAATTCCAACAAGATCCATGGGAAAACAATTTTATAAACCAAGAACTATGTTGCTCACTCTTCTTAGATTTTCTCCCCCAAAGTTCTTCTTCCATCTCAGAACTAAATTAGAAGATGCTGAGGAACAGTTACAATATTAGTACTGAAGCTTTTGTGATGGCTTCTTTTTTAGCTCTTCCTCACTCTAGGAAGCTCAGATCACCCTCATTAATGTGTGTCAGTGGAGGCCAAATGTCATAGATGCCTGTCTGGAAGTAACTTGATTGATATAATTGTGCATAGCACAGTAATACACAAGCAAAGCCAGGGGACCGGATGTTAGATATAGATGGGGCAGGGATGGGATTCAAAAATTTAAACAACCGGTTCTGTGGGCGTGGCTTAGTTGGTGGATGTGGCTTGCTGTTCATGTTATTGGCTGGGCATGGCCAACTCAATATCACTCACATCGAGGCATGCGTCTCCTTGCCTGGCCTCTCATGACTCTGGGGATGCTCCAACAGTCATAAGTGCGAAAAATTGTCATAAGTCACTTTTTTCAGTGCCATTGTAACTTTGAATGGTCATTCCACACAAGCAAAGTACCAGCAAAGGAGGGGGAAAAACCTCCAGAGAAATTCTTGAGACAGGAAGTCTAGTCCTGCCAAGAATGTAATAAGGGTTAACGGAGAGGCAGTTTCTGTAAGCAACACCAGAATGTTTCCTTCCTGCCTTCCTTACAGGATTAGGCCAGTAATTTCTTCTAACAACTGGTTCTCCAAACTGCTTAGAATGTTAACAACCAGTTCTAGCGAATAGGTGCAAACTGGTAGAATCCTACCCCTAGATAGGGGACAAGTAAGGGCAACAAACAGGAGATAGATCAGAAGAATGGAAGCAAAAAACAGTGATAAATGAAAGTAACAAGAATTGCAGTTCCAGAGATTTAGAATTTGTTTCAATTAGCAATAGTATAGACAGTACAAAGCAACAGCCAACTGTTTTCTATGTAGTACATAAGGAATAAGAAGGAGAAGGAAGACCAACAATTTGATTTATTTAATATTTGGCTGCAATGAATTATCCATTATTTAAACTTTTCTCAACTTCACTTGCAACCCAAAGCAGAGTTCTCAAAGGGACCTAGAGCTTTAAGAGAGTTTCTGTCCTGACAGGAGAAAAGTAGGAATTTGCACTGTGTCCTTTGAAGTATCTTCCACTTTTCTTACCTCTCTTAAGTTTCCTTGCTTTTTATTGATTTTGTGAAACAGCTGTAGGTAAACTATTCATCTCACAGATCTTGCCATTGATAGCTACTGGTAGGCTCTAAGATGGATCGCCTATGCTAGAAACATCCAGCTATACATGTATTATTATTGTTCCAACTGCAGGACATACCAGGCATCATGCTCAAAAGATAAAGGGAAGCCATGCTTAAAAAGAAAGTTACATAACACAGCTTGGAAGTTGCCATCCTCTGTTCAGCTTTCTTTGAACTACCCTTGAAATAGTCTGCTTTGTGTCTTCTAGGAGAGCAAGATTGTACTTAGATTGAAGAGCAGGTCTTGAGTTAACAGAAAAAGCAACCCAACCTCAATAAATCCTGGAGAGATCTGGCCAAACCCTCCTATCAGATCCCAAATCAGACTCATACAAGTTGCTCAGATCTGTTTTACTCAGTAATAAGACAATTTTTATTAAAATTTTAGGTGGGATGTATTCTGAAAAGCTATAAAGTGATCCCCCCACTTAATGACTAGAGTTGGGACTAGAACTTCCATGGTAAGCAATGGAGTCATTAAGTGATCCATCATGTGGCTGTGCTTGATTTTATGATCATTTTTGTCATGGTCATTAAGCAAATCTGGTTTCCTCCATTGGCTTTCTTTAGGGGAAGTGTTCTGACCCAACCGGGTTCCCAAACAGCAAATACAGACAAAGGCAGCAGCCCCCACCTTTTAAGGTTTAATAACCAATTCTGTTCTGAAGGCTGCTTTCCACTAATTTGTTCCAATAAGAGCCTTGCCAAGTTGTTTGTCAAGGCTGCCAAAGACCCAGAGATAAGAACTAATTTAGAAAATTCTCCAAACATGAACTAAGATGTCCGCCAGTTGAGTTTCACAGCTTCTATGCTGTCTGCAAAGAACCCTTTTCCAAAACTGGCTTTTATCCTCTTGAGGGAGGGGCCATTACCTTGCAGCCTTACTCCCAAGTCACTTGTGCTGTTGCAATTGTTCTTTGTGCACGTGCACTTGGCACAGGCTCCTCAGGAGCCTCCTCATCATTGCTGCCAGCCCCCACAATCTCTGAAGGCAGCAGTCCACTCTCTGATGGCCCTGGCCCCTCATCAGAGTCATTGCTCTCCTCAGCCATCTGCACCTGCTGCCAGCTAACCACAACAGCAAGGCAGCTGGAAAGATCACAAATAGTGATCACATTCCTCCATGATGCTGCAACCATCATAAATAAATCATCATCCTCTTTTAATGACCCCATAATCCCTTGCAGGGTAGAGTCTGGGCAACTGTATGGAGCTAAGTGTTTACTCATGGATGCCCTTCCTGTTGCAGAGTTGTGGAGTTTTGTTCATCAGATATATTGTCAGTGTGCCCAGAGAGAGAGATATCTGCCTCTACTTAGGTTTGAATTGACAGCCTCCAGATTGTGAGGCGAGACCTCCAACTCTAAGCCACTGCACCAGAGGTGGTATTTAGCAGGTTCTGACCAGTTCTATAGAACTGGTAGCAGAAATTTTGAGTAGTTCGGATAACTGGTAGTGGAAATTTTGAATAGTTTGGAGAACCGGCCAATCCCACCTCTGAATGGCCCCACCCTCATCTATTCTCTGCCTCCTGGGTCCCAGCTGATCAGCTGGGTCTTCTTTGGTTGCCCTGCACAAGAGAACAGAGCTGGAAAGCAGCAGGTTAGTGGAGTGGAGAGGGAATGGGGATTTTACAGTATCCTTCCCCTGCCACTCCCACCAAGCCATGCCCACCAAGCCACTCCCACCAAGCCATGCCATGCCCATCAAGCCATGCCCACAGAAGTGGTAGTAAAAATTTTTGAATCCCATCACTGCACTGCACCACCCAATCATCATAGATATATGTCGGTTGCCAAATATCAAAATCACAATCATGTGACCAGGGGGACAATATGATGGTAGTGTGAGGATCATTGTGAATAATATTTTTAAGTGTCATAACTTTAGTCCCTAAATGAACAGTTGTAAATTGAGCACTACATTGTACTTTCAAATCTGGTGAAGAACTAAAAAAGTAGTTGAAGGCCAGTGATAAGAGACAATAGTGAAAACAGATCTGTCTCTTAGGAAGGAAATATTCATAACTTTAGCTAAGGTGCAGTGCTTTTTACACCCTTGACACCAATTCTGGCATCTCGTCACTGACTTGATACTATCTTGTCACTGTTGTTATTGAGCTCAAAAGAGATGCTGGAAAATTGTTACAGCAAATGGTCTTGCAAAACCATATTGAAAAGGCCGGTGTTTCGTCAAGGAATCTCTCCGCAAGCTGGCTTCTTTCTCATTGTGTTTCCTGTTACTTTGCATCTTCCTATAAAGTTGTAACATTGTCAAAATTTCATAATTGGAAAAATTTAGTTCATATTAACTCAGAAAATTATTGGCAACTTCTATGAACATGTTCCCGATTAAGCTCTGAGTTTTGCTTTGTTTTCTGTTGTGTCAATGAATAGAATTTTTCGTAAATCGAAGGCAGTCTGCTCAAAGTTTGGAAGTTAAAATCATCTGTATAGTATGAAAATGTCTTCTGTGATGTAAGAGGTACAGTGTAATATAGTTTACTATCTTTTTCATTCATTACATAGACTGGAAACTTTCACATAAAGCAGAAGAATCTTAAGAATTACAAGTGCAATAAAATTGATGGGAATAAGTACATTTACTCAATTCATTGACTAAATTTCTTTAGCAACCTATCTAGATTTGGATATCGTCAAAAAGGCCATTCTTTGGGACATTCAATCAGAAATATTTTGAGAAAATCCTAAAAAAAAACCTTTCAGCTGACTTCAAAAATCTCTTCAAATGAAGGTCAGAATAATGTACGGAGGTCATTCTAAAAATGAGTTGGGTAGTATCTAAATTTGAAAAATAAAGAAATCCTTCTTCAAATCAACATTTCTATAACTGATCTCAATAATATGTACTCTATGTGGGAATTCCCTTGAAGCTTCAGTTGATTGAAAGGCAAAAGTGAAGTAGCTATATATTGGATCAATTTAGCTCTGGATATGTGTTGCTTATGGATATGAGATAAGCAGCAATTAAGTTTAATAAATAAAATATAAATAAGTTATGGATGCATCTCAGCATACACATGTAACACTAGTTGTTTGCAAGCTTCAGACGCAACCACAACTTCTGAAGGCAAGCTGTACCACTGGTTAATTGTTCTCACTGTTAGGAAGTTTCTCGTTAATTCCAGATTGCTTCTCTCCTTGATTAGTTTCCATCCATTGTTTCTTGTCCTGCCCTCCGGTGCTTTGGAAAATAAGTTGACTCCCTCTTCTTTGTGGCAGCCTCTCAAATACTGGAATCCTGCTATCATGTTCCCCCAGTCCTTCTTTTCTCTAGACTGGCCATACCCAAATCTTGCAACCATTCTTCATATGTTTTAGTCTCCAGGCCTTTAATCGTTTTAGTTGCTCTTCTCTGCACTTTTTTTTCAAAGTCTCAACATCTTTTTTATGCAAGGGATTTTTATTCATTTTTTATTAAATGAAATTTTAAAAAATTCTATTAAAGTTGATGAAATGAAATGTGAAAATTTGTATGTTTTTTTTAATGAAATGAAATAACACCTGCACACTGAAGGTGCTAGTTATCCCCTTCATTGCATAGGGCCAGGGTATTTGCAGGATCGCTACTCTCCATGTATCCACTAAGAGAATGGATGAGCATAAATTCTCTCAATATGTGCTAATGTGCAAGTTGTGATCAGCAACTACATTAAATGGTTTGTCTCCTTATTTTGTACAGTATGCATGAGGATAGTCTCCAGAAATATAGCAGTTATTATTGCTCTTGTTTATTTCTATATTTCAGTTAGTAGGACAAGTGCAATGGATATACTTGATATAGATTTATAGATATACTGTATGTTCAGAATTACATAATTTTGTAAAGAAATGGTGTACAAAATTATTGAGGCATAGATATAATATTGATCTTTTTATCTCTGAAAAAAATATATTATGGGATAATCCATTAAATATATTAAAAGTAACTGGTTGATGTGGAGGGTGACCCTCAGCTATATTATATATTGAACTAATGCAGCTTTAGACAAATAATTTTATGCAAGATGTAACATTGGATTTTATTTACCGCAAATGATTTCTGATCTGTTTATTCAGTGCAAGTTTTTGTAATCTGGACTTTTTGAATCTGATCCTATCGGTGTTTCAGAAACTCCTTATAATTATAGGCTTTTAAAAATAAGTAAGAATTCCTATTTTTAACTATTTAAAAAAAATTGAAGAAACTAAATGAAATTAATATTTATATGAAAGTTTGCAGAACATGATGATTTTATAATCAGTGAGAAGCATATTTAACTTGAAGTCAATATATTTTCATCATAAAATAAGAATAATGCAACTTAAAAATTGTTTTGTATGTATCTGGGATCTGAAAAATGTTTATTAATGATTGAAAAAATGACTTTACAATTGCAAATGAAATACAAGATATGAAACATTAACCAAATGCTTTGGGCTTGCTCAATGTTGAATACAAGATGGGCTGAAATCCGGAGAAATTACTTAAACAAATCCTTCAGTACCAAGGTTGAATAGACTCTTCTAGGCACTTTCCCTAGATGTAATATGTAATCCAACATACTTTCTAGAGTTATGGATTTTTCATGTATGGTGAATTAATGGCTGTAAAATAAGGGGGTAGTATGAGGGTGAGATAAATCCTTTGATTTGAAAACCATGACATTTTCTTGAAAGTGGCAGTGGCCATTGCTTACTTCTTCCAGGATGTTTCTTTGACTTTCAGTCTATCTTTAGCCCTGGTAGCTAATTATTATCACCTTTATTGTCAGAATACAACATGTGTACAATGAGATTGGCTGAGCCTCCCTTCGTCCATTCCTCCCCAACACAACTCACAGTGAGGACAGAAGTCCCTAACCCAGTCCCAATCTTACTACACTATGTGACCTGGATTCAAGTACTAACCAGGTCTCACTCTTCTTAGCTTTTCTTAGATCAGCCATGCTGCCACTTACCGTGGCATTATTTAAACAAATTTTATTCCAAAAAAATTGAAGGCTTACCATTCATCCAAAAACTATGTGTATAATACAATATATAATTTCAAGTTCACCAGGTAGTTATGTAATAAAACAAGCTTTTATCTGTATTAATATAGTATGTGAAATCATGTGAGTTATACAGGCAATCCTCAACATACATTTTGAAATTTACAGTGTCACTGAAAAAAACGCGATTTACAACTTACATTTATCAGTATTGCAGCATACCCACAGTGATCAAAATTCAGGCGCTTGGAAACTAAGATGTATTCATAGTTGCAACATCCCAAGGTCGTGTGATAACCATTTACAACTTTCCCAGCTGGATTCTGATAAGCAAAGCCAATGGGAGACACCAGATTCACTTAAGAACTATATGATTCACTTAAGAACTGCAGTGATATACTTAACAACAAAACAACATGGCAGAAAACATAAACTGAGGTGGCTTGTATATCAGTGGAAATTCTGGTGCCAATTCTGGTCATACATTAAGGACTACCTGTACTTTGCTAAGCAATTTTTAAATAAAATAACTATATTACTTCCATAATAGTTCAGTACATAACAACTTATCTTCCCCTGTACACAATAATATAGGAAGTAACCTTGAATGAGAACAAAAACAAACCCAAACATAATCTTGACCATAGAAGAATATCCACCTTTAATTGTAATAAATTACCTCTACAAACTCCCCTGATTAAGAATTTGTTTTCTTACAATACTTTGTCAAAAAAATGTCCACAAAAGTCATGACATATGTTACCATATCTTATTCCACCAGTCGTGATATTTCTCTTGGGGTCATAAAATTATAGAAAAAAAAAAGCTATTGCTTACTATTCATCAGTCTGCACTCATCTCTATTTACACAGCTGGACAGAGATACTCAAAACAAGCTGTCCCTGCAACAAGAAGTACCCTTTAAGCATTGGTTTGTGTAATTCTTCTAAAGGAAAATTTATTTAATGTTTATTTTCTCCAACTTTGATATTTCATTCAAATTTTAGCTTCACTGATTTTTCCCTAGAGTTTCAAATGACATGTTCATTTGTTCTTCTGTCTATCAAATATTAGATTGTGTTTCTATATTCCAACACAGTTGTTTTCTGACATGTCATTTGCATTTATAATTTGCAGTAAAGTTTATACATTTTTACTCTAGTGTTCAGCATTTATTTTGTGACTACTTTAGAAGACTAATCTGTTTTGCAGTGTTTGCTAAAATATACAATACTGATAACATAGAATAAAAACAATTTCTACAACACTGTTTTTATCAGGGAAAAGAGTTATTTGGTAAGGATTTTGTCAAGGCATCTGTTTGACAACGGGGATAAAAGAAAATGTTAAGAAAAATTACATTGCTGCAATCTTGTTTAAATTTTTAGATCTTGATGCTGTGACACTATACTAATCTCCTAGTTGATGGGATGCAAGCAACAGTATCGTTTCTTGCAATATAGTCTCTAGATTAGAGGTGGTACCTTACACAAAATAAGGTGTTTGAACATACTTATAAGACTAGACTGGTCACAGTTCTGACATATGGCCAAACTGTGGAGTTGGTGCTCTCTGAGTTTGGTTGTTTGCTTGCAGACATTTCATTACCCAACAAGGTAATGCTACTAATTGTGGAGTTTACTCCCTGCTTACCCTGCCAGTGTTGGGGGTGGGGTTCTCTTTAGTAGTTAATTGATGAGGACATATTTTTCTGCTTGATTGTTTGAATATCTCACTGTAAAATGCTAGGGAGGATGTGTTCTGCTACATATATAAACCACATATGTGTTCCTTTCTATTGTATATTGGGCAAAGTTGTTCAAAACTAACTGGTAATATTTAGATTGTTATGGAAAATCATGGCTGTGGCAAAGTTGATAATATTCTTCATTTCAACTACCTTACTAAAAAATAATGTTATAGGAAAACCTGGATTAATCAAAACCATGATGACAGGTAGAGGTTAATCATCAATAAGACCATCTAGTAATGATCATGAAATTTGGAATATTGTGATTTGGGGTGTAAAAGTCAATGGTATATTGTCTGAATTAACCAATGGTACATACTGTGAAATTAAAGGGAAGAAAGGACAGCAGATATTGTGTGGTCTCTGACCTAAGAGAAAGAGGGAGAAAGCAGCTAAATAAAGATGTTCTGACCTTTGGATCATGTAGAGAAGTGAGGGTGTGGCCTTAAATATGAAGAAAAGGCTAAAACATATATCAGAAAGTATGAAGTGCTTAAAGGTTTTGATTTTGTCAAAAGAGAGACAGAGAGAAGGCAGACAGAGGCAGAGGCAGTTAATTGAACAACTATGAAACTCAAAGATGGGAGAAAATTACTTAACATAACTAGGAATATAAACAGATAATCCAGGAAGATGTGTAAAATATTAGGTTTAGACTGTCCAAAATTTAAGATTTAGGAAATAAATCAGTGTTCCATCATATGAAGAAAACTGCGGATTTTACACCACTAGTCATTGCTAACTCTGGGAAGTGGTGCTCATCTCCATTTTAAAGTCATTCAGCCAGCGCTATGCAAAGACATTTCTACGGTCATGTGGCCAGCATTATATCACAGAGCACTGTTGCATTCCCACAGAAGTGGTACCTATTTATCTACTTGCATTCATATGCTTTTCAACTGCTAGGTTGGCAGGAGCTGGAGCAAGGACAGGAGTTCTGTGATATATGGATGGATCCATCATACCCAAACATACACATCCATAAATATCCATTCACAATACATTATGTATTCTTACACAATACACCCACATACATACGTACATAATGCAGAGGCATTCGTTCCATTATCATCATCAAGAAAGAACAATGGCACTGAAATTATGGCAAAATCAAACATCTAGATCTAGATATAAAATAAGAGATTTGTTCTGTTTCTTCTCACATTGGCTTACAATTCTTTTAAAAGTGACATAGAGACTCATAAAATGCTTACATTTGCATTTCTTTTTACAAAAATGGCTCATTTATACCACATCTTGACATTATTTTCTCACATTATAAGGTGTTTTAAAAAGTGGTGTGGAGATACATTAAGTTAGGAAAAGATCTTGGCAGAATGAGTCTGGGCAGAAAGGAGTAAAAGTAATAGCCACCATCTTTAAAACAACAGATAAAGAAGGGGAAGCAATTGTAATAATTGAGGAGACAGAATATATAAATGAAGTTACGAAACAACACAGATTTTTATGTCTTTTTATATTCCATCCAGTAGGGATGCTGCCAAAGATATAATACAGATTATTAGGGGCACAAATTCTGAAAATAGTAACAGTGGTGTACATTTAAGAAGATTTCTGATTTTACTACAATCACATATCACAAGAGGTGTGCTACAATGAATGACAAGGTGTAAAGTAGCAGTTTTAAAATGCCATTTGAAAATGAATATTACCTTTCCCTTAACATCATAGATTTCTCAATTTATTTATTTATATTAATGCTCAACATTCTACATTTTAAATCCCTGTTTAACTTAATAATGGATGTGCTTATTTGCATTTCTATCCTCACCCCACCTAAGTCCAGTTACCCCTGTGTTTGTGTGCATTAACAAAAGAGAGCAAAACTGTTTTTGGTGTGATTGTATCTAAAATTGAACTAAGTACACAAAAAAACACCACACCTAGAACCACAATAGAATCCAATATATAGTCACATCCAGATTGCTTCTTATGGTGCTCTTTTTATATGCATGAATGAAAGTATAGAGATATAAACTGCCTCAGCCACCTGACAGCTATCATAAATTGCATAGGTCTGGTAGTTCATTGGAACAAAAAAAAAAACTGGCAGAAAGAAGGGAAAATGGAAATCTGAACTCATCAGTGCCGATTTAAAATCAAACTGATATAACTGTGCAGTCCTTGTTATTCTCTCAGCTTGATTGTTTATGACCATTGTGAATAAGGATAGGGTTTGCTCCTTCTTTACATACAGTAACTTGTCCTGCCTGTGCTGATGGGAGTATGATTTTCTTCTTGGTAATTTCTTGATTAGGTTTTTTTTATGACAAGTTTGTAAAGCATTCTGGACAATATATTGTTTTTAAGTTTTAAAAATCTGAATGAATATGTAATATTCTGCTATTGCCTTTTTCTGCTTTTATACTTCAATTTTCTTACCTGGTTTTACATAGTATAATTTGCCATTTTATATGTCACTTAGAAGGCACTATTTAAACAGCATGTATCTTAAAAGTAAAATAGACATTCTAAGTAGTAATCAAGAAACCACAAAGCATTTCTTTTTTTTCTCAAGCAACTGTGAAGATGAAATTTAATTTTAAATATCCATTGAAGGCCATTTTTCAAATGAGCGTCATCTATTGTTTATTTATTTGGTTAGAAAAACTTCCAATTCTCTTTGCTATCTTTTCAGCTTTAGCCGTACATGCATGCCTCATTTCTTGTCACACAAACTATTACGCATCCTAGTTAGCACATGCCAACTTTAACAAAGAAATGAGAGTTATTGGGCCCCAGAAGTACTCACATGCTGGGATATCTTGGGAGGTAAATAGCTAATAGCATTACTGTAAATAGTCAAATACTTCAGGGCAGCTTGTAAGGAGAAGGCACACCCAGAAATTAAAATAAAAACAAATTCAGAGCAGATGTCAGGAAATATTTTGCTTCATCTAGAGGAGAACAGATTCAGCAAGTATTCTAACAATCCTGATAATGCTTTACTGAGGGAAAACAATCAAATTAATTTTTAAAAATATAGACCTGTTCTGAATCAGAAGCCATCAACCCATCCATAAATCTCCTTGGAAGTGATTGTATATCCTTTCTAAAAGCTTTGACACACACACACACACACACACACACACACACACACACTCACACATACCAAATAGTTCATACAAGCATCTAGAGGATATTGTATTTTAATTCCTAGGCTCCCTTTTAGTCCCTTTATATGACCGAGGAGCAATCTGTGCTCCTTCTTAGGCCATGGAGAAGCAGGATATGAAGCAAAGGTGCCACTAGTGGTAAAAGTTTTAAAAAGTCACATATTGGGGCATTTGTGGAAGTTTCCACCTCATAGGTTATATTATTTGACTATAAAGAGGGAGAGATAGTGGGCAAAGACCAAAACAACATGAATTAGAATTGAATTAGAACTGAGGGATATTGAGTTCATGCTTACTGCACAAATACGATTTGAGAATTAAAAGAAATGATTTTATGTTACAAATTTAAAATATAATTTTAGATACCAAGATGTACTGGAGTTAATAAATGTCTTAAGTCTAGAGGTCATAGATTGCTTACTTACATTATTGAATAAAAAGCTAAATTTCAGTTAAACTTTATTAATGCAACTTTTTTCCCACCCAGATCTATGCTCCCAACCTCCCCCGATATTCTATTCATGTACCCTTAAGGTTCCTCTATTCTCAATGCTTGATTAGAAAGTGCCAATAAGTCAGATTTTAATCTATCCTAAACATCCAATTTATTAATTCATCTAAATTGCTTGGCTAAGGAAGCTTGCTCTTTCTCTCACCTTTAATAGCAGTTGCAAAGCTGCATAGAATTCTAGATCATTGGATCACTTCTCTTCTAGATCACTACTCACAGTGTAAACATGAAATCAGAGGCTTTTGCGTACCTACTGCTTTTGCTATCTATTTCAAAACAGCAGTTCTCCATTATCCAGAGGCCAGATTTCCATCCTCCCTTAAACTACACTGTGAATAGGCTCAAACTTCCTATGTCTGTTGGCAGGAGACAATCTTATGAGGGTCTAAAAGAAAATGTTTGGGGTAGCAGGCAAATGTTAATCAATACCAACACTATCTGGTTAGTATAACTTCAAAGAAAGGTCATTAGAAAGTCTCTGACAGGTGTTAACATAAATTCTGCAAGGCCACCTCTGTCAAACAAATACTGTGTTGGAAGATTTGTAGCTGACTGGAAAAGCTTCGGAGTCTGGTGTTTGGGGGAAAGTTTGCTGATTCTGCTAAGACGTGATCCTTTAGAGACACAGTCACAGCAATAAAACAATGCTCATCAGTCATACTGGATGGGATGATTCTGGTTTTCCTCACAAAAGAATTTCAACATACTATATTATGTGGGAAATGTGCATGACAAGAAAACCACTAATCAATAAGAAGACCAACATAATATGATTTTGGAATATATTCCTTCTAAATGCTGTCGTGAATGGGTCTCTCTGATACAAATTTCTTATATCACAATTTCAAGTTTTCTGCCCTTGATTTTTAAAGTTTAATTAAATTAAAATCTATAATTTAACATCATAAAGCATTTTGATTGCCCTATTATGTATTTTGTATAAATCCTATGGAAAATCAGAATAGCAGGTTGGACATGCCAATACTAATAAAATCTAGAAGTCAGGTATGCACAATGCCTTCTACCACCTGGCTCTAACTGTTTTTTTTTTTTTCTGCTATGCCTCAGAAAAACCAGACTAACAAGTTGGAAGGGACCTTGGAGGTCTTCTAGTCTACTCCCTGCTCAGGCATGAAACCCTATACCATTCAGACAAATGGTTGTCCAGACTCTTCTTAAAACCTCCAGTGTTGGAGCAGTCACAAATTCTGGAGGCAAGTTGTTCACTGATTAATTATTCTGTCAGGAAATTTCTCCTTAGTTCTAGGTTTGATACTGTTTACCCAAAAGAATGGAAACTTCAAGGACCTGCCTGTAGAAAGGACAACTATTTAGTGTCTGCTTTCCTGGCGTGAGCATGGGCAAGAGAGAGACAGGTAATCCAGCAATTAAAGGCCACGAGAGTCACCATCTGGCTAGCTAGGGCATCTGGCCATCATCATTGTTGGAGTTTGAAATCCAGACAGCTATTTCTTAAATTGACTTCATTTCTAGCTAATATCAGCAGCTTAAGACAGTTTGATGCTGCTATGTAGAATTACCCTATATGTTTCAATAAATAACATATCTGTGTTGAACTGAAAGATATAATATGAATGGGGCAAAGAAAAGACTATAGAATGTCTGTTATGATATATAAAAGTCCATGATAGCAGGACCATATATGATTGCTATAAATGAAAATTGTGTTGATTTAGGCCTTCATGTCCAATAGGAGACATATTTTGTCTTTTGAATTGATTTATTCACTATTTGGATAATAAGAAACTTTTGGCCACTCTGCAGAAACCTGAAAAGTGTTATATACATATTTGTATAGCTGGAAAGAATCTTAAATATTGTTATAAGATTATTTTTGAAAGATTAGGGAATGGTAGGATGGACTGGAGGAACTTAATGGAGCCAAGGTATACTTGGGATCTGAATTAATGGTCCTAACAAGGCGGGTAGTAACTCCTTTGTAGGAAAATGGCTGTACGCTCTTAACTAGAAGGAAACATCTGGAGATTCCTTTGGAAAGTAGAAGTCAATTTTTCAAACACAAAAAATCTTTTGCCTTTCCCCATTCTAACTCCTTGGCTAAGGGTTTCTGAAAAAGAAACAAAAGCTTTTATGAGGAGCCAGAAAAAAGGCTGAGTTTGTAGCTTTTTAAATGAATTGTATTTTTGGAATGCTAGCTTTTTCTCCCTTGAGATCTGGCATAGCTGTTGGCCTGTCAGTTAGAGCCTTCACCTACACTTAATCTGAATATTATACCTGAAAATATAATAGTTATTATAAAACAGTAGTAAGCCTCTAGCAGCTTTGTTCTGATGGAAATAAAACCTAACCATCCTTACTTGCTCACAGAATGGAGAAATGGGATACATTAAACAATGCAACAGAATTCAGTATCTTTCTCTTCAGTCATTCCCATCAAGTCCCCTTCCACTGTGATGACCCAGAGTATATCAGAAATATAACAAAAACCAAAACATAACTGAAAGTCCTTTAATTCCTTCAACTTGGCTTCACTGTTTAATTGTTCACAGCGGATAAGTAAACTATTTTCAAAATAACATTTCAAAGGAAAGAAACAGTTCAAATTCAAAGAGCTGATAACAAAGCAAAAAACAAAAACAAACCGCACCAAATAAAGTTCCACAACAGACCAGGATAGATAATTGCCAGCTTCAGAAAGGTCCGTTGGAACCAGGTCCGTTGGAAGAACGCCAACCAAGATAAACCTTCTTTAGGAATAAAACACTAATTTGTCTCCAGCATCTGTTAGCACACAGGTCCAAACTCTTACGCAAATCTCACACCTGCAACCCATGAAGAGGATCATGGCCCTCTCTTCCTGAGCAGACCATGTTTTACCCTTATCCTCTCCTCCCTGCGTGCCCTAGGATGGATAGGGGATGGGCCTGGGTCCTCCTCTGACTGCTCAGACCGCCTCTCTCTTCCCCAGCCTCCTCCACCACCTCTGAAGCCACACTTCCACTCCCTGTTGGCTGTTCCTCCTCTTCCACAGAGTCCGTCTCCACCAGGGGCATGACATCCACTCACAAATGGACAGAGATGAATGCTGAGCCTTTATATCCCCATGAGGTCAAGAAACTTCCAGAGATGTCTATAAATGGAAGTTTTTAATTTCCAGCCTAGTTTCTGCACTAGTACAAACATTTTGCAGAGTTTCTATTCAGTCTTCAGGATGATTTCCCTGAGCAAACATGTTTGTCTTACCCAAGGTTTGGGGCTTCTCCCTGACTTTTCCATCACTTCATTCTTTCAGAAAATCAGATGGGCAGCTTTGCCACTCCCTGCACAGAATGATCAGAGAATTCCTCACTGTGAAAGTAAGCCAAATGTAACAACAGATGTGTGGAGGAACTAACAGGTATGCCGGTTTTTCCACAGTACACTTGCACACAACATGCATGCTTCACAATTTCACATCAGAAATAATGCACAGTCAATAACTTTGATTGTTTTAAATGTGAAAAGTCCACAAATGATATATATTCTACTCTGGGCCTGTTAATTTAATTGATTGTTTTTGACTCCTTGCCCATTTTATTATTACCTATTTTATAGAATTAAATTTGAAACCATTTTCCTGACAGCAAAGGACAAGTTGATTGATTGAATTTACCTTCAGTGAAATCAAATGCTGTGATCACAATTTGGACCCTTCCTCAACTTATAGTCACTCAATACAATGTTTATCGTGGATGCTTTTAATCAAAATGTGAACACTTATAGAATATTTTTCTGAAATACAGGGCATATACTCCTCAGTGAATATCAAAATCTAAAAATATTTGTGCAATTAATTTCATATATTAAAAATTACACCAGAATATTGTCATTACATTGCTGTCATTACATTCAAAACTTACAAGTTTCCTCTGGTTAATTTAGAACTATCCATTCTTGTTTTCATTGAATATATCAGAGAGTAATAATTCATTTGTATGCTATAACATTTCCACAATCATCTTTTCCTTGGAATGAACTGTAGCCTTTTGTCAGCTTCTGTTAGACATACATTCATATGCTTCATTTCGCATTAGTCAGATAATGAAAGCAAGACATCATGTGGGAAATAAGTGAAATATCCTATACAGACTGATATCCCTAATCATTCCATACATGCAGGAACCACTACAAACACAAAAAAAAGTTTGCACATACAAAAGATGACAGGGTGCCTTCATTTATTTTAGTGCTAGTCTCTTTCCTAATTCTCCAAAATCAATTTGATATTGATTTATTGACCAGAACCCAACTCCCTACAGTAGCCACACATTCAGAGCATCAGCAATATGGTCTGAAGTTGTAGGAGCTCTCTGTAGCTCCTCTATCATGGTCAAAATATGGGTGTCATGAGATTATCTGGCACTGCCCTCTGATGCAGGAAGAAAAGACTTATTTTTAATGGTTTTTTACTGTTTCACTGCTTTGTACTGTTTTCATTGTTTCAAAATGTTGTTAGAATTTTAATTTGATGTATGTTTTAGATTGTGAGCTGTCAAGATTCATTTGCTGAGATGAGCAGCTGTAGAAATAAATTAATCAATCAAATACATACATACATACATACATACATACATGCATACATACCTGCGGTCTGTTCTCAGTGACTTATCGGTTTTGATGGGTTCCAAAAGAAACAGGTTTATTGCTGGTGTCTCTGCTCCATGATCCAACTAAGGCCTTGGACATCACTTGGAATGAGATGGGGGCTGAAACTTTGGATTGAATCATGCCCATAAGTACTCTCCTTTCCCATGGACCCTGTCCCTCTCCATTGTTTATGAAGAGCTGAGAAAATGAACCTGGAGAAGTAGAGTCTAGAGTGCTGCCCGAGGTCAATGGGGGATGAATTTGAACATGGGTGACAACTATTATTAAGGCCTACCCATGGCAGTTAGGGCAGTAAAGCAACAATACTTCTCTGACATTATTGCATCCATGTATAGCTACCCAACATAGCCTTCTTTAGAATGAACCTATGATCTCCTACAAGACCATGGAAAAGAATCTGCAGAACACTTGTCATACAAAATTGCTCATAATTCCTAGGAATTATGGTCCAGATCTGGTGGAGATGCCCGGGGCACCATCTTGTCCAGTTATCTGGTAACTGTTTGAAAAAAATTGAACTTTCATGGAGGGTTTTCCTTGAAAATATTTCCCTTCTCATCCAAGAATCTTCTTGGTTGAAAAGCAAAACTTTTTCAAGGAAGGGAGAAAAACAAGAAAATCTAGTTGCCTTTTGAACAGCACCTTTAGGACATCCATGACCTGGATGATTGAGAATTCCATAAACCGTGAGCTCTGCCACCAGTTCCTTAGATCCCTGCCCATCCTGACTATTTAAGAGTGTCATGTGGTTAGATTCTAATAGTGGTTTATTTCATCCTTGAGAGAGGTTGTCATTCCCTCATCCCTTAAGGAGTCTTTGTTCCACCCACTCTTCAAGAAACTATCACTGGGTCCTATTATATATTGTCCAATATCTAACCTCCCTTTCTTAAGAAAGATTATTGGGAAGGTGGTTGCACAGGAGCTTCTGTGTACCCTATTAGCTACATTCTTTTTAGTCAGGATTCAGGCATGGCTTGAAAATGGCACTGGTTGCATTTTTGGATGATTTCTGGCAGGAACAGGATAGTGCATTTGTCCTTGTTCTCCTTGACATCTTAGTGATCTTTGATATGATCAACTATGGTATCCTTCTGGATTGGCTCAATGGGTTGGACTGAATGGTCAAGTGTTGGGCTGGTTCTCTTTCTTCCTACTGGGATGGTATCAGCTGGTGTTGACTGGGAGTGAGAAGCCCCATCTGGAGATGTTTCTAAGGGGATGCTGTAGGGTTTCATATTCTCTCCATTCTTATTTAACATGAAGCCACTGACTGAAATAGATAGAGCAAGGTATCATCAATATGCTGATGACAGCCAATTACACATCTCTGCCCTGACAAACTAAATAATGCTATTGACGTCTTGTCTCTGGAGGTTGAGGGAGGGGATGTCTGCATGAAGAACAATAAGTTCAATGGAATCCTGGAAAGATTGGATGGCTTTGAGTTTTGGGGCCATCTGGGTCTTTGCCATCTTTGGTTCTGGATGGGTTGCACTACCCCAGACTGACCCAATATGCAATCTGGGTGTTCTTCTGGACTCCCAACTCTTGCTCAAGGAGCAGGTGGCAATCATGACTAGGAGAGCTTTTGCCCAGCTCTGGGTTGTGTTCCCTTCAGGAACATAAAACCCCCGAGATGATGCTAGCTGTATCCCTTAACTTTTCGTAAGGCTCCAAAAATGTCATTCTTTCAGCAACCTTGGGGCACTTGTGTAATGGTTGTTATACTTGTTTAGATGGATGCTCTTCTGCAATCTTGTTTTTATTATTTGTCTTGATGGTATTTATTTTTTAAAGTGTTTAATGGTTGTGATATTCTTTTAAATATTGGTTGTACCCACTACCCAGAGTTACATTTATTGATTTGGTAACTATACCAATGTGTTAAATAAGTCAACAGTGTAAGGTGGGATCAGGTAACTTCTATTATACACCATTCCTGAATATAACTACAGTTTGTGATGTCTGTGCAATTTTCTCAGCCATGATAGAGAGATATATAGAAATCCAGATGATACCCTTACTCTACAGTATTATCAACATACCTACAGAGGGAGGCAGAAAACTCACAATTTGATGATTTCAGATTGTGTTCTGTTATGTATTTAGAAGAAAAAATGATTGATCTATTATATAATCTTACTAACTGCATAATACCAACCAATTGATGTTTCAGATCTATCATATATAAAGAATGCATTCTTCAAAAGCTGATCTGAATAAAATGAAAAGTACTTAAGGGACTATATAAAAGCGTTGGGATTGTATAATAATAGTGGTCTCATTAAGTATGGCTCAACCTTATATGCAGTCATAGCAAACCATAAGAAAATCTTAAAAGAATTTCAAACATGCATAAACTAGTTCAGGAAAAAAGTTTCCTCCCATACCAGGAATTATTCAAGGTGATATATCTCCTCAGTTTCAACACAACTCACTCACTTCATAGGAAATAGTCTCATTATAAAAGTAGCAGTATTAAAACTTAGGTTGCAGAGAGTTCAAATTTGAAAAATGCATCATAGTAACTTTCTTTATGGTATTTTCGTAGCCCCAGTCAGGTATTGTTGTAACTAATAAACTCAGCAATATAAGCATTTTCTCCCTTTAAGTTGTATTTCTACTGTCAGTGAAAGGCAGGCATCCATGAGTACGTTTGCCCATCTACACTACAGAGGTCTTTACGCATTCTGCTATAGAGACTTTGGCCTTTGAGAGTAAAGCATTAGATTTTGAAAGCTTGGGGTTCAAGATTGCCCGCAACCCAACATTCAAACATATGTACACCTGAAGGCCTCTTAAATAGGAACATTTTTAATGTAGTCATAGATGCCTGCCTTTAATTTATGATAAAGCTATGGATTATGAGGAGAGAGAGAAAAGCTGTACCCTGTTGCTTGTGTAGAGATTTTTTAAAATAAAGCCTGGGGTTCTTATGTCTCCTTGAAATACACATTGGGAAAAGAAATTTACTCTCTTGCATGTTCCAGATAACAGTTCTGAGTGCAATTCCATGCATTCAGAGTCATCTCTGAATCCCCGTAGAATAAACTAATCAATACAGATAAAATAGCTATTTGTTTTGCAGTGGCCCAGGGACAATTGCCTGATATGTTGTGCAGTCTCCAAATAAATATGCTATCAAATCTTTGCACAGCCCTGAATGGCTATCTTCTGGAGCAGTGCCCAAGCGTAGCAATTTGAAATAGCTTCCAGGGAGCATCAGTTTTATGTAGTTTTTTTCACATGGTTCATATTTTAAATTGAACACAAGAAGCATCAAGGCTAAAACTAAATAAGTTCAGAATTTAAAAAGGAAAACAAAACAGAAGAAAAGAGAAGAAACTTGAGGGTGAACATATATTTAAAGAAATTTAGGAGTGTTTGTGTGTGCTACAAATAGGTATGTTCATTAGTGGGATTCAAAAAATTTACTACTGGTTCTGTGGGTGTGGCTTGGTGGTTGTAGCATGGTGTGGTGTGGCTTGGTGGGCGTGGCTTGGTGGGCATGGCAGGGGAAGGATACTGCAAAATCCCCATTCCCTTCCCTCTCCTGGGGGAAAGTTACTGCAAAATCCCATTCCCTCCCCACCCCACTAACCTGCTTTCCAGCTCCGTTCTCCTGTGCAGGGCAACCAAAGAAGACCCAGCCGATCAACTGGGATTTGGGAGGCAGAGAATAGATGGGGCCTGGGCCGGTCAGAGGTGGTATTTGCCAGTTCTCCAAACTATTCAAAATTTCCGCTACCGGTTCTCCAGAAATGGTCAGAACCTGCTGAATACCACCTCTGGGTATGTTACAAAATACTCTTTCTTACACAAACATACACACAGAGCCACAAATGCACATACACACATAACCTGAGATTGCCCAGTCATGTTTAGAGGTTGCTGTTCTTTGTCACTAAGATTTAATTAATGATCTCTCATTTTGTCCCACATATATTCTAAAATAAGAGATGAGAGCTGGAAGCTATTCTTTTAAGCAATACAATAGCTTTTATTGAATGACACTGTCTCTGAATCTTCTTTTATCTAAAAAACTTAATGCATTTTCATAAATAATTCAATAGGAAGAAATCTAAACTACAACCAGACACTGTGTTTTTTAATGTGGAAAGCATTCAAATATAAATCTAGAAGTTATAGAGTAAAATGTATTATTTTCCACTTGCACCCGCAGAAAAGAGAAACAGATCTCACTGGCTTTGATAGACTGAATAGCTCTTTAAACTTCATCACTGCACTTGGCAATAATTGTTCATTTAATTATTTGTCTAAATCGAACAAAGGCATTTGCATGAATAGCAATGATTTTCCATTTTTGTTCCCTGAACAAATTAAAATACTAACAGGTTTTATTTGAAAATCAGTTTGATTTGCCCAGGGGTAATTGAAGGAGGATGTTTATAGCTTGCTAATAAAACTAGCAAATCCTTTATTTATCTAACTCTTTTGAAAGCACAACTAGATCCTGGGGTGAGCCAGAATGTTCAGTACCCAGTTAATTATACAGTATATTGGCTCACTGGCTACAAAATAAGGTTTAAATTCAGCACAGTTGTTTTTGTTTTTTAGTCTAGAAACAGTTTACTTAAAGGCTTATCCAAACTGTCAAAAGAATGAACCAGAAGTCAGGTCTGGAAAAGGGGAATGGGTGATATCACTCTGAACACACTTCTCTGCCATCATAAATGTGAAATCTAAATACATTTTCTTGATATGGTTTTAAAGTACTGTCCCTCCACCCCTTAAGTCACCTTTTATTTTGTTAATAAATATTCTATTTTATTTCAGGCTAACTCCAGAAGTTCATCGACTACTTTGTAGGTGCAGGAATGCTTGTTGGGTGAGTCAATGCTTAACATAGTGTTAGAAATTCTGTATTTAGCCCCACAGAACAAAAAAATGCACAGTCCACACGTGCTTTTCTGCTTAACTGCAACAAGGAAGCAGGAAACTTTTATTCAGAGAAAAAAGACATAGAATATATCATAGATGCAACTACAAACTTATAAACACTGCCATTTATTGGTTGAAGAATGTGTGTATGTGTGTGTGTGTTGGAAAGTTGGAAGAGAACAATAATTGTAGCATTTAAATGAGATACTTGAAATATAAGGGTAAAATCCTCCACCCTTGTCCACTGGAAAAAATAATGGGACAGAAGTAAAGCACAGGAAGAGATAAGTAGCTAAGAGAAGGGAAAATAGTATTTTTTAAAATATATATATATACTAAATTTTGAACCACCAACATTTTATTGACAAGGCAAGCACTACATTTAATATGATATTGCAGCATTTCTTTAAAAAAGGATTGTTTACTTTATTATGCTAGAAATAGGTTTAACTGTAGATATACACATCCAATAAGTACTACCTAGAGGAAATAAACACAAAAGAGTGCAGCACATAATAATTGGTTAAAGGGAGGATATCTTAACTCTAGATTAAACATTCAAATTATAATTCAGTCTGGACAATGCTTTCTTAAATCTTCCTAGAATCAGGCTGGAATGGAACAACTTAAAATGCAGCAAAGATAAGCTCTCAGTCAAAAAAGTGCCAAGCTTTTTCATAGCCTAGAGACCAAGATTATCACTTTGAAATATTTTTGATTGCAGTTCTCTCCTAAATTTTTGTGTCCCACCTGAAGTTAACCAATGTAGTGAAACAATAGAGTAGAGACCAAAAAAAAGTGTTCTTCTAATCAGAAAGTGCTGCTACTGTATTTCTTCTCACCACATAGTTTTGAATGTAAAGAAAGAACAGCCAATGGTACAATATGAGAGGTTCATGCAAGAATTTTATAAAATGTTAGCAGTCTCATGAGAAATGTTATGAGAGCTTGATGTTGTAATGAATGATTTCACTGAACTCTTGTACAATTTGGGGAATCTTTGCAAAGGTGCATAGTACAACAGCTGATCCCAGCATTGAAGGTGAACACAAGCTTGAGAGGAAGAAAATGGACACACTGCTTTTGATACAATCCCTCACCAACTATTCCTATTATCAATTTTCAAAATATTTACTTAATGATTATTTAGTTAATGATTATTTTGACCGGCTATTGTCATAGTATAGGGTTGCAATGGCTCAGTGGCTAACACATTTGTTGATCAGAAAGGTCGGAAGTTCGGCATTCGAACCCCTAGCACTGCATAAAGGACTGAGCTTCCATTACTTGTCCCAGCTTCTGCCAACCTAGCAGTTCTAAAGCATGTAAAAATGCAAGTAGAAAAATAGGGACCACTTTGGTGGGAAGGTAACAGCAATCCATGCGCCTTCAGCATTTAGTTATGCTGGCCACATATAGCCGGACGACTAGCACCAGAGGTGGTATTCAGCAAGTTCTGACCAGTTCTGGAGAACTGGTAGTGGAAATTTTGAATAGTTCAGAGAACTGGCAAATACCACATCTGACCGGAGATTTTACAGTATCCTTCTCCTGCCACACCCACCAAGCCACGCTCACAGAACCGGTAGTAAAAAAAAATTGAATCCCACCACTGATTAGCATGTATGTGCAAGGGGAACCTTTACCTATTGTCATAGTACAAAGTGGGCAGAGGATTATACAAAGAATAATAAAAAGCCACTAACATATCTTAGAAAAATATAGAAATAGGTCAGATGTAAGCATCTTGGTCTTAAAGACTGCTACACTTCTGTTATACAGTAATAAATTGCATATTTTCCATTGAGTAACCAAATAGGTATTGTCTCCCATTCTTCTCAAATTGGGTACAATGGAGAAATTAGACACCTAAGGGTGGACAAAATTCTCTACCTTTCTTTAAAAGAGCTATAGTCTTTGAAATAAAAAGAAAGGATCATTTCACTACATTGTTTAAGAACACCTGAAATATTAGCAGCTGCATCCAAGCAGGAAGTAGCATAGTTCCCTGGCCTTTTCAAACTACATAATCCACATGTATTTTTATCAACTTGATATCACACAGTAAAGTCTGCTTTGAAAGTTCACCAAGCTTTTGCGGAGTGAATGTTTTGCTATTATTAGCTCTCACAGATTTCTATTCACTGGGCTGAAATGCTTTTGTTATTGGTTAACCTTTCAACGTTATAAAAGCAATCAAGTTACAAATGGAGAGAAACTATTATTGAAGTTCCTGCTGTCACATGTGCTTCAGAAAATTAGTTTAAAAAATTATATGTATGTCTGCATGTATCATGATAGAGGTTTGAGTTTATAGCATAGCTAAAAATAATACAGGGATAATCCTCTCATCAGATAAGGTCTGCCTCTTGCTGCAGCTATTACTAATACCTATAAAAAGCTCTACGTTCTTTAGAATTTTAAAGATTAATATTCAATTGCAGTCAAAACTTTTCCTTTTAGTTCTGATAGATAAACAGTTTAAAAAGGCCATGAAAGATTATTTCAATATATGCTTATTACAGTGAGATTATAATAGGCACAGAGAAGAAAATATTCAACATTACCCACAATGGAGAAATGACTGGTGAAATTGACAGATCTTGCAGAGATGAATAAACAAATTTTGATTAGAGAAAATATACTATCTATATTTATTAGTAACTACTTGAAACCTCTTATGGATTTTATTTTATAAAAATGAAAAAAAAAAGAACTTGAACCTTTGATTTATGGTTTTGATGATTAGATAAGAGAGATTTTAGAATGAAGAGAATTGTCATGTAAATTTAGAGAGAGAGGCTTAGGTATAAAGGTATCATGGTAAAAATACCTACCGTGAAGAATATCAGAAGCTACTGCTTTGCATCTCTCGTTCTTTCTTTTCTATTTTTCTTTAGCTTTTCTCTTTTTTCGTCCTTTTTATTTTGGCTTTGCTTGCATTCTTTTTTCTTCTTTAATTTTTATTAGTTTGTATTACTTTATATCTTTTTTTAAAAAAAAAGTTTTAATAAATTTAAAAATTCTGGGCTGTTCATCAAAACTATTCTCTTTTTAGACTAAAAACAAATGCTATCTGAAGATAGATTTTGGCCAATTTGTTTAAAACCTGGATTTCACACACTTGTAAAAAAAAGGGTGTGTGTGTGTGTGTGTGTGTGTGTGTAATAATAGTAATTGGAAACTGCATTAGATTTGGATCAAGATGACAGATGTAGAAAAATAACAGAATGGGACAAATCGGCATGGTCAATTCAGCATGCCCAGTTCGCCCTTGCCAAGTCAGCTTTGCTAACTCATTGCCGTGAAGTCATCACAGGATAGCTCAACATGGCCAATTTGCAGTGGGGATAACTCACTGAGGGCACGTGAAAGGAGAGCCAGGCAGGCAGTTGAGCAAACAGGTGGGCAGAGCATAGAATAGTGGCAGCAACAGCCGGGGGCTTCCTATTTTCACACATCCCATTCCCACTACTGCCACTGCCACCACTCTGAGCTCTGGACCATTTGGAGTTCAGGCCATTCAGCAGCAGCGATGGTGGTATTTGGGCCATTCAGGGAGGTAGCAGTGGGTGTGAAGGGAGACCCAGGAAGTCAAGTGTGTCCCATCAGGGAGCTCAGCACATCCCATCTGGGAGTCCAATGCAGTGGCAGCTGTGTGTGTGTGTGTGTGTGTGTGTGAAAATGGGCTGTGCCTAGCCATTGCTGCCATTGCCCATCCAGTGTTCCACTGCCACTGCTCCTGAATGGCTCAAACACCACAGCCACCAAACAGTCCATGAATATAGCAATAGCACTTAGACTTATATACCACTTCACAGTGCTTTACAGACCTTTCTAAGTGGTTTACAGAGACAGCATATTGCCCCCAATAATCTGGGGTCCTCATTTAACCAACCTCGGAAGGATGGGAGGCTAAATCAACCTTGAACTGGTCAGGATTGAACTCCTGGCAGTGAGCAGAGTCAGCCTGCAATACTGCATTCTAACATTGCAACACCACAGCTCCTAATTGGATATGTCCAGCCTCTGCCACCTCCCCATTGCCAGCTGCATCCACTGCTCTGCCTCTGAATGGCCCAAACGCAGACACTGCTGCCAAATTCCAGATGGCTGAGAGCTTATCATGACAGCAGTGGAGGTGGTGGTAGAGGGTATGTGAAAATGGGAAGAACCTGACCACTGCCACCACTGCTCTGTGCCCTGCCCACCCACTCACTCACCAGCCTGTCCTCCTGGTTCTCCCCACAATGGGAAACCTCCCCCAGCCACTGTCACTGCTCTGTACTCTGCCCGCCTGCCCACCCGCCTGCCCAGCTCTTCCTCTGGCTGCCTATGGAGAGTTGTCCCTGTGACAAATTGGCCATGTAGGGTTGTCCTGTAATGAGTTGGTCACAGTGAGTTGGCAGAAGTGACATGGCATTGGCAAGCTGGCTGCACCAAGCTGGCTCTGCCAAGCTGGTGATACTGAGTTGTTCTAGACTCCCCCTCACCCCCCCAAAATAGGGAGTGAGTTACATGGTCATGATGACCGACTTATTTGACCTTCCTGTGGAGACAGACCTAATCTAGATATTGTTTTCCCATTCAAACCCTCTTTGTTTTTCAGGGAAACCTGATCTGTATCCTAATAGTAGAACTTCCTCCCCTATTTATAACAAAAGGAAATTTGGAAGACATCTATCAAAGTAATAGCCCAAAGGAAAAGAATTAAAAAGCGAAGCAGTTTTTGTATTTAATGCCTTCCCAGTTATGGTTCATTAGGAAAATTGATGACATTTTTTTCTAATTCCTCTCTTTAAAATATATTCTCTCTCTCCCTCTTTCCCTCCCTCCCTCCCTCCCTCTTTCTCTCTCTTTCTATCTCTCACTCACTCTTTCTCTCTCACTCTCTCTCTCACACACACACACAACACACACACACACAACACATCTTAAATGGACATGAATGCCAATGTTGGATATAGAGGTGAAACTCGAAAAATTAGAATATCGTGCAAAAGTTCATTTATTTCAGTAATGCAATTTAAAAGGTGAAACTAATATATGAGATAGACTCATTATATGCAAAGCAAGATAGTTCAAGCTGTGATTTGTCATAATTGTGATGATGATGGCTTACAGCTCATGAAAACCCCAAATCCACAATCTCACAAAAATTAGAATATTACATGCAATCAATAAAACAATGATTGTACATAGAACAATATCGGACCTCTGAAAAGTATAAGCATGCATATGTACTCAGTACTTGGTTTGGACCCCTTTTGCAGCAATTACTGCCTCAATGTGGCGTGGCGTGGAAGCCATCAGCCTGGGCACTGCTGAGGTGTTATGGAAGACCAGGATGCTTCAATAGTGGCCTTCAGCTCTTCTGCATTGTTGGGTTTCATGTCTCTCATCTTGCTCTTGGCAATGCCCATAGATTCTCTATGGGGTTCAAGTCAGGCGAGTTTGCTGGCCAATCAAGCACAGTAATCCCACAGTCATTGAACCAGGTTTTGATGCTTTTGGCAGTATGGGCAGGTACCAAGACCTGCTGGAAAATGAAGTCAGCATCCCCATAAAGCTCATCTGTGGAAGGAAGCATGAAGTTCTCCAAAATCTCCTGGTAGATGGCTGCGTTGACGCTGGACTTAATGAAGCACAGTGGACCCACACCAGCAGATGACATGGCTCCCCAAATCAACACAGACTGTGGAAACTTCACGCTGGACTTCAAGCATCTTGCAGTGTGTGCCTCTCCATTCTTCCTCCAGACTCTGGGTCCTTGGTTTCCAAATGAGATGCAAAAGTTGCTCTCATCAGAAAAGAGGACTTTGGACCACTCAGCAACAGACCAGTTCTGTTTTTCTTTAGCCCAGGTAAGATGCTTCTGACATTGTTTGTTGTTCAGAAGTGGCTTGACAAGAGGATACGACATTTGAAGCCCATGTCCAGGATCTGTCTGTGTGTGGTGGCTCTTGATGCACTGACTCCAGCCTCAGTCCACTCCTTGTGAAAGTCCCCAACACTTTTGAATGGCCTTTTCCTGACAATCCTCTCCAGGCTGTGGTCATCCCTGCTGCTTGTGCACCTTTTTCTTCCACACTTTTCCCTTCCACATAACTTTCTATTAATGTGCAGCACTTTGGAAACATCCAACTTCTTTTGGAGGCTTTCCCTCCTTATGGAGGGTGTCAGTGATGGTTTTCTGCACAACTGTCAGGTCAGCAGTCTTTCCCATGATTGTGCTTCCTACTGAACCAGACTGAGAGACCATTTAAAAGCTCAGGAACCCTTTGCAGGTGTTATAGCTTAATTAGCTGATTAGAGTGGGACACTTTGAGCCTAGAATATTGAACCTTTTCACAATATTCTAATTTTCTGAGATTGTGGATTTGTGGTTCTCATGAGCTGTAACCCATAATCATCACAGTTATGACACACCACGGCTTGAACTATCCTGCTTTGCATGTAATGAGTCTATCTCATATATTAGGTTCACCTTTTAAGTTAGATTACTGAAATAAATGAACTTTTGCACGATATTCTAATTTTTCAAGTTTCACCTTCATTGCCTATTCTGCTCTTGCTGGTATATGTACATACTCAAATGGGCAAATAGGAAGATGCAAGTTTTTAACAAAATTCAAAACAGCCTGGTTTATTTTTGAAGCATTACATGTAAGCTCAGACATTCTCAAGACACTTTGGTCATTTAAAGGTTATTGTCATGAGAGTTTCTTTTAATATTCATTTGATAAGGTAAATAAATGGGAACCCCAAAATCATGGATTATTTGGCACAGTAGAATGATAGGTGTTCAGAAGCTGACAATTTATTTTGGTGAATTTGTGTTATTAGGAACATTTATTACCATATTGATTGCCATTGTTGATCATTAAAATTCCTCAAGATCATAAGGGCCTATGAAGCTAGAATACATCCAGCGATAATAGAATATGCCATGCAATCATTATTTTTAAATAGTGCTATATGTGCTTTTTATGTATGTAAAAAAATATAAAAATGAACTATTTAGGAGGAAGGATTGTAATATTGGGAAATCTATTTTGTTTTGTTTTGTTTTTTAAAAGTTATTGTCACAAAATTTCTTTCAACTCTGTATCAAATAGGTAAATCATTTGCACATCAACTAAGTACATTACCCAGCCAGAACGCTCATGCTTCAAATTCTGACTCATTAAAACAGAAAGAACAATCATTCTAAACAACTTGCAGGCCAATTGTTTAGCCACGCCTACTGGAACAGAAAAGGAGGAGCCAAAAGGAGCCACTCAAGCAAGAGTGCACTGCATGCTGCTTGTTCTCATTAAGCTCTAACTCTTCAACACCCCAACTTAATGGGCCCAAACAAAGCCACAGTGTACGACCAGACATAAATCAATATATAGTGCATAAAAGGTAGACTTCCGGTTTGAAGGGCTTCAGTGACAGACAGAAATCTGCAATCGTGCACAGTTTCTGTCTGGGCTCGCCACTGGAGCACCCCGAGCTGGCTGGTTTCAGGGCTAAGCCACCCCGTAGAGGTGGTGAAGAGGGGGGAGACTGCCAGAAGGGTTGAGGAGAGCCGCATCTCTCCTCCTCAGCTGGCCATTACTCCCTTTCCCGAAGGCGGTTGCAGCGGTGGTCAAAAATGGCCACCACCAAGGAGAACTCGACCAGAAAAGAATGTGCAGGAGGAAGATAAGAAGTAAAAGTTTTGGCTGACTGGGTTAAATTGTAAAAGCAACAACTAAGGTACCCTGGAATTTAAACTTATAAAAAATAACATCTCTCCCAAAGAAGAGTTGGAAGCAGTGAAGGAAAGTGAAAGGGGAAAGGTTTGACTTTTTTTTTCTTCTCTCTCCTTCCCTATACTGACAACTAAGAGACTTAAATAAGAAATCAGAAAAATCTGCTTTGACATCAATAGGCAATTAAGCTGAAAATAAAACAAAATGCCAAAGGGATAATAAAGATTTCTGGACATTAAAATTTTTCTTTTTCATAAGCAGGAAGGGAGAGAAAAAGAATAAGGGTGGGATCTGGAAGAGGGAAGAGACTGCCTGGAATTAAAAAGAATCTACAATAAAACTTCAACAAGACTTCTAAAAGATACATTTTAACTGAAACTTTGCAACTAAATAGGTTAACCCCAGGTAGAGAAAGTGAAAAAAAAGAGAGCAAAAAAGAAACAGCTTGCGTGTATTTGGATCATTTGGTGATCTTTGGATTCTTGGTTATTATATTTGAATGACTAAAATCAATCGGGTGGTTGTTTAAAAATTTATACAATGGCACCACTTCTGGATGAATTGAAAATGGAACTTAAAAAGTACAAAGAAGATGCACAAGAAGGGAAGGGTTCTTTGGGCTTCATTTTTCAATTCTTAGAAATGGAGATTTGGAACTATGAGAAACAACAAGAAATGACTGCAAAACAAAAAGACTGGGACAAAGAAGAAGCCATCTTTAATGAACAAGCAATTTTATGTGGGGAAGAAAAAGGAAAGGGGGGAAAGAGAATGGAGAATTTAAGACTTAAAAAAACAACCAAAGAAAAGAAAAATAATTCGAAAAATAAGTATAATACTGGGAAGCAACAGAAAAGGGGAATACAGAAGAGAGAAATAGAGGTAGAGAGACAAGGGGGTAAAAAGAGGAGAGAGAAGAAGAGAGGGAAGAAGGAAAGGAAAAGAAGTTTCAAAGGACCGGAGCAAGATATAGAGAAACAGGACCGATATAGAGATAATGGGTGAAAATCTAACTGAAAAAGGGATTCTGTAAAGGTACATAAGATTGTATTATTAAATTAGTAATAGAAATAACTTTAGAAAATTGGAAACAATGTATGATTAAAATGAGGGATAAAATAGTGTAATTTAGTGAAATGTTTGTGAATAAAATAAGTGAAATAAAATAAATGAAAAAATTGAATTAGGGAGAAACGGGAACATTTTAGTTAGTTAATGTTTTATAAAATATAAGTGAAGGGGGGGTGAATTAACTATGGAAAGCTTATAGTTGTTCCCATAGAAGTATGATATTTAATTGAAAAGTAATGTTAAAGATGTTAAGACTTTAATTAATATTAATATTAATGATAGAATTGAATTGGAATGGAATGTTGTTTTAATTATATACATTTATAATTTTTTCTTTTTTTAAGAATACAGTGTGTATTTTAAGAATGTACCAAGCAGAATCCGAATGGAAGTTATGTATTATATTGAATGTTACAACTTTAGGGAAAAGATATAAAGGCGTCATACTCCAATCAGTAACTACAGGAGAAATTTTGTTTAATGAGAAAAGATAATAGATAATTGAAACAGGACAGACAAAAAATATAAATACAATGATTTGAATCGAGATGAGATAATTAAACTAAAATTGAGAAAATTAAAAGAGGGAAGAAGCTATGCAGAAAATGTAAAATAGTAATAAGATATGGAATAGAATAAAAAAATGAGCATGAACCTGAATTTGTGTCTGTATGAAGAAATGTAACCCGGGATTACGCTACTTTCAAAAAAGATGTTTTATTTGTATTTTTTTTCTCTTTGTGAAAACTCAAATAAAATTTACAAAAAAAAAAAAA
>NW_020769347.1:9908286-9977916 GCF_900518735.1 Pseudonaja textilis
ACAGTGCCCAATTCTTTGCATTTTTCAGGCATAAGATAGCACGTTGTAATTAGTTGAAAAGACTGGCACATTTGGAATTCATGATTAACCTGGAGAATTGATCCAAAGCTGTTTAGAGCTCATGTCATAGGAGATTTAGTTGCACAGAGTTTCCAATTGTGGGCATTCACATGCATTTAAGGATTTTCCTTCAAACTTTCCACACTGATCAGTGAACTTGTCATCTGCAACTCTACAGCACCCCTATGAATACACTGTAGTTTGTGTGATTAAAGTATAATAAGCTGATGTAAAAGTATGAAGGTTTCTACTTCAAAGGGAAGTGTGCTTTACACACACATCTGTTCATTCTAAGATAATATTTGCAAAGCCTTTAATTGAAACCAAGCAGTGGCTTCTCTGTAATTATAGTGGTAGCTGTTACCCACCCCATTCTACCCTCACTCATATTAGCAGGGCTTTTGAACTAATTTAATGCTACTTTATTGTGCTGGAAGATAATGAGCTGCTGAAGGTAAAATTCATTGACTCTTCAAAAGTTTTTGACTCATGAAATGACAGCAGCAGAATAGTAAAGTGTCTCTAAAATAAAGGAATTATGGACCTTCTTCTAGTTCTGTCTGGGTAACAGGAAATGCCACTGGATGTTTCTTCTATCAGTATCTTCTTTGAGATTATTTTAAGATTTAGTAAGTGGTTATTTTTTCCTCTTATTAAGCTACCCTTCTCATTGTCTCTCCAATAATAAGTTCAAATTCCCTTAACCGGTATATGAATGATTGTGTTTTATATGATACTCCTCTTAAGAATGCCAATGACATCCATTTCTTTTAAAAATTATTATTAAGGAATTGTTACATGGGAATTGCTAAAGCTTAACAATTTAAGTCTTACAAGGGCTTTTTTCTTATGGGCAACTCAATGGTTCAGCAGTTAAGGTAATGGGCTTGTCAGCTGGAAAGTCGACAGCCCAGTTTTGAGACCTGAGTACCCCATGATGGAGTGAGCTCCCCTTCTAGCAGCTAGAAAGCATGCAAATGCAAGTAGATAAATAGGTACTACTTCAATAGAAAAGTAACAGCGCTCAGTGATCTGTCATCTTGAGCTTAGAAAATATTAGAGTAGGAAATGCTTAAGAAGATGAGAGAATGAATGCAATTTGTGGAAACAGGAGCCACATTTTTCATGGGCTTCCAAGTTCTCACTAAAAGATAACATGATTGCCTGATTTTGGCATTTGTATGATGTGGTGAACTCAGCCATTGTGGCTTATACGGTAGTTTAAGATGACATGGGAATTCAGCTATTCTACAAAGCATCATTTGGTTTTGTCAAATAAACTTAAGGCAGGAGCTTAATGTAATGAGTGAAACTAATCTATAAAGTACTAGCAGACTCAAGATTATTGCTGGTCTGAAAAAAAAATCAGACAGATTATCCTCTTGCTGCACACTCCTTTCCACAGTGGCCAAGCATTTTGCTAATTTGTCTCTTTCCATAAGTATGTATAGATCACCTGAGTCCCTGTTCTACTATCTTATTTAAGGAGGGAGTTCCAGTACCGGCTATATATTATGCCAGCACCTGAGTTATTTCTTTCCAGAATCGCCGCCTTCTATCTTCTTAACACAGCACCTAGACCTTTCCCATTTTTCAGAAGCTGGATTAATTGGGCTGTCCTAATACAAATCGAATATGTCCTCAAGGGCTAATTCACCTTCCAGAATGAGTTCAAGGAGCACCATAGATATCAGTTTCTGCTTCTGCAAGGAAGGACTGAGCTGAACAGATATAAAACCTCTCTTTATCTGCCACAGAAACATACAAGGACATTGAAGGGAAACATCATTTTAGAAATGGAGATATGTGATAGACAACACCTGGTAACCATAGGAAAATAATATTAGGTATGAATATGGTACGGGGAAAAAGAATTGTAAATGTTTCTCCTCAACACTGTCCCTCCAACTGCTGTTTTTTGTAACAAAATGGTAATCCTTGACTTGCAACTTTTCATTTAGTCACTGTTCAAAGTAACAACAGCACTGAAAAAAAGTGACTTATGACCATTTTTCATACTAACAACCATTCCAGCCTCCCCAAGGTCATGTGATCAAAATTTAGCTCCTTGGAACTGACTCATATGTATGAGGGTTGCAATGTCCTGAGGGCATGTCATTAACTTTTGCAACCTTCTGACAAGCAAAGTCAATGGGGAAGTCAGATTCACTTAACCATTAGGTTACTAACTTAGCAACTGTGGCAAGAAAGATTATAAAATAGAGCAAAACTCACTTAACAACTGTCTTGCTTAGAAAAGAATATGGTTGTAACTCGAGGACTACCTGTATTGCATCTAATGCAACATATTTGTAGATTACTTAACAAAAAAAACTTATCTAAAACGTATTGCAAGGCATTATTAAAGCAAAAGATTGCATGATCAGTGTACAATGAAACCCAATTTTAATGGATTTATAGGAATTCACAATTGTCCATTCAGATAATTTATCACCCACAGAGATTTGTATCATTTGTATAACAACAGCAAATTAATCTATGCAAAAAAGGACCATTCCAAGCTAAGCTCATTGCAACTGAGATTTTGCTGAATTGTGTAAGAAAATAATACTGTAATTTCTGATTTATGAGGCAACACTTAGGTTCAAACTATAAGTTATGGTGAAGATGCATGATTGGTACACCAATCCTTCTTCCTTCTCCCTTCCCTCCCTCCCTGCTTCCTTCTTTCCTTCTTTCCTTCCTTCCTTCCTTCCTTTTTCACTTTAAATCAATGACAAGAATTTCCATCCTGCAGCAAAGGAAGGAGGAGGGATTATATTCAGTCTTTCTCCAGCTCTATGTTATCCTTCTTGAATTTTATGTTAGTCCATTGGAGAAGGGTCACACTATGGCCAAATTTGCACATAAGCCATTTAGAATTACACAATTCTTTTCACAGCCATTCTTTTTTAGTCAAAAGCAGGAGTTTCAGTGGCTACTTAAGGTAACATTTCTAATGATGAGAGATCCATTCTGTACAATTGGTCCTTTAGGGCCCAATCCTTCCCCTGAATCATCAAATGTCTTCCAAAACTTGAGAAATCCAATCAATTGCATGTTTATATACAGTTTCACAATTCCCCTTCTTTTTTTAGAATCCTCATTTTCCCAGCTTGTGATTTCATTCCTAGTTATGGAAAAAACGAGAGAAGAGTTAAATGGAAAGGCCAGGCCATGCCCGGGCAGGTTGAGTACAGCTTATGGCTAGTATTGAATGATAACAAGCTGCTATTTGGTTTAAACACAATCAGTCAGAATGACATAATTAATTCAGGCACTGACCAGAGGACCTGCATTTTTGCAGGCAATCGGGACATAATTGTGCCCGTCCCCAGCATTAGAACAGGAGTTCAGAGAGTGGGTTCATTTTGACTAAATAATGCACTTCTCTGTTTCCCTGAAGCTTATAAAATAACATGCAGTTAGAAAAATCCATATGGGTGGCTTAATAATCTTTTGGCTGCAGAGAGTCTTTCTTCATAATGATTCCCTGCACAAAGGTCCATTTCATTAGCTTTTAAAAAGACTGGAATTATGAAGCTGGCATTCAGTTCATTCTTCTATATATTTAGCATGCATTCAGGCTTCTACTTATTGAATCACAGGAAAATAACTGTTGGAATACAGAAAAGTTTTATGAGCAATTCTGAAAGCCATTCAAAAACTTATTACATGTACACGCTTACCTAACTTCCTTCAAAGACCTTCAAAATGTGCTTTTTGGAATCACAGCCCTTTTCCAGTGATGAAGAACTTCTACCCTCACCCCCTTTTCACTCTCCATAGAAGTATTTTCAAACTGATCGATGATTGTCCTTATCATTACTGACCATGAAGCATTACTGATCATGAAAATAATGGACTGAGCCAACCAAAATTCCCTCCTGCTCATTGATAGGAAAGCATGAAAACCAGCACACAACCAAGTCTCTTTCTCCATCCATGATGTGATTTGCTTCCAGCCAGAGGCCATTATACCAAGGAGTCATTCCCTGCTCAATTTATTTAAACAATTATAAAATCTAGAATAAACAATGATATCTTAATTTATGCAACAATGGGTGTGGGGGGCAGGCCTTGAACTAAGAGAGGAATAAGCCCAAAGTTCCTATTAATGGGAAAATAGTCTGCCCCTAAACTCTGCAGAGCCACTGCTTCTATTGGAAAACTGGATTGGATGCTGAACTGAAAGGTAAACATGAATGAGTTAAGCTACTGATCATCTGAATAATATCATCAGATCTCATGGCCATGGAGTACGTACATAGCCTACTACCTCTAGTAACTAACCACACCAAATGAGGCAGTGAAGAATTGTGTCCAACAGTTTGAGAGCCAAAGATTCCCCATTCAGCATGTAAATAAGAACGGGGTATGATTGCAGTTGTTGAGTTAAAAAAAACATTATTTTAGTCTAGGTGAGTATAATCTTTCAAATGAATTGGAAGTAGAATCCCATATTCCTTAGAAAAGTCATTATTGACCTGATCTGCCATAATATTTTTGGAAATGCAAGTTTTTAAAAAGATATGTGGTAGTATTTTCATAAATTATTATAATAACTTGGCATATCAGATGTTGTAAGTTATTGAGACAACTAATTTGGAAAAGAAGGCTCATAAAACAGTGAAGCTCTGCACCATCTTTATGTTTTAATTTCCCAGTTATTCTCTTGTCACACACAGAAAAACAGAAATATTTGTAATCATACAAATATGCCTATTATAATTTAGAATAGTTTGAGAAAAAATACATTATATGAAATGATTATGATAAAATACAGCTTTCTATCACTCATGCTTTAATACCTTCTCATTTACTTTTCTGCAATGGTTAGATATGGATTTGTCTTTGAAAAAGATCCAGAAACTTCTAAATGCTTCAAGGCAGAGCAACTGTATTTCTAACTGGGACTAAATATGACCAAATTATTTCAGCCCTCTGTCATCTTTGATGACTGCCAGGCTATTTCCAAATGCAGTTCAAAATGCTGATATTTATCTATAAACCTCTGAACAACTTCAGTCCTACCATTTTAAGCAGCAACTCTCCCCTAAGGACCTTGCTAGGTCCTTGTGCCCTTTAACTGAACTCTCTCTTTGGCAAGGAAAATAGCTCCTAGGGAAAGAATCATTTTTGCAATGGTTTATGGAAAGCTATACCAGGCAGTTACATTGGTTTTGAGATGAAATCTGTGTGATTTTCCCTAGAAGCCATTCTCTGTGGAAGTTTTTGAAATTTTACTTTTACATAGCTTCTTATGTTCTGTTCTTTGTTTATTAGTATCCCACCTTATTATTTTTACAAATAATTCAAGATGCAACATATCCAATACACTTTCCTCCTCTTATTTTCCCTCTAGCAACAACCCTATGAGATGGGTTAGCTGAGAGAGGATGCCTGGCCAAAGGCTTTTATGACTAAGGCAGCATTAGAACTCATGATCTCCAATTTTCTAGTCTGGTGTTTTAACCACTACACCAAACTGACTCTTTATATTGTTTTATGATTAGGGGACTGGAGACTAAAATATATGAAGAACGGTTACAGAAACTGGGCATGGCTAGTCTAGTGAAGAGAAGGACCAGGGGAGACATGATAGCAGTCTCCCAATATTTGAGGGGCTGCCACAGAGAGGAAGGGGTCAAGCTATTTTCTAAAGCACCTGTAGGTCAGACAAGGAATAATAGATGGAAACGGAACAAGGAGAGATTTAACCTGGAAATAAGGAGAAACTTTCTGACAGTGAAAACAATCAACCAATGGAATAGCTTGCCCTCAGAAGTTGTGGGAGCGCCATCACTTGAGACTTTCAAGAAGAGATTGGACTCCCATCTGTCAGAAATGGTGTAGGGTCTCCCGCTTGGGCGGGGCATTGGACTAGATGACCTATAAGGTCCCTTCCAATTCTGATTACCTGTTATCTGTTATATAATTTTCCTCTTAACGTATATTTTAAAATCCAGGAATATGCTACAGAATAATAGAAGCATAATAAATAAGCCAAACAAAAATCCTATATATGTTTTCATATCAGGAACATGAGTCCTGTAGCAAATTTAAGGATATGCAAAGTACTGTTTATGTATTTTCAAGCATATATGTTTGTTCCTGAATTAGTACTGAATACAACCTGAAATCATCTGAGCATCAGGCATGGCATAATTTGAATTTCTTTCTACTATGAATATACATTGAAGGATAAAAAACAATCAAGATGGCAGCTATGATTATGTAGCTATGGCTAGCAACTCGACCCTCCCAATGGATTCCTTGTTGTCCACAAATTTGGTCATTATCACTTCAATAATGAGTCCAGTTTCATTTTTTTCCTCTGTAACACTTTGCCCAACCAAAGTAAATAATGAAGACTATTTGTTCAGTTTTGTTGAATTTAAAACTCAAAAACTTGACTTTTTTTTAAAAAAAGAAACAAAATGGTTTGCTGTACCAAATAAATATCTTCTCAAAAATGGAAGCTGACTCAACTTATTTTATCCTGACTTCATTAAACACAATATAATAATTTTATAATCTACTTATGAAATATCCATAATATTGTATAATTGAACCAAATGGATTCTAAAACATTTAATTGAAATTGCAGTAATGTTTCCTCTCCATTTCCTAATATCACTAAGAGGTAGAGTACAATTATTTGAAAAAGCAGTATCAAATCTGCTTCATGTTCTCACATCTCAGGGACACTTACCAGAAAGAAAGAAAGAAAGAAAGAAAGAAAGAAAGAAAGAAAGAAAGAAAAAAGATCTTGGATATGATTTTTCCATCTTTAAAGTCTGATCAATGCATCTGTTATTCTAGCTCAAAAGTCTTATAATTTTTTAAAAAAACTGGCTTTTAGAAGTTTTAGAGTTTTCTTTCAAGGTGACTATACTAGAATAACTTTCAGCACATTCTAAGCATAAAACAACTGATGGATGAGTAGTAATAAAGGAGACAAGCTTTAGTTTCAAATCTTGGAATAACTCAAAATGTCCATTCTAATTACTGTTGTCAAAGGACATATTATACATGAGTCAATTCACACCAATATGAGAAATTGAGAGCTCTGAAATTTGTTTTCACTATAATGGCATAATAGCATTACTTTTTCCAATGATCTATCATTAACTGGTTGCTAAAAATTTATGATTGCAGATGTCCTGGTCAAATTTAACTTTTTACCTCATTTGTTAGGCTCATTAAAATGAGTTGAACAAAATGTTAAAATAAAAAGCATTCTCCTTGAAGTGCATTATGTTTTTCATATCAAGTGACCCTTAATATATTTTGAATGATGCAAATACTGCAATTAAATGTTACACAATGCATAATAGAACCATGAATATTTGGTGCTGTCTTTGAAATACAGTGCAGAAAAGCTGGATAAAAACACCAAGGTAAGAAGGTTTTTGGATAATAAAACATTCTTAATGAGCCAATATATTAAGAGTATCTTTCCAGTCTATTCCTTTAAAGAGAATTATTTCGATTTATGGGCTATTTTTCAATGTCATAACCAACACTAACTTTAGTGGGGCATTTTCTCAAGATATGTCTCCTAACTCCTAATCTAGATGAGAGGAAAATATATATATTAAAAAAAAATATGATTCAAGACACCCAATGACATGGTGACACAAAGCTAAATTTGGCATTGTCATGATTTTTCTTCTTGGATTAGATTGTAGTGAGAATGCAAAACTGCATTTCTATATCAGAGAAGATTTAGTTTTTGCCAATTTTCCAAATAAATGCTCTCCAAGATTCAAGATTTTGTTTGCAAATGTCAAGGGTGCAAATGACTTTTCTATCAAGCCTGAAGGAGTTGCAAAATCCCCCATTTCTCTGTAATTTCTTCTCTCCGTCCTGTCATGGAGCAATAACTTTATAGCAGATCAGTTGAAAATTAGAAGTGTGAACTTGTGTAGTCATAGCAGATCAAAGTCAACTGGAATTACTGAAAGGGATCATATATTTATGATCATACAGAAGATCTTAGAACCCAACTGTAAGAGTATTAAGTCAGCTATCCTAGTACACTGATATCAGGGCAAGGCCCCACTCTAAGCTATGTAAAGTATATACAGTTCTATTCTAATTCTTTGTTTGCTTATTTATGTAAGTGTAAACATGTAGCTTTCCAACCAGGAGGGACAGATACTAATATTTCTTTTCATTCCTTTCTACACACCACATCTAGACAATTATTCTAATGTAATATAATTTTTGTACGTGGTAATTACAAAATTACCATGCAAAAGGATCAGGTGACTACCTCTACATGCATTGAGTTCCAGTCCAAAACCTCTGGAATAAACAAAAAAGAGAAGCAGATCTGAAGAATGTACATTGTGCACTAAGTCCTGACTTCATATATATTAGGGGTAAGTCAATTAATCAATCCCTAGGCCACATATGAATAGCCATCTTAAGGATTGTACTACCAGGATATTTTGTCTATATACTTAATGGAGTTCTAATGAAGTCTGACCAACTGGTTCCAACTGGCATCTTAACTGTAATCCAGAGGCGGTATTCAGCAGGTTCTGATTAGTTCTGGAGAACCGATAGTGGAAAATTTGAGTAGTTTGGAGAACCAGCAAATACCACTTCTGACTGGCCCCAACCCCATCTATTCTCCGCCCCCTGAGTCCCAGCTGATCGGCCGGGTCTTCTTTTGTTGCCCTGCACAGGAGAACAAAGCTGGAAAGCAGGTTAGTGGGGTGGGGAGGGAATGGGGATTTTGCTGTATCCTTTCCCTGCCACGCCCACCAAGCCATGCCCACAGAACTGGTAGAATTTTTTTTTTAATCCCATCACTGCTGTAATCCCAGATGGGATCATAGGACACACACTATCCAATGAAGTCGAAAGTTCTATTGAAAATACTACTAACTGTTACACTGGAAATTATTTCTGTTTTCATCAGCTAAATCATAGCTTTTCCATTTTTAAATAATACGCATCATTACTTTCATTTAAAACATTTTAATACACATTGCGTTACTTTTATTAATAATGAAAATGTAGCATGATGTTATTAGCATATTTGATTTTTGGTAGAAACTAGTTAGTCATAGAATTGGAGTTTGATGAAATCACAGCCCCCTTTCTGGGGAGGAGGAGGAGGAGGAGGAGGAGGAGGAGGAGGAGGAGGAGGAGGAAACTGTAATTACTTTCCCAGTGTAACATATGTCACTCCAAAATATCTGTCATTTGTAGAAAATTAGGTTTTCATTATTAATGTCTCTTTTTGTATATAATGCATATGCTAGATTGCTAACATGCATAATTCATTTTCCATCATGGATAGTAATTGCTCTAAATTTTGTTTTATTTCCGTTTTAAGCAATAATAAGTTCACTTTTTAACTTGGGGGCAATTTCCTGATGAGTAATTTAAGAAAGCTCTTCAAAAGTATTAGCTGAATAAGTAGTAGGAAAATTTCATTTTTTTACATAAAGTGCGAATGCATATAGATACATTGTCAAATAGATATACCAGTGCAAAGAACCCTGAAAGTTACTGAACAATTCCTCGGTATATCTGAATCTTCATTACAAGTAAGTATTCTCAAAAGAGAGAAAGAGGGGCTTCCAGTTTGAGGTTCTTTGGCAACAGACTGAAATCCGTGATCGTGCGCAGTTTTGATCTGTGCTCGCCGCTGGAGCGCCCCGAGTTGGCTGGTTTCAGGGCTAAGCCACCCCATAGAGGTGGTGAAGAGGGGGGAGGCTGCCAGCAGGGTCGAGGAGAGTTGCATCTCTCCTCCCCAGCTGGCCTTACTCCCTTTCCCAAAGGTAGTTGCAGCAGTGGCCAGAAATGGCCACCTCAAAGAAGAACTCAACCGGAAAAGAATGTGCAGGAGGAAGATAAGAGAAAGTTTTGGCTGACCGGGTCAAACTGAAAAAGCAACAATATAAGGTACCCTGGAATTTGAATTATAAAGAGTAACATTGCTCCCAAAGAAGACTTTGAAGCGACAAATGAGAGAGGGAAGGGAAAGGATTTGGGTTTTTTTTTTCTTTTCTTCCCTATATTGACAACTAAGAGATTTAAGCAAGAAGCCGGCAAAAATCCACTTTGACATTAACAGATATTTAAGCTGAAAATAAAATGTCAAAGGGATAATAAAGATTTCTGGATTCTCAAAAACTTTTAAAAGAAGGGAAAAAACAAAAGGGTGGGATCTGGAAAAAGGGAGGAGACCACCTGTAAATGAAAGGAATTAACAGTGAAACTTTAACAAGATTCCTAAAAGATACATTTTAACTGAAATTTTGTAAGAAGATAAGAGAACCCCAGGAAGTAAAAATGGAAAAAAGAAGCAAGAAGAAACAGCTTTGGATTATTTAGATTACTTGGTGATTTTGGGATTTTGGGCTATTGGATCTAAAGGACTAAAATTAATCGGATGGTTATTTAAAAGTTTTTAAAATGGTATCACTCTTGGAAGAATTGAGAATGGAACTTAAAAAACAGAAAGAAGATGCACAAGAAGGAAGAGGTTCTTATGGCTTCGTATTTCAATTTTTAGAAATGGAGATCCTGAACTATGAAAAACAACAAGAAATGCCTGTAGAACAAGAAGGGCGGGGCAAAGAAAAAACCATCTTCATTGACCAAGTATTTTTATGCGGTGGGGGGGAGGAAATGGTAAGGATTTACTCTTGGGTAAATGAGACTTTATATTGAAATAGGACCACTAGGAACAAGGGGTAAATCTGAGGTACATATTTTTATCTATGCAATGCTATGAAATGGGTTGAAATATTTTGTCTTGGCAGGCAAATGATTTACACTGCAAATTTGTAAATTAGTTCTCCACCTGGAAAAAGATGATTCTTCATTAATTATTTATCTTTTAACAGGTCCTTATTTTGTAATGAGTAAGAAATCAAAAGTATAAATTGCTTCATTTTGGAGACCTTAGATTGAAATGTTCAGCTGTCTGTGGGTCTGTAGATGCTGCAAAATATAACCATATAAGCTATTTCATAGATATTTAAATAAAGATCTAAAATGTAACTACAAAAAGCATGCTGATTGGATTTTATTTATTTCTGAAAAATCTTCATAGCAACCAAGTTATGAAAGTTGTAAATGAGTAATCTTCCTCAGCCGCAGCTCAAGACAAGGAGATATTTATTTAGTAAGGTTATAGTTATTGATTAACCACTCAAAGACATACTCATGTAGCTGTTGATAAGGAAAAAAATGACCAAGAGTTGGAGTAAAACTAGCTGCTCTTGCTATCAGAAAGATAAAGTTTCCTATGGACAAAAGTTAATTATCAGTAACTTTAAATCTATAAGTACAAATGGAAGGAAGACATCAGCACAAGGAGAAAACAAATTGATTTTATTTGAATGGCAAGATGAATTGTATACCTAGCCCAATCAGCGTAGGTAGAGGAAAGAGAAATTCCTCCCATGTTTCTGCTGTGCATCAAAGCTGAGATAACTATAAAGGAAAAATATGTATATAAATATGGAAGAATTGACTGGGTCTTCACAGTGCCATCCCAGATGATGAGAACAATGGTTAGTTAATTGCTAACTTTTTCAGTGTTCTTATATTTACTTACTACACTGATTATCTGCTTTCTTTCCAACTGGACGAAAACTGTACCATTCTGTTTTCCAACTAAATGTATCTGTGTAAATGTCCTTCTTCATTTGCCACAAAAGAGAAAGAAAAACCATAGAAAATCCAATCATCATCCCTATCTCCACTTTATAGTTTATATAAAATTGTGGTAGGGAGTGTGTTAATTGACATAATAATTCTCAAACAGAAATTTGTTATAACCTTTCTATCTATTTACATTTGGGCCTATTGAACTAAATAAGTGATTTTCTGATCATTCTTGCCTTTGCCAGATGTTTTGCTTTCATTGCAGGAATATAAAGTGCAAAAGGATATAGTATGTATATGTATATGTGTGTGTGTGTGTATGTATGTATGTGTGTGTGTATGTGTGTGTGTGTGTGTGTGTGTGTGTGTATATTTGTTTTCTGAGGTTCTCGCGGGTATTTGTATGTGGATCTTTGGTTGTTCAGGTTTTTTCCCGCGTAAGATTCGAAGTATCTAGGCAACGTTTCGATGAAGTCTCATTCATCATCTTCAGGCTTCTGTCTTCGGCTCTGTGCTTCTCAGAGTGATGTGAGATTGCATGAATAAACGAGATGACACCTCCCGCCTTCCAGCCATTTGGAAACCCGCCCTCATGAACAGACGAGTACCCAACATGAAGAATGACACCAGACCCACACCCATGAGAGCCACACAAGATGCCACCACCACACTTCCATGTAGAAAACAGACTCACACCCACTCAGAAGATGAGACACGACCACGGACCAGAAGCCGCACTGCAGCTGCATCACTACCCACTTCAAACCCCTCCGAGCCATACATGAAGCAAACCGACACCCACTATGAAGATGCAGCATGACCACGAACTCGAAGCCAAACAGCAAGATCACAGCTCACCAACTCAAATCCCCCAGCAACTAAGACTAACCTGAGCACAACCAAGCCCCACCTGAACAGAACATGCCTCCAGCCAATCAGAACATGGCCAACCCCCCAGCCAATCACAACACAGCCAAACCCCCTACCAATGAGAACACACCCCCACCCAATCAGAACACAGCCAAGCCCCCACCCAATCAAGTCACACCCCCACTAGCAGTTAAAAGGAAGAAGCAGCTGCAATCTCACATCACTCTGAGAAGCACAGAGCCGAAGACAGAAGCCTGAAGATGATGAATGAGACTTCATCGAAACGTTGCCTAGATACTTCGAATCTTACGTGGGAGAAAACCCGAACAACCAAAGATAGATAGATAGATAGATAGATAGATAGATAGATAGATAGATAATATAAGGTTACTGCACAAATCAATATCTCTCTGGTCAGAAATTACTTGAATGAATGTTTCAAATATGATCTGAAAGAGGTATTTCAGATCTCATGGAAATACAAGAAAAACTGTTGGGTTTCAAAGACCACTCATTGTGCAAAGTGCCAAGATGTCTGACTACCACATAGGGTTTATTTACTTATATACTATTGTTACAAGCAAGGAAGAGTAACATAGATACAGCATTCAGATTGGAGAATAGATATCACATTGGTAAAAACCTCCCGACCAATCCTTAAGAATAGTGGTGATGTTAGTAAGGTGAGATCATGTACAAGTCCCGGACTTTCCAGCCCAAGATAGTAATGAATGGGATCATGTAAAGAGCAAAGAGGCCTAGTATTAGCAAAGAGGCCTAGTATTAGACACTGCAGTGTGCTGCTAGCGCCATCTACAGGACCTCAATAGCTACTACAAAAAACAGCTTTTTGCTATCCATTAAGATAGCCAAACTTTTTCCAGTTCAAGTCATATCACTCATTAGATTGTTACATCTTCTTTTTTTTCAGACTTGGGCCTTGAGTGTATTCTGTCTCTTTTCAGTTTGATTAGGAATCAATGATGTGAACTTTTAAGATGATATATTGAACCAGATAGGCATCAATTTGATTGTCATGCTACCGAGCCCACACTGAACTCCAATGCTAATTAGAATGTATTGGATATGTTAATTCTTCTTTCTTCTGTTCAGTTGTGTCTGATTCTCAGAGATTGCCTGGATAGGTCTCTGTAGTTTTCCAGAGGTAGTTTGCCTTTGCCTTCCTCTTAGCGCTGAGACAAAGTCACTAACCCAGTAGTTAGTGATTCAGTGGGTTGTTTTCATCTAGTGTGGGAATAGAACTCACGGTCTCCCAGTTTCTAGTCTGATGCCTTTAATCACTATACCAAAATGACTCTCATTTTGCAAAATAGTTAACTGAAAAATATCATATTGACAATATCCCTACTATCAATAGAGGCCGTTATCCAGCTCTTTCCCCCAAAATATGTTTTTTTAATTTAGCTGGTGCTTTTTTTTTTTTTGAGTAAACATTGCATAGGTTAGAGCTACAGCAACTTGTATAAAGACATATTTTGCTACTCTGAATGTCTGCACTAATTCAGCACTGAAAAGACATGCATTGGCAAAACAAGGAATGTAACCATCATTCCTTTCCCTCACATTAGACTTTACCTAGCTAGACCTGGGATCTGAATAAGAACATAAATGTTGCTTTGGTGAACAACCATATTGGCTTCCATAATATTAATCTCTTGCTTTCATACTATTCTGGGTTACTTATTTTGGCTAAATATGCATTTTCCTCTGCATTTGTTATTGTTATGTATTTGTTTTAATGGAGCAAGTCTTCTTTACACTATAACTGATTACATTATCACTGATTAAGAGCACTGAATTTCAGCATTATTTCACAACCTTTCACAACCAGGCTCATTCTGTGAAATTTATTACATGTAGGACAAAATCATGATTACAGACAAAAATATATGTGTACCTTATCTGACAGCTTCTTAATCATATAAATGGATGCTTGGTTGTTACCATTGATGAAAAAATGACTTGGAAGAGACATATAGATTATGTAGGCCTCAAATTGCTCAGAACAGGAATCCACCAACATCTCTGTTAGATGGTCATCCAGTCCGTATTTGAAATCTTCTATTAGGAGGAATCCATTCACTATTCTAAGCAGATTGCTCCATTTCTGTGCTTTCCCAGATTCCCAGCATGCCTCCATTCTAGACAACTAGGCTCAAGGATGAGGAAGGAGGAGGATTATTATTAGTAGTAGTATTGTTATTATTCCATTGTTCTGATTTTTGGACACCACCTGGACAAGTCTTTCAGGTGGTGCTTTCAACACCTTTCAGTTTTCTCGGCAAGACTTTCAGAAGTTAGGCATTGCCTCCTTCCTAGGGCTGAGAGAGGGGGACTAGCCCATGGTTACCCAGATGGCTTTAGGCCTAAGGCATGTCTAGAATTGATGGTTTCCTAATCTCTAGCTTAATGCTTTAACCACTAACCAAATGAGTGCTCACAGCTCAGGTACTAACTGAACAGATCATATTTTGCCATCAAAAAGCAGATGCTGCAGCAGATACTGGTGGCCAAAATGAGGTATTAGAAAATAGATCTGTTATTTTCCATGTCTCTGTCTTGAATTCCTGAGGATAACTTACAGTCCTCAGGAGTTTTTGAATGAAGCTATTCTGTAGCTAATTTTGAAGTAAAACTCAGTTAACTTGGAAAGACAGATATCAGCTTTCCCTTTAATTTATGCAGAAAAATGCTGGAAGAATAAAATCTGACTTCAGAAGTGAGGGAAAGACATTAAGAAAAAATGACAGGATTTGAAATGCTTATACAGAATCAAGACCACCTATTAGGTAAGTTTTAGTTGAATATGATATAGAGACAGACCGAATAAAATATGTATAATAAATTGGATACAAAATTTCAAAGAAACAGTCACACTACAACTATGGGGAAGAATTGTGGAATGGATTTATTAAATTTACCCCAACCTATGATGAGAGAGAGAGAGAGAGAACTGGTACACAGTGTTCTACAAATAGCATACAACCCCTCCTTTACACTATCTTGGGGGGCGGGGTGTTTCTCAATTTTTCCAAAATAAATAAATAATATATAATAAGTGCTGGAAATGCCATGAGTCAAAAGGAACATTCCAATATAATTCCACTCCATATGGAGCCTCGGTGCCACAGTGGTTAGAGTGCAGTACAAATTGCACCCACTGCAATTTGGCAGATCGAATCCTACTAGGATCAAGGTTGACTCCGCCTTCCATCCTTCCAAGGTGGGTAAAATGAGGACCCAAATTGTTGGGGGCAATATGCTGACTCTGTAAACTGCTTTGAGGGGGCTGTAAAAGCACTATAAAGGAGTATATAAGTCTAAGTGCTATTGCTATAAATAAAGAGTCCTGTTTCATTTCTGCATTTGTATCTAAAACTGCCAGGATAGAAATTTTTTAGCTTTGAATGCCCATCAGTGTCACAGCATGTGGTGGGGAAAACAGGAGGAATGTCTTGACATGTTTGGCTATGTCATGAAATCCCATGAGACATGTTGCAGGCATATGACAAGCTACCAGGCATCCAGGTGTAAATGTTCCTTTACACTATGTGTTGTTGTTTTTTTCATTTTTGCTTCTTTATAAAGGTGTACCATAGAGGTTGCAAAGTTGTTCTGGGAAAAAAAAACTCATAGTATCTCAATTGCATTAGAAGACAGATGATGACAAGATGTAGGTAGACTTCCATTTCTTTCTCTACTTATTTTCCATTCCTCTCTCCATTTGTTTCTGAGAGCATACTGGTAGCTGTGAATTGGTGAAGATATATTTAATGGGGATATATCCACCAATTTTCCTACAATGACAATTTTATGGATGAATTTTGACTGAGATTGAATAATTGGCTCAGAATGATTCAATAAACTTCCATGTTCGAGGATGGATTTGAATCAGTCCTAGTTTTCCAAGTCCTAATATAGTACTTTAACTATTACGCCACACATGCTGTCACATGGCTTATGTTCCAGGCAGTTGTGCATTTTAGGATGGTCTCTCTAGGGACACTGAGAGGAAAATTGGGAGGATTTGGCTCCCCCAATTGATTATCAACCTGCAAACAAAAACAATAGCTTTATGGTGCTTAGCAGTAGGACCACTTCGACTACAGAAGGAAAGAAGTTCTTACACTCCTTCTTTTGCCTGAACAAAATGGATTTTGGACAGAGAATTTCGGTTAGTATTAAGGTTAATATAGAAGAGTCAAATATATGCAAGACAGAGAGTCAGCATCTTTAAGCATCTTTGTAACGTTTCATTAAAAAAACAATTCTCTGCAACTGTATGTAACACATAGCTGTGATAGAGTTGACCCAAGCCATTCTATATCACACACATTGCAATCATTCTGTGCATGCATGCTGATTTTATCTGGGATAGGTGCTTAGTTATGTCTTTACATATTCTATGCAGTGTGATCTATTCAACATGAAAAAAAAAATGGATGGTATTATGCCAGGAGTCAAATACATGGATGGAAAGAAGAGTTATTTTTCAGTTTCATGTTAAATATCAATGTTACTTATGTGTATGAGAATTAGACCAATATTCACAACCTGATGCAGTTTGTAATGTGGCTCAGAATCTTCTTTTATTCCTGTTTTATTTAATGGAGTTTTTTCTTGCGCTCTTCATGATGTATTCAGAATTGCTGCCTCCATTAAAATCAATGATGTAGTTATAATACAGTTACAGACAGAGTCCTGGGCCTATGCAGTGTTTTATTTTTTATTAATAAACTTTATTCAATCTTTTATAATTTTAAAAAGACAAACAACAAAAAATATAAATTTTATAACATCAACAGTTTGTGACATTCATCTTATACCAATATTTTGTGCATTATTTACAAATATATAGAATTTGTGCAGATATAAATCATTAACTTATCTAGTGCTTATCCCTATTGGCCTCTGCAGTATTTTAACTGGAGGGAGAACAACTTCCATAAAGTAAGAAGGACTCCATTTTGGTAGGTGTTTGTACAATAAGCTTTTGGCTATACAAAATCTTCCTAAACTATGTTCAGTCTTCAAAGTTATCAGGATTTTTTTAAAAAAACAAATAACCAGAGAGGACTCTTGTGATAAACAGGATTTGATCACTTAAGTAAAGTGCTGTAGCATTATTTTTTAAAAAGCACTGTAACAACTGAAACATTTAGAAATGGCAACAGCAACTGTATTTTTCTACCCAATGGTACCTTAGATTCATTAGTAAGCTGGTAGATGCCATTGATCCAAGATTTGGGCCAGAAGAACAAAGTTCCTTTCCAGGGCTTTGCTTCGTTAAACAATCTGAAGGGCTCCTCCAAAGGGCACACTCTTGAATGGGTGGGTTATCTCAACTCAAACCTCCGCCCTGAAATAAACCCACTTCAGTGAGAGAGAGAAGGAAACCTTTCATACTTGTGAGTGAATAACAATAACGGAGGAACAAAAGCGCTCCCTCATTCAAAGGGAAGGCTTTCAGAAGCTGACTCTACAGAGATGCAAAGTTTTGAACTGCTTGAAGCCGAACAGAAATGCAGAGAAATAATTTACTCTGAACTTAAAGAAGTGGAGAGCACAACTTCTCTCCTGCTCACTCCTCGAAGCAGATGAATCCACTAATTAGGTGTATCTATTAGAGACCTGGAAGCCAGGCTGTAGTTTCAACTACACCAGTTAAATTTCTAGAAAGATCAAAGGGGCTCCTATTACAGCATTTTAAAATATAGCCAATTGGCAAATGGCAATATAATAACTTCTAACAGCCTTTTCCCCATAGGGAAACATTTGTTTCCATAACATGTTGCTCCTAGGCGTTTGTCAAAATGATCCTACATTCTCCAGACTAAAATTGGAGACACAGAAGCAAGCTTGGCAGTCAGCATTTTAATTGCCAGTGAAATCTTCTGTGATTTTTTTTTTCTGCAGGGCTTGAAGTTAGTGCTATTGGTGTATTCAGAGCCAATTGTTAATTCTTAGACATATTTCAAATTGCATTAAAGGGGAGAGAGAGAGAAAGGACTATGCTAAAGTACAGAGGCAAATATATTTCATGTTGATTGGAAGGCTGATTTGGCTATCCTATATCTCTTCAAAATTTGAATTATCTTTCCATATAAGTATGTATTTATGTATTTTCTGGCAAGTGATTTTTAGCTATTGTTTAGGCTTTCAATGCTATAAAATCTAAAGTTAAGCCATCTTCTAAATATCTGCTCAGAACTACATGCAAGGTGGGTTTTTTAAATAAAATAAAATAGCATTTCCTTGCTTTTTAAAGCTAAATAATGAATGAAAATCAGACTTTTTATTAAAATATTGATGTCTATGATGGCCACCTGAGGTGACCTTTGTGTTCTTTGAAATCAGTGATTTCTTTTCAGAATTATATGTATATAGATGACAATATTCAAGAGTGTTGGAAAGGGACACATCCTATACAGCCATTGACTTTTTTGTTTGAGAGAAAAATCAGATGTGCTCATATAGCTTTACGTTCTTTTTTATCTCTGACATCAGCTCACCCTTGCTAAAAACATAGATTTAACAAAACATTTACTGGATTATATTTTATCACAGAAATAAAGCATCAAATGCACCCACAGTTAAATTTCTTCCTCGACAGGAAAATTATTTATTAAAAAACAGAAAACAACTCTTTCTTCTCTTCCACTTGCATTTCCACACCATTACTGGCTTTACTCTTGTTGGTTTCCAAATAATTTTGAAGTTGATTGGTGGTAGTTTTCAAAAAAACCGAGAAACAATGAGAAACATTCAGAATCAAGGAACAAATTGCTTACAATATGGATTATATGGGAATGATTATAACAAAATGCAGTGATGTTTACTGAACCTTTGTGTAAAACTTTACGTACAAACATGAACACAATTGTGTGTGTGTGATGTTTTACTTTTGGTGAAAATACTCCCTATCTGAGGATGATTGAAGCTTATGTTTTCTGATGAGATAGCCTAACACTATATGCTGTGGTCCTGAACACCATTTGTTATAGCAGAGCTCACTGAATCTCTGTGGTCCTTCATCCTTTGAATGATCATTTGTAGGGGAAGTAAATGAGGACTTGCTTTGTCTCAGAAAATGCAATAAATTACAGAGTTTAGTGCACACTCTGTAAGAAGATGGAAAAGGCAATAGATAACAAACCTCGCAGAAATAAGGAAGTAGCAACATATGGCTGAAATAGTAATGTTTGTCAATAACCCTGATGCAATGCTCCTCAGTTTATATGTCCCCTGGAAGCTTTTTGTGTTATGTGAGAACATCCTGAAATACTTGAAGGTTGATGTGGATTTCTACTTTTCCAAGTAAAATAGCTGGCTAGACAAACATTGCTTTTATTTAAACTTCAGCGTTTGGCACAGTACTTGAGAAAATCCCCAGGACCAGCTGACATACAACCTGTTCATTGCTTGCTCAATGTGGCATCATGCATTAGGCGAACAGAGCAATCACTATATATTATGAAGAACTTCAGAGTGTAGCACGTAGTCTATGTTTACCCGTACCTGATAGGTATAGGGGTGGGATGCTGAAAGAATAACTACCGGTTTGGTGATTGCGCGCTTCGTTCACACCTGATGCACACTGTGTGTGCATGACCACCAATGCAAAAACACTTACCTGCTATGTTACTTTGAGGGAGTAACACAAGTGAGGATCGGGAAAGGTCAGTACAACACAGGGGCAGGCAGCCCCACATGTTTGTCAGAGTGAACCAGTATACTCCCAGCTGATTTTCAGAGCAAGGAGTTCATCCGAACCAGCCCAAACTGGCAGAATCCCACCCCTGGATAGGTAAGAATGTCTCTCAATAGTTTTACTATGATACACAGGGTAAGTGTAACTAGAAAAGGCATAAAGTCTTATTTATTTATGGAATTTGTTTGTCACCCATCTCATTACAAAGTGACTTTTTAAGTCATCAAAAAACAAGTATCAATACCATGAAAATAGTAAGACAGGGTGGAGATCTCTTGGGTAAGACCCTTTTGCTTGAAGTGAAATTATTCCTTGCTTTCTCTACCATTAGATCTGTCTTAATATTTCTCAAGCAGCTAGGGTGTTATGGGTGTAGCCACTGATCTTACATAATCACACAAAAAGAGAAATGTTGGCTCATTACTCAAATGAATGGTAGACAACTAGCGCTTTCCAGAAGTTTCAGAATGTGATATTCACCAGCCCCATCTCCTATAAAAGTTTATCAATCGTTCACTCCAACATTTCTGGAAAGCACTAGCTGGTTTTCTCTAATAATAGAGCTCTCCCAACAACAATGTGGTACTATGATCACCTTACTTAACCCATCTGAGTGCCATCACACTTTTCCCCATATTGCTCTTAGCTACCAATTTCTAAACAACTCTGAGAGGGCCCTATAATCTTCCCCCCGTGGAGCCTCATTTGTGCTGACCAACTAAGATTTCACCAGACCATTAGGCTGCGGTTGTTTTACTTTTTCCATCCTATGAACTCAAAGGATGGGTCAGCAGCAGGCAAATGGATCTCAGTCCAAGGAAATTTGAAAATTCTCTGAGGCTTTAAGAAATAGTATATCCAGAAGTGGCAGATAGCATGGTGTGGCCAGCAGGCACATATTTCTATGTACGTATAAGTAGCCTTAAAGTTTTCAGGGCTAGTGAGGAAAAATTCCTTTTGTAGAATTGGACTCATACTCATAATCCAAATTAACCATTGATAGACAGCCAATGCTGAGAAATTTCTCTTATAAGATAAGGGCATTTCCCCATCACTATCACCACCTCTTTTGAAAAATGCATGAGCAGCCAGCTGAGAAAATAATCTACCATAGAGAGCCAGAAACCCTGCTTGTATAAATACATCTGTGAGGATAATAATCATTCCATTTTTTGTTAGTGGGGGCTGCGTTGTGGGTCACTGAAAACCACATTCATGTTGGCCCTTTGTGGCACAATGCCAGAAGCCTACAGCAGATGAAATAATGACATATATCAGGAAACAAAATGAAATCCAAACAAAAGAAAATGGAAGAAAAATAAAGAAATACAAATTTTAAGGAGGCTGTGCCTTGAAAAGCAGCAATGACAATTTACATTAATGAAACTGTGTAAAAATAAAAAGTTAGAAAGCAAAGGAGCATAGGTAAGAAAAATGAAAAATATTATAAAGTTGATTGATTATACAAGTGAACTAGATTCCTACTACAAGATGGCACAATGAAGAGAGTTTCTAAAAAAAAAAAATGTGCCCTACCAGGAGTTTTGCTATCATTGATTTTGCAAGAAAAGTGGCAGGGATAACTGGTGGTTCAACATATATTCAAAAATGCTTGGGTAGGTAATTTTCAAGCTCTGTAGATTGTCCTACTAAATATAATTGAAACTATTATTATGAGTTTGAAGAGTATGGTCAGCATAGAGAAAATCTATCTATGCAGTCAGTATGAGTCAAAAACAACTCGCTGGCACATAGTCACACAATATGGATACAAGAATAAACCAAAATAAGACAGCAGCAACCACTGCAGATCCATATATCCAATACATAATAAACAAGCAGTACTGCTCACTTCATCCCTCATGGTGCTAGAATGACTTACTTTAATGGTAGTGGGGAATCAAAATGAGACCACCATCCCTCTGAGCCATCCCAACCTCCACTGCATCTTTCACAGTATCCCTGAACCCATGTTCACACATACCCATGTACACGCATTTTTGCCATGCCCCTGTGCACACTCCCAAATGCCCAAAACATTTCTTATGGCACCCCCCCATTTTCTCACACACCTCTGTTCAACCTCCCCAGCTCATTGTTTTTTATTAATTCAGTGGAAAGCTGGCAGGAAGTCTAAACGTAATGAAGCAGGAAGGAAAAGCAAAAGGAAAGGAAGGAGAGAAGGGGGAAGAAAAGAAGGAAAAGGAAGGAAGCAAAGGAAGGAGGGAGACATGGGTTATCTAATATGTCAGTCCAAGTCGGACACATAATTTAACGCAATTTAGAAACCATTTATGGATTACAATTTTGCATATGTATTGTATGCAATATATATATACACGATATGTGTTGTATTATTTTTATTCTATCTTTATTATTTTTATAACTAACTCAAGGCAGTGGACAGACTTAATATTCTTTCCTCCTCCTGCTTTCCCCACAAAAACAATGCTGTAAGGTGGGTTGGGTTGAGGGAGAGTGACTGGCCCAAAGTCACCCAGCTGGCTTTCTTGGCTAAGGTAGAACTAGAACTTACACTTTCCTGGTTTCTAGTCTGGTGCCTAAGCCACTAGACTAAAACTGGCTCTTGTGCATTTTGAAATTTGGATTTCTTTTAGCAGGAAACTATAATATATATCTGAAGCAGTATAATTTTTAGGCTTGATAGGAACTTTTATTAATAATGATGACTTATGATTGCATACAGAACACCAGAATATTATATTATTATTTCACTTTTCTTCTCATTTTCTTATTTTCTGTATTTTGTTGTTTTGTTTTGATATGTTTGGTGGATATGTGACCCATAATAAAGTATTCCTGAATTAGAATTCTGGATTTTTGTTATACTGGTTATTTTAGTTAATTTTTAAATATTAATTTGATCCTATAAAGAAGAATGTTTGTTCCTCAGGGTTGAAATAAGGATCAAATCAGGGTCCTTGGTACTCTCTGAGCTGGGTTGTTTTCTTGCAGGTATTTATTTTTTAATTTATTTTATTACCCAAACCAGGTGACATCATCAGTACTGGGTTAGCACTATTGAGATTACCAATGTGGGGTAATGAAATGTCTGGAAGAAAACAACCATGCTCAGAGAGCACTAAGGGCCCCACTTTGATCCTAATAATAGCTTTGAAATTGCCAATTAATGCAAAAAAATTTAAATGTCTTACTGATCTACATTGATGTCACATTGACTTTTTAGTTTAATTTTATGCAGCCTTAAATATCTTTTTTTACTTTCTGTTTTTTCCTCTGCATTTCATCTTAGCAACATCTTTAAATAACTATTAAAAGAAATATTTTTTAAAAAAAACCTGATCTAGCCTATGTGTGGTGGAAACTGTTGGACTCTTCTCTAATGTCAAGTTTACACCTATGATATTAGCACCTCATATTCAGTTTTGAGCTCTATTTGTCAATTACAATTACATATTTGGCTACAAACCAAGTTGAAGAACAGTCAGTGTTGATGCTCTAAATCACCTGCCACATCAAATATTGAATTCTGTATTGTTGCCCCTCCATGATATTTTAATACTGCAAGTCCTCCAGGATCTGCCAACCTAGGCTGTTTAAACTGTGATATTGATTCCTCAGGATCCTAAACCAACTTATTAATTAAACTGGGTGTAGAAGGGTTGGCCAGCTGACAACATACAATAAAGCTATCTGCCCATAAAGAGTGTTTCTTGCAGGATTTTCTTTTTCCAGAAAAAAGGGATAATCAAACATTCTAACACATTGTATGTAGCACAACTGGAAATATTTTGTGCAAAAGCATATATGTTTGCAATCCAGAAAGAAACTTGGACATTGTAAATGAATAGAGTAGATGCCAGGCTATTCAACATAATCTATGAAGTGATCAAGAAGCTTTGCTGTTGAATTTGCAGGACCTTTTCAGAGAAAAAAAATTCCTAATAATGCATCCAGGACAATTCATCACAGCCATCTTGCTATAGTCAACTCACTATGGCCAATTGACCACAGCATAACTCACTATAGCCAACTCACCCTAGGACAGGGGTGTCAAACTAGATTTCTTCAAGGGTCGGATCAACATTGTACTTCTCCATGAGCCAGTCGGGCAGGAAAGACAGAATGGACACCTCCTGCATTTCTCCATGGCCCATTCGCAGCCTGGATGGCCTCCTGCAGCACCCTGCCAGCCAAAACAGAGCACGGGAAGGCTGTGCGTGGGCCCTCATGGCCCATTTTGGCCAGCAGAGTGCTGCAGGAGGCTCTCCAGGCTGATAAAGGACCATGGGGGCTGCACATGGCCCCTCCATGCCCCATTTTGACTGCTAGAGGCACTGTGGACTGATCTTTTTCTATTTCCAAGCTGGCCTCAGCTAGATTTAAGCACCCCATGGGGCCAATCCAGCCCACAGACCTTGAGTTTGACACCCCTGCCATAGGACAATTAACTTCAGGACAAGAGCTACACTAATATCAAAAAACGTTGGAACAGAATTATTAAAGAAAGGATGCAAAAGGCAGGACAAGATGAAATGGAAATGACAAAAAATAAAATATTTATTAACATTATTTTAAATAATTAAATTGAATTGTTGAATTATCCTATGGCAAGTTGTCCCGCAGAGTGTGGGCCAACTTGTCCCATTCTATCTAATAGTAGTGGACATTTATTCAAAATGTCTAGTATCTAGTGAAATTATTGCAGCTCTGTACAAATTATCTGCAATTATGATTTTCCAGACATTGTGTCTCAAGCAGTTGATCTGTATGTACAACAATGGATTTTGGATTTTATGGGTGGTAATTTTATCCAAGTAATCACAGTTGCTACCAAGGGAATGATAAGACTGAATAAATGATTCAGAAAACCAAAGACTGTTAGAAGAGACAGAGTACACATCTGCACATGTTTCCACTTGAATAACATGTTACTCCTTTCCAGTAAAAGGAATCAGTCCTGCCATCTTGCTCAACAAATAAAAGTCTGTTTTTTCTTTGTCTGGAATCTTGCCAACTTTGATATGTCTTCTTCAAACAACTTGACCAAGTAACTTCATACATGTCAGTGCGCTTTTCAAAGAAGAGGGACCAGAGAGCTACATTACTTTACCTCAGTATTTGGCAATGAAAATATCTGTGGTAATATAAAAAGGAAATATAATAAAAAAGGAAATGATGCTTCTCAGGATTTTTATGACTGTGATTCATATTTTGTAAAGGCAGATTTATTTCTCTTGATCCCCTTCATACCAGATTTTTTTGTACTCTTTCTCTTGAGAGATAGAGCTGTGGTTTCTAGGGAAAGAGATAGAGATTATGATGATGAAAATAGAGATAGATAGATGATAGATAGATAGATAGATAGATAGATAGATAGATAGATAGATAGATAGAGGATAGATATGTAGGTAGGTAGGTAGGTAGATAGGTATGTAAGGTAGGTAGATAGGTAGGGAGATGATAGAGAAAGATAGATGATAGATGATAGGTAGGTAGATAGGTATGTAAGGTAGGTAGATAGGTAGGTAGATGATAGAGAAAGATAGATGATAGATAATAGATAGGTAGGTAGATAGGTTGATAGATGATATAGATAGATGATAGATGATAGATGGAGAGATAGATAGATAGATAGATAGATAGATAGATAGATAGATAGATAGAAAGATAGATAGATAGATAGATAGATAGATAGTTGGATGATGGATGGATGGATGGACAGACAGACAAAATATTGTCAGGGTGGCTTCAAAAATGTTACCAACTGATTCTCGATCTGGTTGCTGGGTAGGCATGGCCATAGTGGGTGTGGCCTAGTTGGTCTCTTGCACCATGGTGGGAGGTCCATTTTTACCTTCCCCAGGCTCTGGAGGAACTTCCAGGAGGCCTGTTTTTCACTCTCTCTGAGCCTCCATGCAGGCCCTGTACTTACCTGGCATCCAAATAGACCACATGGGGACTCTTGGGAGGGGTGGGGTGGATGGAGCCAGCCAGGGGTGGAATATGAAGGTTTGCCGAACTGCACAGAATCTTAGCTAGAGGATTGCCCGAACCTGTGTGAACCCACAGCAGCCCACCCCTGGCCATTGTTTTCACTGACTGACAATCAGAAAGTGAAAAACTGATTAGATTTTACAACCAGATCCAGTGCAAAAACAGTCTAATTAGAAATGCTCTTCAAAATCTAGTACTACAATAGTAGTGATAATTCTGGATCCAACGTGCAATTCCAAATGAGATTGTCTGGTCCCTTCAAGCAATTTTCTGGACTAGGATATAGCACATGATAATGAAAAACAATAACAACCACAAAAGGCCCACACAACTGATAGAGTAGTAAAGAGCAGATGCTAGTAATTCCTTTATTCCTCAAAAGCCTCCTGGTCCTGGCACAACCAGATTTTCATGTATTTTTTCTTCCCAATATGGGCCTTCTTTCATTCCAGTCAATCAAATTTATCTATAATTTGACTTTTAAGGAAAGCTTCCAAACTTTAAGTTATATTGCCATATTTAAATTTACTCATAACATGAAGGTTTTTTTAAAAAAAAATACACACAGTTAAAAATTTAAAAAAACACAAATCCTGTATCTTTCTTTAGGTTCAAAAAGATATTATAATAAGTGCATCTTTCACAAGCCAAGGCTGAAAAATAATTTCAATAACATTCATAAGGCATGGTGACCCTTTTAAAGCATTTTAGAAAAACAAATGGCTCCATGAATATGCCAGCAAACATCAAGGTCCTGATTTTGCAAGATTTTGTAAAATAAATTATAATCTTTCACTTTACAAACGTTATAATGAAGGTGTGATTCTACCAGTTCTGACCGGTTCTATAGAACCCCTTGTTAACTTTCTAAGCAGTTCGGAGAACTTGGTGACGTTTAATCCTGTGTTTATTGATGGGATAATTTTCCCTATTCAGCTTCAACAAGCAACAGCTACTGTTGTGATTTAATTATTTGTATTGTATTTGAATTTTTTCCTGTCTCGTGGTTTCTTTATCTATCTGGGGAGGGGGTCTTCCTTCATTGCTTTAGTGGTATCTGGCACTGTCCTTTTGGGGTGTACTTCCAAGAGGCAGGATCCAAGCTTGGCACTGGTTTTTTTGCTACCTTTCTGGGGGCATGTGACCTTTCCTTAAATCTGGATGATTTCCTTAGGATATCTTGTGAAGTGAGTGAGACCAGCTGGTATCTTTAAATGGTGTAAATGGATCTAAGGATTGCTTTTCCTGGGTGTGCCCTTTCTTGAGAGCTTAAATGACCTCTCTGCTAAAGCAGTCCATAGGCTGCTGTGTATGTTAATAGAACTTACAAAAAGTTGCAAAAATTAGGGAGGTTGTGGAAGGTAATCTTAAAATAAAGACTAATTTTAAATATTCCTTATTGACAATGGTTTAAGCATGTCTCTTCATTTCTCCTCAGATGTTTTCTTCTCAGAAAGAGGAGAAGGAACTGATGTTCACAATGGTAAAAATGAATGTTTTCTACATCTCTTAACACCAAGGGATTAAATAGCAACTCTGAATTAAAATAAAGTCTGTCAGGTGCACAGTGTATCTGAGTTGCTTGGCAACCTCACAGACAAAATCCATGGCTACAAGGCAGCAGATGGCAAACTGAACAGTGATACTCAAAGATTAAGAAAAGAAAGAAAAGCAGCCATTCTGCATTGCTGTGAGATTTTCAAAAAGATTCTTGAAAAATAATGTTCAATCTTATTTATAAATGTTGGAAACTTAGGTTTTAAGGAGAACTTTGGTTCAACATGACAAGAAGCTTCTAATATGAGTCTTCTGGTATACTATATGGCGAGCATTTCTAATATAGAGAAGATTGGTGTTATAATATTCAACTGGGATAGGTTGACATCAAGGGAAATTGTTCTGTCCTTCATAACATAGTAGGCTGCCTTTTGAGCTTGTCAGAAAAAATCAAGATCAATACCATAAGATTGAAACCGACCAATTTTTAAATGCTTAGGTCATGGCAGCCCTTTGAACATGTTTTGTGTCTGTGTGTGGTTTTTTTGTAACATCCCACCAACTCCAACCCACATCTCTGTGGAAAGATCTGGCTAGCACAAGGGAGCAGAGAAAGTCTGAATCTAAATTAATGGATAGTAATAGCAATAGCAATAGTACTTAAACTTAACACTTAGACTTTCCAGCCCTTTCTAAGCAGTGTAAAGTCGACATATTGTCCCCAACAATTTGGGTCTTCATTTTACCAACCTCAGAAGAGTGAAAGGCTGAGGCAACCTTGAGCCAGAGAGGATCGAACTACTGGCAATCAGCAGAGTTAACTTGCAATACTGCATTCCAATCACTTCACCACCATAGCTCTGAATACTGAATACTGACACAGAATAGATCTAAAAGACACTTTGGGATCAGAGGGCTGAAGCTTAGCATGTGTTGTTGGGTTTTTTTGCTTTTGATCTTTACCTCCTCAAGATGAAGTGTAGGTTTATTAAACCATATCCAATCCATCATTAATAAAAATTATCATCCAGATCTTACAATGACTCTTTGGCATGTGATGGAAAGGACAGAGGACAGTCAACATGATGATTGCATGTGGAGCAGAAATTATCCAGAATAACTTCATTAAGTTCCATGGGAGCTAAGTTGGTCCATCCCTAAACTCTAAAAGTTCTGGTTCAGTGCAGAAACAGAATCTTTGGTTTAGGCGTGGATCATCTTATCTCTCATGCCAAAATATCCTTATTGCTTATTTCCTTATCTCTCAAGAACCAATTCGGACTAGCAATTTTGAGCTTCCCAGAAGCATATGACAGATGTGTGAACAAAAAGGTCATTGCAAGATAGAATAGAACTAAGATTTCACTTGTCCTCATCTTAGCATACAGTAATTTATTCACTGATTTAAAAAAGAAGATTGAGGCCAGGAAACACCAGGAAAAGATTTAAGTTTTCCCATAAGCACCATATTTTGTTTTCAATAACAATCCTCCATAGAAGGTCTCAGTTAAAAATCTTCTGTGAGTACAAATAACTGATTTTTCTCCAAAGGAAATAGAAGATATGTAGGGCAATGCTATACAATAGGGAAAAAACCACAGTGGGAAAGGGACTAAAATAGCTCGTGTTCTTTGACTAAAACTCGAAAGATATGCAAATACTCATCTGTTCTTAACTGGCTTGGCCTGAGGCTCCCTACTCAGGGGAGAAGATACATCCAGCAAAATACACTGTCTATAAGCTAAGGTCCTTTAGATATCAGTTAAATATTCATGCATGTATTTAAAGCATAGTTACTTGCATTCTTTTCTTCTGAAAAATGTTTCTTTGTAATTTCAATATTCGTGGGAATTGACATGCCATGGCGATACAAAATGAAACTCAGTCTTTAATGTAGGCAATATGGTAAACAATACTCTAGGGAAGAGTTTCAAAAGTGCATTTAATTGCATTTTCTGCTTCTCCTAACAACAAAGGATTAAGCTAGAATGAAATGTAATGGAGCCAGTTCCTCTCCATTTGAAAAAAGAGAGAGGAAGTTTAGCAAATGATGTTGTTAATATCCTAGGAGAAACAGAAAAAAACCCATGCAAAACCTAGTATTTTTACATATGGATTTTTCAGTTAAAATTTGAAATCTAATCAATATATTATCTTATCTAGTGCCCTGGAAGAAATAATGCTTCATGTATTAGATAGTTCACAAATGTTTCACTGGGAGTGAGTGATACAATATTTGATAACTTATTATCACCACCTTTAAATAAGTTTCTCATCATGCCTGCCTTTCTTTCCTTCATTTACTGGGCAATTGTTTAAAGGAGGCAATAGAAGCCAAGCTAGGAAATATTTAAAAAAAAAAATCTTATTTGTCTCATTCTCCTCTTTTCAGAGACCTGGACTATAGAAAGCTTTCTGATGTTAGCGAGTTTAGGATCAGAAACAATTTGTGCTGAAATATAAGAATCTCACTTAAAATGCTTCCTTCGCCAAAAATTCAGAAGCAAAAAACTTTTAGAAGCTGAAACCATATGAATAGAATAATCTGCATAACAGCTTGGAGTTACACCAATAGATTTTAAAGAACAAGAACTTTGTTAGCAGTGTTATTGGTCATTTGGTTTAGCAATGGAATGCCAGGCCTTCAGGGCATGTAAATCCCTAGCTGACTAGCCAATGCAGAAACAGGGCTTTCGTGAGGTAGGATTTTTTACGTTTTTAGTATACGGTGTAAGCATGTCAACTGATACCCTCTGGATATTAAAGACTATGACATTCTACATTCTTGGAAAACTGGCCATGGTAGCTAGTGATAGGAACTGAACACTTAGGTAGAAGTCACTTAGTAAGTTGTGACCTAAGGAATGACAAGTGGGCTCATCTATGTTTTTATAACTAAATCAGGAAAAAGAATCTTAGTGTAGGGTGGCTTAAAGTCAAACGACACATTACACTGAGAGGCCAGTGCATAAACAGAGCTCAGTGGGGTAAATTACAATTGAACAACATGACATAGATCCTCAGGAAGGGGGAAATTAGTCTTTTCTTTTTTAAAAAAATCTGAATAGATCTGTAGGCTAGACAATCTGAAATCTGTAGGCCAGACAAGGAATAATGGATGGAAGCTGAACAAGGAGAGATTTAACCTGGAAATAAGGAGAAACTTTCTGACAGTGAGAACAATCAACCAATGGAACACTTTGCCCTCAAAAGTTGTGGGAGCACCGTCACTTGAGACTTTCAATAAGAGATTGGACTGCCATTTGTCAGAAATGGTGTAGGGTCTCCCGCTTGGCCAGGAGGTTGGACAAGATCAGTGTTCACCAACCAGTGGGCCAGGGACCACTGGTGGTCTGCAATAAAATTTTGGTGGTCCGCAGAGAAATGTCACCCCTAAAGCAATTAATCCAGGCTGCATGGGAACACAAGGCTGCGCCGCCCACATGGCCCATGGGAACACTAGGATTGCATCATTGCATTGCACACAACATGAGGTAGTGAGGGGAGGGGTGGAAGGGTGGAGGGGGAGAACTTGCCCCACGCACCCCATGCCCCCCATGTGCCTGGCCTGGCCACCGGGCTGCTTCTTTCTGCTTCTTTCTCCTTCTGCCTGCATGCAAGGAAAGCAGCAAAAGTCTTTCTTTCTCTCCCCCAAACTCTACCAGAAATGAGTCTTTGGGACCCTGCAAGGCCTCCTGTGCCAAGAGGCTGCACTGGCAAAAACTCGTTTCTAGAGGAGTTTGGAGGAGAGAAAGAAAGACTTCTGATCCTTTCCTTGCATGAAGCCAAAAGTCTCCCCCGCACACCCCCAAGAACGGAGTTGGAGACGGAATCCTGTGATCCCAAATAAAGAACGATCGATCAGTAGGAAAACGGGGTGGGGAATTTTCCTGGAGACTTTTGGGAGTATTTTCCCAAGGTCTCTGGTCTGTGGGATTTAAAATTATGAGTTTGGTGGTCCCTGAGGTCCAAAAGGTTGGTGACCCCTGGATTAGATGATCTACAAGGTCCCTTCCAACTCTGATTATCTGCTATCTGTTATCTGAATATATTATTATGCATTAGGACTGTTCATAAGGTATGTTAATGTGACTGAAAGAAAAAAGATAAATCTTTTTTTATTTATACTAGAATTTTGCACACACAAAAATAGAAGTCATTTTTGTCTTGGTTTACTTTGTACTCTTCTATTCTTACCAATTAATACGTTAGCTGGTTGAACATTAGGGAAAGGGAAGTCCTACACATTTGAAGGACGCCACTGAAGGTTGAAACATTCTGTATTACTGCATTCATTCTAAATCCCATTCATTTTCTGCCTGTACTCGTGCCATTTTTTGTTTGTTTGTTTTTTGGGGGGTCGAATTATGGCTCTAGCAACTGGGAGATTTAGAAGCCATAATGTTGTTCTTCGAAGCACTTTTCCTTGGAAATAGAACAGGACTATAAAACACTGCTCCTGAGGCAAGCAAAGTCACAGCATGAAATATTTACTGGAATTGGCTCATAAGTTAGGGTGTTTTTCTCCTTGCCCTCTTTTTAAGATAATACAGTGCTGAACACCAGCACTTAGGGTAGCTGTAAATCTACCGTAAGACAATATCTTCATTGGGTCCAATGAACATGTCACAAAACAGTGAGCAAACTTTTGAATTCTTTGGAAAACTTCCTCAGGCTGGATGTTAAGCACAATGGGGAGAAGGAAAGAAAAGGAGACACCAGTGCTGTCCTTTTCAAATGTTTGCTTGATCTTTGGGACATATGTCACCAATATCCTTGCTGATAGAGCCAAGCAAGCCTTCTGATGTTCTAAGCATGACAATGGAGAAAGGTTTGAAATGCATTCAGCTGAAAAAAATGCCAGAACCCGTATTAAGACCCATGTTGGAGGTGTGATGAACAGACTGCATCTGTCTGGTATAAAATTATATTCCCGGAAAATATACCAAACCAAATCAGAAATTCAGAACTTTTGAGAAGTATGGCAAGCTATAAATCAGAATTTCTAGGTCATCTGGGTTTCCATCCCCCATTTTTTAAACTATAAACAAGGTAAAACCATTTCCTAGTTCTTCCTACAGTTTTCACATCTACAGATAGTCCTCAGGTTATGATCACAATTGGAACCAGACTCTCTGTTGCTCAGTACGGCAGTTGTTAAATGAAGAAGGAAGAAGAAAGGAGAATGAAGAGGAAAGGAAAGGAAAGGAAAGGAAAGGAAAGGAAAGGAAAGGAAAGGAAAGGAAAGGAAAGGAAAGGATCCCCCCCACCCCTACCCGGGCCACCCAGATGCCCTGACATGAGTGACATTGAGCTGGCCATGCCCACCCTACCCTCCCAGAGGTCAAACACAACCTTGATGTGGCCCTCAAAGAAATCAAGTTTGACACCCCTAGCTGCTCCAGCTGACCAATAACAAATTGTTACTTGGACCTGCTCACAGCTTATGAATATACAAAGTTAGTATAGTAACATTCTCCCTGCCCCACAACCATCTATTTATTTGATGCCTTTGTGAAGGCCGCTGTGAGAGTCATGGTGAGAGAAAAATCAATTGTTAAAAAATGTAATGCATGACTTCAAAACTTCAAAAGCTTTTACATATGATAGCACAATTGCAAACTTGCATTCAGAAATGTATCTGATAGTTCACAAGTTTTTTACTGGGAGTAAGTGATAAACTACACGACATGTATAATCTATAGTCCAGGATTACAGCAGATCATAAGGATTCGCCTTTAGCACCCTGATCAAACTTCTGTCTAAGGAGTTAGTAAATATGAAGTCACACAGATGCATGTTTTATCCTTGTGCAACATCTTCAGTGCAACATTAGGTTTTTATAGTCTCTTGAATAATGCACTTCAATTGCTTTGCCTCATAAAAAGGCAAAACAAGCAAATTATGACACTGTGCTTCTATGACACTTTGATCGTTCCTTAGAAAATGAGAAATGTAAGACTCTGAAATTTTCCTCTTAAAGCTTTAGCAAATTTGCCACCATGTATGGAGCTGGCATTGATCAACTCAAAGCAGACATCTAACTGAAAAACCAACCTATTAGTATTGCTGAATCACCTGTTTTTCCTGGCTCTTAGGACTACTACATCATACTGGAAAGTTCTTAATGCTTGGGTTGAATTTGGACAACAGTTTCTCCCAAGCAAAGGCATCTTTGGAGTCATTTATCAGCTCTGAAACTGAAAACATGCGAAGACTGGACTGCTGTCAGCAAGTGGAAAAAAAGTGAAAGTGAATTTCTTATTCACATGTACATATACATCACTGCAGAATTTGAAAGCACTTGTTTTGTTTATTGCGTTCTTTGACTAAATAGATGGGGTCTTTCTGAGTTGGTTGATTGATGCCGTGTTTAAATAGAGAAAGAAAGAGGAAGAGGGACACACATCAAGTCCCACTGAAATTTTCTTAATTTTTCATGAATCTGTATTCAATCTAGTTAAACTAAATAACAATATGATTATATATGTTATTTGAACTTGCACATAAGCAATAACAAGAATAGAATTCTCACTTGTGACAGCACACATTATGCACTGTTCTCAATAGAAAATTAATTCATTTCCTAAATTGATAGACTGCATTTGGGCATGTTTTACAAAAGCCCTCGTTTTATTTTCTTAAGTAATTCTAGCACTCAGAGCAACATGTTAAATTAGAAGAAGACTGCAAAACTATACACTCAGGAACAATTTTAACTCTAAATATTAAAAGTTGTTCTGAGTAGTTATGCACAGATTGTGTTATTAAGCAAGCAGCAATAGTGATATTAGTGCTTCGTTTAATTTGATCCAAGTTATTTTTATGTTGCTTGGAATCCCATAGCAGAAAAAAAAAAATTCAGTCTTGATAAGTGGATTTTTTAAAAACTGGAAGATAGCTCTATGGTATTCTTGGTCCTCAATGATGGAACATCACTGCCATCTGGTGACCAACCTCAGACTTCGCTTATTGCATAAACATTCAATTATCACCCAATAGCAATCCTTCCCTTCATTTGCTCATACAGGATCTTTCGTCTCTGATATTTGCCTTCCTTTTGCCAATCCTGTTTTTATTGCCTCAATTTCAAGTCAAATTTTTCAAACAAATAGCCCAAATGTGCAAAGATGAAATCAGGAAAGCCAAGATTTGGTATGAACTAAGACTTGTCAACAAATTCAAAAATAATTTTTAAAGTTTCTTTCAACATATATAAACAAGAAAAAAGTTAAGGAAACAATCTGTCCTCTAATTAGAAAAGATGGCAAGGAAGTAATGGAGAGTGGGAGAATGCAGAGCTTTTTAATTCATTCTTTCTTAATTCATTCAGTCATAACAACATCTGTCTTTGCACCAAAGAAAATATACCGCAATCTACCAAAACCATAACCATAAAAGGCAGGCTAGAAATACAAATTTAAATAAGCAAGAAAATGGTAAGAGAACACCTGTTCACTTTAGACAAGTTCAAATCACTGGGACCTGACTGATTACATCCCAGAGTTCTGAAAGAGCTGGCAGATGTGATCTCAAAAGCATTGAACCATGTCTTTCAAAAATCCTGGAGCACCAGAGACTTACCAGAGGACTGGAAAAAAGCTTACGTTCCCATCTTCACACAAAAAAGTGGGGGGGTGGGGGGACAGATCCAGGAAACTACGGACCAATCAGTCTGACACCAATACCTGGAGAGATCCTAGAAAAGGTAATCAAGCAACAGATCTGAAAACACCTAGAAGCAAGCAAAGTGATAACCAGAAGCCAACACAAGTTTGACAAAAACAGGCCAAGCCAGACAAATCTTGTTTCTTTCTTTGACCAAATGACTACATTAGTGGACAGTAAGGCGTTTGACAAAGTAGACCTCAACCTACTTCTTTGCAAGCTAGAAAAAAATGGGATAGACAGCTTCATCACCAAATGGATTTGTAACTGGCTGACAAACCACACTCAACATGTAATCTTTAATGGAATTACAACTATATGGAGGAAAATAAGTGGATATCCCAAGGTTTCATTTTAGGTCCTCTTCAACATCTTCATAAATGATTCAGATGAGGGAACAGAAAGGAAACTCATCAAATTTGCAGACACATAGATCACAGTTGCCAGAATTTTCCAACTAGCATGTTCTGTGTTTATCGGATTTGAGAATTTTCCAGGTAGTCATGTTAGACTTGAAGTTCACACTTCTTAAAGTTCCCATCTGAAAAATATTGCTTTATAGTAATGGGTAACAGAACCTAATCAGTTTTATATACCCTGGAATAGTGTTGGAAGAAAGAGGAAATACTATTGTAATACCTATATAATAAAGGATGGCTTAGGATCAACTCACCCAATAACTGAGGGTGGGATGCAGTCAACTTTATGAAAACAGCAGAAAAAGCATGGTGCCAAGGCAGGTTTGTGTCATAGTTAGATTTAAGTTGGGAAAGTAATTTAGAGTAATTTAATTTTAGAGTAATTTTAACTTTAAAGAGATCAAAGTACTTTGCCAATTTCGGATTCCCGATATATTAAAATGTTGAATATTGAAACTGTTGCCAGTAAGAAGACATAGATCCTTTAGATAGAAATGTCTTGGTTAAAAAATGAGCTCTGCAGGATACATTTATTTCTCAATGTACTTTGTGTAGTAATTCAAAACAGATATTTGATAGTTGATTATATTATCTGGTTCATGAAAAAGCAGGTGAAGGTCTTTGGGGGGATGATCTACATTAAGGTTGGTTAGTGGTTGACTGTTGTTCAGTTGGTTGGTTGATTTCTGGTTGGCTGGTTAGTTGGTTTCTCTCAGCTTAGTTAGAAAACCCAGCTGGCTTTCCTTCCTTCCTTCCTTCCTTCCTTCCTTCCTTCCTTCCTTCCTTCCTTCCTTCCTTCCTTTCTTTCTTTCTTTCTTTCTTTCTTTCTTTCTTTCTTTTGATTCTCTTTCCTTTTCTCCCAGACCCCTTTTCTGGTTTCTATTGGTGAACAGTATAGTCTACATGAACACCTGAACAATGTGTATTTACTCTTGTAGAATTACAGACTATGCCTGTAGATATGCTTTCAAAATATATTTACAGGGTTTTGCTATTTTTTCCTCCCCTTTTTGCTTTTGATCAATAATTGGGAAAAATGTAAGAAATGTTTTGACCTTGATTTCTTTTCCTTTAGTGAACAGGATGACAAGGGATTGATCAATCATAATATTTTTCAGGGAGTTATATTTTTTAAAGCACAGCTACAAAATGCACAACACTAAATAATTGCACTTTTTATTATTTTAAAACTTTCTCTCCACCATACACATGTAATTATTAGTCATTTGAGGGGGGAAATGCTATGCTGGGCAAAGATGGCAATTCAACTGTATCAGAAACCTGTCTTCCTGGGATTTGATACAGCAACCTTAAACCTTAAAGCTAAGATTAAGAGCTATTTGGTGTTGAGCTACCTTTTCTGTGACTTGAGTTATTATTTGTGAGATTACAGTATATGAACACCTACTTGTTAAAGCTGTGGTTCCCAAAGTTTTTCAGTCCACTGCCCCCTTGGTGCTACAAACTCATCTTCAATGCCCCCCACCCAGGGGTGGGATTCAAATCTCTGTGGGCGTGGCCTAATTTGAGGGTGTGGCTTGCTGGTCACATGACTGGGTGAGCATGGTTTGGTGACTGGCAAACCAAATAAAAGTGGTCCTCACTTAATGGCCAGTTGCTTAGCAAGTGTTTTAATTTATGATTGCCCTCCCCAGAACTACTTGACCTGTTTTGGGAGTTTTGACAGCCATGCACACGCATATACACATACTCCCTTCCAACCCCGCTGGAGCAGGTCATTGGTCTAGAAGCAGCAACGCATCTCTGATTAGATTCTAGCAGTGAATAAAATCTAATCAGAGATGCTTTGCCGATTCTTGTTGATTTGTTTTATTTGTATTTCTTTATTGTAAGTTGCTGAATTGCATTGACATGTGTGTCCCTTCTTGTGCACAGCCCAGAAGCTTTTGTGATTCTTTGCAGCAAAAATTACCAACCTCTGGCTTTGCTCTATTTTTCAAACGTGCCGGCACTGCCGCATTCTAGGTGCTGGCCCTGCAGGTCCACCCCATTGAGCCCACTGCACTGGAGGGATCTGTCCAACCAAGTCAAGTCAATGGGGTGAGCCTGGGAGAGGGAAAGAGAGAGAAAGAAAAGAGAGAAAGAGAGAAGGAAGAAAAGAAAGAGAAAAGGGAAAGAAAGAAAAGGGGATAAAGAAAGGAGGGACATGGAGGAGGGAGGGAGGGAGGGAGGGAGGGAGGGAGGGGGAGAGAGAGAGAGAGAGAGAGAGACCTGATGCATCAGATTGAAATGAGGCCTAGTTTAGAGGCTCTTTTCCACATTGAAACATCTTTGCCAGCATCTTTGCCAGCACATCGAAACATTTTTGGCTTCTATTAATTAAAGGTTTTGTGGACGAAACATGGCCAAGACTATCAGGAAGCTCTCACATTTTTTGAGGCTTTAAACAGAATCCATTGGACCAGATCTCCACCCTAAAAAATTACTTTTCCCCAATGTATTACAGTGCCAATTCTGAAGAAGGCAAAACCAAAATGTATTGGTAAATTAAAAGGAGAACACACACACACACACACACACACACACAAACCCTTCTAAACCTGCTGGAGCAGGTGATTGGAATAGAATAGATATCTCATTATCTTTCTCTCCCTCCCTTCTTCTTTATTTCTTTTTCTTTCTGACCCTTCCTTCTATCCCCTCTTTCTTTGTCCCTTTTTCTTTCTTTCTTTCTTTCTTTCTTTCTTTCTTTCTTTCTTTCTTTCTTTCTTTCTTTCTTTCTTTCTTTCTTTCTTTCTTTTCCTTTTCTCTTTCTCTTCTTCCTTCTCTCTTTCTCTTTCTCTCTCTCTCTTTCCCTCTCTCAGACTCATCCCATTGACTTCATGCACAGCTCCGTTCGGACTTACTTGGGCAGGTGCCTCCGGTGCAAGAGACTCAATGGGGTGGAATGCGGTGGCGGTGGGATGTTTGAAAAGGAGAGCAAAGCCACTCTGGCTTTGCTCTCCTATTCCCAACGCTGCATTTGGGGCGGAACTCCTTGCACCAGAGAGTGCAAGTCAATGGGATAATCATGTGGGGCCTTGCCTCGAATGTGGCAGTGGGGGGATTTTTTTCTCACCCCTGAATTGTGACCTGCCACTCACCTCCAGTGCTCCCTGCCACCTCTTAGCACCCCCCTGCCAACCCCCTTCCTCTCAGCGCCCCCCTAAGGCATCCCACCACCACCCCAGGGGGCGGTACCGCCCACTTTGGGAACCACTGTGTTAAAGCATTCTACAGGAACAAATTGAACTGTTTTTGCACTTATTGCAATATTTAGAATAGAATAGCAAGAATAACAGAGTTGGAAGGGACCTTGGAAGTCTACTAGACAAACACTCTCCTTAGGCAGGAAACCCTACACCACTTCAGGCAAATGGTTATCCAATCTCTTCTTAAAAACCTCCAGTGTTGGAGCATTCACAACTTCTGGAGGCTAGTTGTTCCACTGATTAATTGTTCTCACTGTCAGGTAATTTCTCCTTAGTTCTAGGTTGCTTCTCTCCTTGATTAGTTTCCGTCCATTGCTTCTTGTCCTGCCCTCCAGTGCTTTAGAGAATAGATTGACTCCCTCTTCTTTGTGGCAGCCCCTGAGATATCGGAACATTGCTATCACCCCTAGTCCTTCTTTTCATTAAAGTAAACATATCTAGTTCCAGAAACCGTTCTTTATATGCTTTAGCCTCCAGTCCCCTAATCATCTTTGTTGTTCTTCTCTGCATTCTTTCTAGACTCTCAACATATTTTTTATATCGTGGTGACCAAAACTGGCTACAGTATTCCAAGTGTGGCCTTACGAAGGCATTATAAAATGGTATTAACACTTCACATAAACTTGATTCTATCCCTCTGTTTATGCAGCCTAAAACTGTGTTGGCTTTTTTGGCAGCTGCAGCACACTGCTGGCTCGTATTTATGTGGTTCTCCACTAGGACTCCAAGATCCCTCTCACAGTTACTACTTTGAGCAAGGTACCACATATACTGTATTTGTGCATTTTGTTTTTCTTGCCTAAATGTAGAATCTTACTTTTTTCAACATTGAATTTCATGTTGTTAGATAGCATCTAATGTTCAAGTCTGTCAAGATTCTTCTGTATCTTAAGCCTATGTTCTGGAGTGTTGGCTATTCCTACTAACTTATGCAGCTACAGACAGGAAATTGTTTGTGTGTGCTTTTTAAAAAAGCAAATTTGAAAGAGGAAGTTGGCCTCCACTTTAAGTTCTATTTTCTTTTTGCAATCACATTGCTGGATGACTGTAGATCCCATTGTAAACTCAGTAAATAATCCAATGCATTCTTTTCTGTGTACTCCTGAGCAGCAATTCCACTTAAGAAAAATCCAGCACAAGGTATCTTAGAAACGGAAGCGGCTCAAGTGCAATTCCAGCAACCTCTTAGTCAGCATCCTGCTGATAAAGCTTGTTATCAATATTTTTCTCTTTCTTCCTGTCCTTCATCTAATCCCTTTTTATTCAGTTTCTTTTCTTTTGCTTCCGGACCATCTGAAACATTACAGCATAATCTTTTTCGACACATCTATGTTGTGCTTTAATCTGCTTTTCACTTCTAAATTAATGGTACTCTTTGCTTAGAACATTTTTTTTCTTCCCAGGGAGTTTATCTGTTTATCACCTTACTCTTTCTACATTTATTACAAATTTGTTACTTTATTCTGTTTTCCCCACAGGTTGAACTATATGCTAATCTGATGTAGTTTCTTTGTTAGTTTCCTCTGGATAGTATTCACTAACATTTCTCCATTGTTATACTTTTTACACTGATTCCAGTCTCCTTATCAGAATGAATATCTATAATCTATCATCTGTCTGTCTGTCTGTCTGTCTGTCTGTCTGTCTATCTATCTATCTATCTATCTATCTATCTATCTATCTATCATCTATCTATCTTTCATCTATCTATCTATCATCTATCTCTATCATCTATAAAGGTTATATGGATTCGTAACGGCTGCTCAGTTTGATTTTATGTCCATTATCTATCAAGTGATCTTGCACCTATCATTTTAGAGATGTTGAAAGAGTAAATTGTGTTTCAGTTTCCTGAATTGCTTCCCCCATTTTCTTCCATTCTTTCTACTCTAACTTACTGTTTGCTTTATCCTTTCAACATCCTTCATCACTAGAACACAATCCCACCTTGAGTAAGATGCTATCCACCTTTTTTTGAAGAAACAGAACTCCATTATTGGAGTGAATAAATTGATTAAAAAGGATTTGCTTTTGTTCCTTAATTTTATCTGTCCTTTTCCTCGTTCAGACTTTTATTTCTATCTGTATTTCTATTTTATTTCTTTTTAATATTCATCCCCACTACCCATTTGCAATCAGAGACTCTATTTACTACTTTTTTAAAAAAAGAAAATGCTTTGTAAATTCTAATTATCCCTTTACAGATTATTATATTTATATTTGTGCATATGTTGCACAAGCCTTCACAATCAATCTTACAAATATAAAACACTTCATGTTGAATATTTCAATGAAATTAGGAAGATCTAATTTTATATCTAATAAAAGGTAAAATATGTATGAATGTTTGTAGAATGCTTACTAAGCAACCAAACTTCCCTCTAGCAAAGTTCAAGTGATCTATAAGGAAGAGCATTTCACAGAAGGAAGCTATCTTTCTACAAAATCTTTAGAATACACAATTTAAATTCCCAATTTCTTGACAATTACAATTTATATCAATAACTATATTAATGTTACTGTTATATTAATGTTTAAAACTTTTGCACCATCTAATAAAGATCTGTTATACTAATTTGGTAGGAATTATGTGACATCCATAGATTATGCTTCCTCAAATAATTTTTTTTAAATTAAATGACTGAATCTACTTATTAAAAATAAAAAATAAAACTAAACAAATATATTTATATATAGCTTGCTTTCTTGCATGAAATTTCTAGTATGAAGTACAGGAAATATCAATTCAATAGAATGCTATATTGTGATAATTCTCAGTGTGGGGCCAGCCCAGTGATTGCTGCTTCAGTCTGAAATGTTACATTTTGTATAATCTATTCTACTGGGATGAAAGTTAAACAGTTGGGTTTTGTTGTTGTATTTTCTTTTAATTTTCTCTTCCTTTTTTCTGTACCTATTCTCTTTCTAGTATTGTTTGATTTTTTTTAATTATGATATTCTTTTCAAAACTGTTTAAGATGTTATTGCATGGTAATACAAATATATCAAATATATAAATATTGATGGAAGTATATGCAGTTAGAAAAAAGTGTTGATTTATGACTATTGATGTCACTTGGTTCACGATAACCTTCTTTTGTAATTGGATGGGGAACAACAGGCTTCAGCTTAACCCAAATAAGACAGAGTGACTCTTGATTTTTGGATCTCTTTTGGAACATCTTTGATTCCAAATGGATTGGCACTGACCCAAACTGACCCAGTGCACAGTATGTCCCACCCCAGAGTTGCTCAAGTGGCTGACGGAAGTTATGGGTTAGGAAGGCCATGTTGTACATTTGTTGTGCTTGTTACTGGCCCAGAGGATCCTACTCATGGCCATTCATGCCCTTGTGACCTCCAGACTGGCTATTATAATGCATTTTCTATGAGGTTGAAGAATATTTGGAAACTAGAACTGGAACAGAATGTGGCAATGCAAGCAATTAATGACACTGTTTATTCAGCATATGTGTGCATTACTTCATGAGCTGCATTGCCTTCCAGGTGCTTCTTAAGCTGCTGGTTGTCATCTTTAAAGCCCTTTATGGCTTGGATCTGGATTACTTATAGGACCAGGTGTCTCTGCTATTCAGTCCAGCAGGAGTGGTGGGTTGCTCCTACTGTTGATTATGGGATGTCAATTGGTGGGGACTAGAAGATGCCTGCCCTTTGGAACATCATCTTCCCTGAGATTAAATTGGCCCCATACCTGATCTTGTTGGTCTTGTATAAGTCTTTGAAAATGTAGTTTTGTTCCTGAGCCTGGAGCTCTAGATATATGACAGTCTTTGTCTTCATTCTGTTGACAATTGTTTGAATGATGCCTAGCTGTTTATGTGCTAGATAGATAGATATAGATAGATAGATGATAGATATATATATATATATAGTGTGTGTATATAGATAGATGATAGATAGATAGATGATAGATAGATAGATGATATACACTGCTCAAAAAAATAAAGGGAACACAAAAATAAGGCATCCTAGATCTGAATGAATGAAATATTCTTATTAAATACTTTGTTCATTACATAGTTGAATGTGCTGACAACAAAAATCACACAAAAATTATCAATGGAAATCAAATTTAGCAACCCATGGAGGTCTGGATTTGGAGTTACACTCAAAATTAAAGTGGAAAAAAACACTACAGGCTGATCCAACTTTGATGTAATGTCCTGAAAACAAGTCAAAATGAGGCTCAGTAGTGTGTGTGGCCTCCACGTGCCTGTATGATCTCCCTACAATGCCTGGGCATGCTCCTGATGAGGTGGAGAATGATCTCCTGAGGGATCTCCTCCCACACCTGGACTAAAGCATCCCCCAACTCCTGGACAGTCCATGGTGCAATGTGGCATTGGTGGATGGAGTGAGACATGATGTCACAGATGTGCTTAATTGGATTCAGGTCTGGGGAACAGGCGGGCCAGTCCACAGCATCAATGCCTTTGTCTTGCAGGAACTGCTGGAACACTCCAGCCACATGAGGTCTAGCATTATCATGCATTAGGAGGAACCCAGGGCCAATTGCACCAGTAATCGACCTCACAAGGGGTCTGAGGATCTCATCTCGGTACCTAATGGCCGTCAGGCTACCTCTGGCGAGCACATGGAGTGTTGTGCAGCCCCCTAAAGAAATGCCACCCTGCGGTTTGCAGCTCTTCAGGGCAGGCAGGAAACTGTGATCGTGCACGGTTTCTGCCTGCGCTCACCGCTGGAGTGCCCCAAGCCACCCGGCTTCGGGGCTAAGCCACCCCATAGAAGGTGGTGAAGACAGGGGAGATTTGGCAGGGTCGAGAGGAATCACACCTCTCCTCCCCAGCCGGCTAAACTCCCTTTTCCGAAGGTGGTAGAGCGGCGGTCAGAAATGGCCGCCTCAAAGAAGCACTCAGCCAGAAAAGAAAGTGCAGGAGAAAGTTAAGAAGTGAAAGTTTTTGGCTGACCGGGACAAAAAGTAATAACTAAGATACCTTGGAATTTAAAATTTGCAAAAGATACATCATTCTCAAAGACTTGCAAGCGCTGAATGAAAGTTAAAAGGGAAAGTTCTTTTTTTTTACTCTCCTTCCTAATGTTGACTGCAAACAAATGAACGAGAAATCAGAAAAACCCACTTTGGCATCAATAGGTAACTAAACTGGATAATTAAATGTCAAGGGGATAATAAGGATTTCTGAACATTTAAAAAAATCTTTTTTTGCTGTAAGTGGGAAGGGAGAGGAAAAGAATAGGAGCAGGATTTGGAAGGCAGGAGGAGATTGCCTAGAACTTAAAAGAATCATTAAATACTAACAAGACTTCTAAAAGATACATTTTAACTGGAATTTTGTAACTAAACAGTAACCCCAGGAAGAGAAAGTGAAGAAAGAAGAAAGTGTTAAAAGACACAGCTTATTTGGACTGTTTGGTGACTTTGGGACTTTTGGAAATTATATTTGAAGGACTAAAAACATTTGGGTGGTTGTTTGGAAAAAAGTTTTTTTTTCTACAATGGCATCTCTTGTGGATGAATTGAGAATTGAATTCAAAAAATATAAAGAAGAGGAAGAAGAAGGGAAAGGTTCGCTTGGCTCTCTTTTTCAATTCTTAGAAATGGCAATTTGTACCTATGAGAAATTGACTGCACAACAAGATGATTGGGACAAAGAAGAAGCCATCTTTGATGAACAAGTAACTTTACTTGGGGAAGAAAGGGGAAAGGAGAAAAAGAAAATTGAGACTTTAAGATCTAAAAAAACAACCAAAAAAGGGAAAAATAAGGTTAAAAGTGGATATAATGTTACAAAACAACAGAAAGAGGGAATACAGAAGAGGGAAATGGAGGTGGAGAGACAAGGGGGTAAAAAGGGCAGGGAGGAGAAGCAAGGGAGAAAGGAAGGGATGAGAAGTTTCAATGGTGTGGAGCAAGATGTAAAGAAACAGGATTTATTTAGAGATAATGGGTAAAAACTTAATTGAAAAAGGGATTCTGCAAAGGTACATAAGATTGTATTGTTATATTTGTATTAGAAATAATGTTAGAAAATTGGAAACAACATGTGATTAAAAAGTGGGATAAAATATTCAGTGTAATTCAGTGAAATTTTTGTGAACAAAAGGAAGGCAATGAAATAAATGAGAGAATTGAATTAGGAAGGAATTGGAACATTTTAATGACACAATGTTTTAAAATATAAGTGAAGTGGGGGGGGGAAATAACTATGGAAAGTTTATAAGTGTTCCCATAAAAGTATGATATTTAATTGAAAAGTAATGTGTAAAATGTTCAAGATTTAAATGAATATAAATATCAATGATAGATTTGAATTGGTATGGATTGTTGTTTTAATTATATTACGTATTTATAATCTTTTCTTTTTTAAAAAAATATAGTGTGTAACTTAAAATGTACTAAGCAGAATCCAAATGGAAGTTATGTACTATACTAAGTGTTATAAATTTAGGGGAAAGAGATAAAGGTGTCATACTCCAATCAGTGTACAGGAGAAATTTTGTTTAAAGAGAAAAGATAATAGATAGCTGGAAACAGGACAGACAAAGAATAATAAGCATAATGATCTGAACTGAGATGAGATAAATAAAATAAAATTAAGAAAGTTAAAAGAGGGGAGAAGCTATATAGAAAATATAAAATGGCAATAAGATATGGAATGGTATATAAAATGAGCATGAATTTGAATTTGTGTCTGTACGAAGAGATGTAACCTGGGATCAAGCTGCTTTCAGAAAAGATGTTTTATGTTTATATGTTTTATGTTTTGTTTGTTTCTGTATTGTTTTTGAAAATCAATAAAATTTGTTTAAAAAAAGAAAAAAAGAAATGCCACCCCACACCATTATTGACCCACTGCCAAACCGGTCATGCTGGAGGATGTTGCAGGCAGCAGAATGTTCTCCGTGGTGTCTCCAGACCCTGTCACGTCTGTCACATGTGCTCAGTGTGAACCTGCTTTCATCTGTGAAGAGCACAGGACGCTAGTGGCGAATTTGCCAATCTTGGTGTTCTCTGGCAAATGCCAAACGTCCTGCACGGTGTTGGGCTGTAAGCACAACCCCCACCCGTGGACGTCGGGCCCTCATACCACCCTCATGGAGTCTGTTTCTGATCATTTCAGCAGCCACATGCACATTTGTGGCCCTCTGGAGGTCATTTTGCAGGGCTCTGGCAGTGCTCCTCCTGTCCCTCCATGCACAAAGCTGGAGGTAGTGGTCCTGATGCTGGGTTGTTGCCCTCATACAGTCTCCTCCACATCTCCTGATGTAATGGCCTGTCTCCTGGTAGCGCCTCCATGCTCTGGACACTATGCTGACAGACACAGCAAACCTTCTTTTCACAGCTCGCATTGATGTGCCATCCTGGATGAGTTCCACTACCTGAGCCACTTGTGTGGGTTGTAGACTCCGTCTCATGCTACCACTAGAGTGAAAGCACCGCCAGCATTCAAAAGTGACTAAACCATCAGCCAGAAAGCATAGGAACTGAGAAGTGGTCTGTGGTCACCACCTGCAGAACCACTCCTTTATTGGGGATGTCTTGCTAACTGCCTATGTTTTCCACCTGTTGTCTATTCCATTTGCACAACAGCATGTGAAATTGATTGTCGATCAGTGTGGCTACCTAAGTGGACAGTTTGATTTCACAGAAGTGTGATTGGAGTTACATTGTGTTGTTTAAGTGTTCCCTTTATTTTTTTTGAGCAGTGTAGTTCTTTATTATAGCCACCTAGAGTAACATATGTGATATGGATGGTTCTATAAGTCAAATAAATAAAAATAAATATTGTTAATTTGGGATTGGAGGAACCCATATGGAAATATTACATATAGTTATGCAACTGCATCATGATGTCTGACCCAGTTATGTCATGTCATCTGCAATATGATGTCTTGAGGCCCATGTTCTTTGCATCCTTCTTGCTTCTCCTGTGAAAGTGTTTGATAATGCTCCATCCATGAAGTTAGTAATCCTGGTTAGCCTTAAGTCTCATTACTGACTCTCAGATTAATCTATTTTATAGAGTTATTCAGAGGAAAAGGGTGTATAGGTGCTGAGTCCCAGATCTGTGCAAAGCATTTGAAGATGTTCAAAACATACCTTTAAAGGTTAAGGTAGCCACAGCCTCTATTGCTGTAGCCATTTCAAAGTTTGCCACAGCTGCTTCCTAACTTGTCTGGGTGTTTTAAAATGAGCATAAAAGCACATACTTTCACTAGGACTGTTCGTGAAGCACAGCTATGCCTGCACATATTACAGGGGTGTACTGGAAAGGCCTTTGAAGCAATTGTGCCTATATTTTGGAGCCTATGACTCCTTCAGAAGAATTTTGTACTGAACCCAGGAAGGGGGAAGGGAGCAATGACCCATTAAGGGGGAAGAGAATATTCAGACTTAAGAAAGTGTGAGAAGCAAACTCAACATAAATCTGTCTTGATTATTTTTGATATACAGCAAGTGTGGCAGATAGAAACCTGGTAAGCTTTCAAGGTGTTCAAGACCTTTCAAGACCTTCCTGAGATGCCAGCTTCTCCTCTTTTTTTGACTTTGCCTATTTCAAAGCGCTGATAACCATTTACAGTATGTCAGGAGCTTCATTTTTGTCTTTATTAAGTGTACAAGACACTTTTGAATGCTTTGCATGTTTCTACTGAGCACTTCATGCTTGTGGCAAATTTTAATAAAACATATTGGGAAACTTGCTGCATTTGCTTTCTTCATTGGAAATCTTCAGTTGATGTTCTGCAGAGTTATGTACGCAGTGGATAGTCTGATCTTGGCCATGGCATCAAGTCAAGATCTTAATCTAAACATGTAGTGCATTAAAAATACAATAGAAACAAAGTTCCTCCAAAGAGATCTAGCTAATTTGAAACACGGAGTTTATAATCAAGCATGTCTAATATGCTAAAATAAAACATAATAACCTCAAACTGAGGTTGAACTGAACAAAAACATGGATTATAAATCTATCAAATAATTCTTTAAGCAATACGTCATCAGATTTTTGGGGAAATAACTGCTGAAGACAGCTTCACCATGTCCTTATTTTGCTATCAATAATATTGCTTATTTAAGTCCATAACTTCAACTAGCATTTTGGGATATAAAAAACTATATTAGGTATGTTAAAGATTTAGCATTTTTCAACCTTCTCCCTCTGAATAACAACTTATATCACACACTGCTTTGGAGAATCCAAGCAGCTTAAAATATTATGTATGTTTATGTTAAGTAGATTTATGTATGTACATGTTCCATTTCAAATCCTATCTCTTACCTTCAGCAAGTCTTTTAATAAAACAACCCATTATTTAAATATAAAATTACAAACTTATAAACAGTTTCAGCTTACAATTTCATCAAGCATGAAAGAACCTCAAGGAAGACACTCTGAAGTCAGAGTTTTTAATCTGGCTAAGGATGTTTGTTGTTCTAACTTCATTCCAATAGGTCATTTTGTTTGTAGGAGCTTGGAATTACACTACACTACGGTTGGGATACAACCTTCTCTTGTTTATTTAATATTTATTCTTGTCCTATCATCTGTGATTAAGTTGTGTTTATTTTATCTATTCATGTGATCAGGGGACTAGAAGATTTCCAAGATCCCTTCCAACTCTGTTATACTGTTAAATTCATTTTGCAAAATGTTAGAGAGACCTTACTTTGAAATTCTACCCTTTGAGCTCTTTTCATTAGGTTTAGTGAAAGAAATAGAGATCTTCCTTACAAAACAGAGGAAAATAAAGAAATGTTTTATCCTCTATTGTTCTAATAAAGCTATATTGGACCAGACCACACAATTTTAGGTCAATAACACTTGCTGTATCTCATATGCGATTTCTGTTATCTTTTAAATGTTTCTGTATTTCAAAGAATTACACAAAGTAATTATTTGAAATATTTCAATCCTTGTTCGGTCTTTTACACACTCACTGGAACTTGATCTTCAGCTGTACCTAAATTTTAATCCACTTTTCAACAAAATGAGTAATTCTGCATGGAGGGATAGCTTTCAATAGCTCTATTTATCCCTCCATGTCTCAAAAAGTATTCTCTCTCTTTAATGAACAAAAAGTCAGTATAATGAATTTTCAAGTGCACTGAGGAAGAAACAATTAATAGCTCTGATTATGATCTATGACATTTTGGCTTTGGAGTATTAATATATTGCACAACTGTGGATTTTTCCTTGTTTCAGAAAATCAAATCATAAAACACAGGAAAGAGAGGGGAAGTCTGTTGCATACAACTCCAAAATAGACGTCATTCTCTTTCTTCATTGCACTCAGCTAGAATATTGAACTATGGTCTGTTAGAAGCCAATTTTTCATCATGTATGTCAACTCATACAATACAAGGAGAAATGGAACAAGATGGCGGTTACAGTGGCAAGATGCAAATTTATTTGGGCAAAAGTAATAGATGCACAATATCAAGCATGCTCAGGTTTGTGCCAAGAAAACGGTTACGGATGAGAAATGGATGGGATGAGCTTTCGCATCATACATGATTATGTTTCTCTGACCTTCATTTTTAAAAAGTCCTTTTGTTCTAGGCATGGTTTCTTAGCTGCTGCTATGAAAGAATACAGACCACACTGCTGGAGTAAACATACCCAGGCCCAAACAACAACACACATCGCAGCAGCTGTCTCCCGAGAACACTATATTCCTTTTGGAAAAAAAGAAAAATAGTAAAAAGAATTAGATTGGGGGTTAGGATAGTGACAGAGACAATGTAACTGCAAGCACCTATTTGGAAAGGAAGGAAACATTTTATTATATTTTTAAGTAAAATGGTTTGTGCTTCCTACTTCATTTTACTCAATGTTTGGCTTGTTGTTTTTTAAAGCAAATGAATAATGTTGCCACTGTTGATTTTTTAATGAGTTTTTTTCTCCTGCATCCCTGCCTGAAGCCAAAAAGAAGTTGAGCTGATTTCTCCCCCTAAAAATGCAACTGAAAAGGGGTGGCTGGGGATGGGGTGGGAGACAGACGGGGGGCGGGGTGGAGAATACATTTTTGACTGATATTTTCTGCAGTAGAACAGTATGAGGCAAAACAGGATCCCACTGAGAAGAATCAACATCTCTTTTTAATGTTATTTTAATTGGGGGATGTGAACAGAACACACTACTGTGTTGAGATAGCGGTAGAAACAAAAGGAAGAAAAAATATGAATGTTTAATTCATGGGAAAAAATAAAACGATGCCATGAATGCCACAAAAATGGATGTTGCTGAATGGCCTTTGTACAGCAGAGGTAGATCAAGGTATATAACAAACTGTTTACTGACCATTTACATGTTAAGATCAGGAAAAAAAAGTGGTCAGTTGAACAAGAGCTCTCCTAAGGGTTTTCTCACACGAGTCTCACTTAAGCCCTCTAGCGCTGTGGCTCTGTACAGATTTCACTGTATGGATTTTGTAAGAGATCAGATTTTCTTTAAAATTTACATTCTGTCATTGAATAAAGATTTCCCTTTCCCACCCTACCTATTTTAAGTGCATTCTCACAATGTGAATCAGAAAATGGAGTCATCCAGGGAGGAAACCCGCACCCCAAAACGCATGGTGCTTTATGGCATGTAGGTACCTACGGGTGCATGTAGATACCTACGGGTGTACACATGCAGTGGAAAGGAGGAAAAACGTAAGGAAAGAAACTGAAGCTGAAGAATTCTGCATTTACGTGCTGTTTTGTTTTGTTTTGTATTTGCACAGGTCATTTTAAGATCCTCATTCTCAGTCATAGCAAAACACTATCAAAACAAGAAGTCTTGCAAAATAGTTCAGATTATACATCTTAACAAATGCATTAGTTTAATCTGCGAAAGCAGTAGGGTTGTGTCTCTAGGTTGACTTTTTTTTCCAGAACTTCACAAATCATAAAATATGAATAAAAATGCATATCAACACTGCAGTGAGGAACAGAAACATTTCTTGAAATGGGCAAGGAATTATTTTTTTTATGCAAGAAGTAAGAGAATATTTTCTATCTTTTTTCCTTCATCTCTCAGCTACACAGCAAAAAGCTCTAAAGTGCACTTTCCAAGTGTAGTTGGAGAACAGGAAGGAATGAAAAGTTTTTGTTTTGTTTTGTTTTGTTTTTTTTAAAAAAACAGCCCTTATTAACTTTTCCTTCCATTTATTCCAGTGTAAACTCTAAAAAGCCATTTTAAAAAGCAAGATCCCATCTACTTAGCAGGTGATATGGTCCTATAAAAAGAGCAATGAAAAAGGCAATTGGATCATCCTCTCCCATCAACCCCTCACAATACTTGACTACTCATAGCCCAGCATCTTAAATTTTATTGCACTCGTGAAAATATCCTTTAAAAAGAAAAAAATGTAATTTTTTTTCCAGCTGCACTAACTTAATTTGATCTCCTCCCCACCCTACCTTACTTCCAAATATTTAATAGTAGCCTTGAGGGGCAGAAACTATTTTGCAGACTGTGGGAACCATATCAGCGTAACACACACGGTGCATTCATTTTAAAATGGTCATCTGGTTGGCTGGGCAAGTGATTCCTCAAGAGATGCACCCCAATATTTATGTTTGGAGTAGATACACTCACATGCCATGACCATATTACCTATGCTTGAAAGGACACTTGTGTTCTTCACAGCCTTTGTGATATCTCTAGATATCCTCAGGAACAAATGTGGGTAGAAACATTTTTTTTCTCTTTTTTTTTCATAAACCTGTTGGTTTTTATAGATGGTATTTCCATGTGGTACAGAGGTAATAACAGAGGAATAAAAACACTGTAATTCACAATGAATGCCAAACCTTTCCCACCAGTGTGTAGGTCTCCCTCCCATCACTTTGCTGATCTCTTGGCTTGGCTTCACACATGGTGCTCTAAATCAGGCCACTCCTGTTCAACTGACCAGTGAGAAAGGACTAGACTTTTTGAAAATGGGCCTTGGAGCAACAGTTTGTTATAGATTTCTTTATATTCAGGTTTCATTGTCAGATCCCACTTTCAAGGAAAGTATCCATTAATTGTGCTCTCCTCCTCGCCCCTTCCTTACTTTGGGTTTCTCCAGTCAGATGACTTGTGTAACAGTGGCAGAGGTGCATTGGACTGCACACCCATTCATTGTGATTACACCGAAGGAAAGCAAGCAGGAATGGTTTGCTCTGGGGCATTGAAGCAGGGGAAAATATAATAGGAAAAAGAGAACCGGTTTTGTGGAGAGGAGGGCTGGGAGGGGTGGGCTGGTTTTCACTGTTTTGTTTTTAAAAAAATCTTTTGCCATGGAACCACAGCAGTTCTTTCTTCTAATAGAAACTGACAAGACATAAAAGACCAAACTATTGGATGAGCACACACAATGACTAGAAATAGATAAGACAGTGAAAAGACTTAGTTTAGCTCTGAGAAACTGTCTGAAAAATAAAATCCTGTATTAACAAGTGCAAAACAAACCAAAAAAAGAAACTCCAAACATTAAAACACAGTGTATAAAATGGTGTGAGAAATTTAAGTCACCAGACAGCCTTTTAGTCAATAAAAAGCTGTATAGGATGTGTCCTTGTTTGGATAGTGGCCCATTGGTTGAGTTTTACCCAGAAGGCTTTTGGAGGAGTGAACAGAGGGCAAAAAGGTCCAGTCTTTTGGGTCTGACTGGATGCGCCTGTAGGAGGAGATGGATCAGGTCTCTTATTCCTCATTGGTGGAATTATCTTCAAAATTTGTTATGCCTCCAAAGCCCAGTTCTGTTGAATTCTGTGCTGCTGAGACAATGAGTACTGTATGTAAGAGAATTAATACAAGAACACACAGTTTGAGTCTGCTGTTACACAGTCTTGATGCTGATGAAACTGTGAGCGATGTCCGGTGACACATCATTGAGTCACTTGTTTTTATAGTCCCTTTGGATTGGTTATCGGATAAGAGTCCCCATCTGACATCACAGCATTCTGGTTCTGCATTGGTTGGGTAATTGTCATAGAGCCCTGCGGGAGAGAAAAAGAACAACATATGAATAGTCTTTTAAAAAGAAAAGAAAGATGGTAAGGAATAGACCCATATAACTTGCCCAGTGGTCAAATATAATGTATAAATATTTAGAATCTATGGTTGATTACATTATTACTCTTGTGTCAGAAGTCATTCCAGACCACCTAAGTGGAAAAGTAACATATATTAATATATTATTAATAACATATATTATTAATAACAACCATTCATTATGAAATATTTAACAAAAGCTACTCTGAACAAATTTACCAGAGAATTTAGTTCTATACTAAGTATAATTTATCAATTAGTTTTTTCCCATAAATTTGGGACTTACAATATACTGTATATGTCTTAGTTTTCAAACTATTATAGAAGGTTTTCAGATAAATCAACATTCAGCTGTATCTAAAATATACCTGAAGTGTCATGTAACTCCACTTCCAAATATCTCATCATCAGTTAATTTATCAATCATTCTCCACAGAGTTTGCCTCCCTTAACTAATAGCAGTGACTTCCAGCTCTTGCAGCCAAATTTCCCTATAATAGCCTTTCTAAAAAAAAAATATTCACATATTCCCAGCCTTTTGGTGGTCATCTAAGATGTCATCTTTCAGAGATCCTGGACCACAACTCCCCAAATTGCCAATCAAAAATTATTAGTTTCTTCCTAGCATTTTCCCACAAGTAGAGGTCCACATTTTTGGATCATCTAAGGACTGATACATTGGTTGCAACGGGAATTGACCAACTGGCTTGTAACCTGAGCCTTAATGAAAAGAAGAAATTTATAAATATCCTCCCAACCATAAATATCTAATGAAATTTAGGCATTTGGAACAACTTAAGAGTGAAATCAGATTTAAAAAATGGTCTTCAAACATGCTCCTCAATTCTATAATTTTTACAATTTCCTTTCTCGACTCACCATACTATTACAAAACAACTTTAAATACCTTCACTTTGAAGTATTTTATTGTTTGGTGAGTCACAGATTCATATTAGAGGCCCTTGTGTAACAGTCAGTCCTGATTACTTTACTTAGGAATTATAGAGGTGAAAAACCTTCACTTCCAACTTGAATGCTTTTCATTCACAACTCAAATCTAATTGTTATGCATGAAATGTTTGCTGTTCTCCACTAGATGTCCCCAGTCGCCTGATCTAAACTACAAAATACTGTATATCTACAATGACCCATGCAATAGTTCCCAGAATTTAAAGCATAAACATGCTTTGTACGTTTTTTATAAGTAGAATAATGCTGATTGGCTCCAAGGAACATGTGACACCTGTGCTTTGTTGTTTGCTGTCTAAATTCAGAAAGCAGCTTTAAATTAAGTCAAGATTCTGCAACATTTCTCAGGATAGAGGCTGTGATTTGATACTTCTTTGCTTGCTGACCCTTCTTCTTTTGGGGGGAGGAGGAGGGATTCTTTAGTCTAGAGGCTCCAAATAAATAGAATCAAGAATGTCCAGGTCACCTTCCTCATTGATTACTTTCACCAGCTGAATGATGAATTCATTAACAATGCAGAGAAACAGTTAAGACTACCACATCTTAGATGACCCCCAAAAGGAAGGAAGGAAGAAGTCTCTGTATTGCCTTGCAGCTAGGCAGTGGTCAAATCAGACTGGAAGCCAACACAGAACTGATGCAGTTCAATCTTTGTAGGACTGAAGAACTGTACAATACTTCCAGTTTGGCAGAAGAGTTTCTGCTTGGAAGACGCTGCTAAGGAGAAGAATTTTGAGAAGACTCAAAGATTCCTTCAAGTTTTCATTTTTACAAAATACACAGAAATTAATGTAGTCTGGATGACATCTAATATTTTCCCAGTTTTTGTTATCCTGGTTACTATAGCTAAAGACCTGCGATAGGTTCAGAAACCCATCATGGTACAATAACATTATCATCTCGGGTACTGTCATGCCCCTGTCGGAGTCTGAATGGAGGAGGAAGACGAACAGCTGACAGGGACTGGGAGTGTGACTCTGTTGCCTGTGGAGGAAACTGGGGAAGGGCAAAGTCCAGCTGGGCAGAGCATGGGAGAGATAGAACAAGGGAGAAGAAGTTCAGAGGAAAACCTAGGCCCACCCCCTCTTCATCCTAGGGCATGCAGGAGGGAATGGAGAAGAGAGCAACATGGATTGCATGGCTTACGGGGAAGGAAAAGGCCCTGATTCCCTTCATTAGCCACACCTGGGAATGAGATTTTAAAAGAAATGCATGCTGACTGTGGTAGTTGCAGGGAGCAAATGTGAGTTTATCTTGTGTTGACTTTAGTTATCTGTGTTCCTGGCATCTTCCCAGCCATGTGGAATTATTGCCATGCTTTCCCGTCTGGAATTCTTGCTCCTGCCCTGTCGAACTAATTACCTCAGTTTGTTTTGATTGGACTTATAGTTACAATTTCAATTTTTGTTGACCATGTTTTGGACTCTATTCTCTGCAGCCAACGGCTGTTCCTGGCAGAGTTTTTCTCCAGCCAGAAGGCAATCAGGATATTAGGGGCAAAGTTGGAGCTAATAAAGGGACTCCTACTGATTGACTGACTGTGTTGCCTTTGTGCCACGCCCCAGTTAATCACAGGTACAATCCTACAATCTACAGTTTAGCAATCCAAGTGGTTATTGAGAATTTTTGAATGATCTCTGAAGGCCAATGACTTTTTATTTAGAGAATTGGCTTGCTCTTTTAGTTAGGCTATCTCCCTGATAAAAGACAATTCCATCTAAATAACTTTTAATATCAAGGATTGTTTATTTCAATAATGCAAAACAGTAGATAACTTTTGGTCCACATACATTAAACTCTCTATTGCAAACTTTTTGTCTGTATGTTTAAGACCCAACATTAAAATACAATATTATTTTAAATAATTAAAGCAGAGTTTTAATGCTCAAATTCATGGCATTCATAACCATCCTATTAGGGATTTGCTATATGAGAAATAAATGGTAATAGGGGAGAAAGATTACATTTTGAAACAGCAAGTGCAATTTCTTGTCTTTAGGATTTTGCCTATTCCAAATACCAAGCAGGGCATTACAGCAATCTGAGGCTTGTTTGAGATATTTTGTTGTTCTAATGAGCCATGTGGCACAGTGGTTAGAGTGCAATACTGCAGGCTACTTCTGCTGCCTGTCAGCTGCTTGCAATTTGGCAGTTCAAATCTCTCCAGCCTCAACATTGACTCAGCTTTCCATCTTTCCGAGGTGGGTAAAATGAGGACCTAAATTTTGGGGGGCAATATGCTGACTCTGTAAACCGCTTAGAGGTGGCTGTAAAGCAATGTAAAGTGGTATATAACTCTAAGTGCTACTGTTATTGCTAATCCTGTAGAAATTCAGAAAAGGTAAATAGCTCACTAGCCATTTGGAGCTCAAGTTCGTGTTTTAGAGTCTTTCACAAATTGGAACCATTGGAGACAATGGTATCTGGGACAATAAAGTAGTAGTATAATCTGGACAATGTTTTGAGTTATATGTATTTCTACCTTCTGATATTATCAACAGAGAAGCTGCTGTGCTGTTCAAAGACACTAGTGTGAACAATATCAAGAAAAATGGCATTCCTGATAAAGAATCACCCATGTTCTGATAATGAAATTTGCCTTCAATCAAGCTATATGATTTGTGAGTTGGGATTATGAATTAGTACAAAAAGAACATCTTTGAGGTTTCACAGACTGCAAATGCATAATTCCTTTTTTATTTATGGATTTCTACCCTTTCTTTGACTTTGCATTATTTTACAATATCTGTCAACCCGGAAATGTATTGATTGACTAGGATTTTTATTAGTTTAATACTACTAATAAACATGTATATGTGTTAGTATGGGTTATTTAATAAAATTATTCTGCTAAAAATCAACCATTTTTCATTTAACACCTAGGCCAGCATTTTCCAAAGGGTATTTTCCAGATGCATTAGGTGATATCCCCATCTCCTAAGCCAGGGCTCTTCCAACTTGACAGCTTTAAGACTTGTGGACTTCAACTCCCAGAATTCCTCCTCTAGTCATGTTAGGTCAGGAATTCTGGGAGTTGAAGTCCACAAGTCTTAAACTTGCCAAGTTTGAAGACCCTTGTCCTAAGCCATCCAAGTATTATAGTATTGGGGATCATGGAATTTATAGATGGCATTAGATTTGAAGAACTGAAAAAGCTTCTTGGATGAGAAGTGAAACATCATCAAATAAAAACCAGAAAGTGCAGTTGCCTCGTGAAAAAGCACTTTTGGGACCACCCATGATCCTGAAAAGCTCCATAGACATTTATATTTGAAGAGGTTAAGCTAACATTGCTAGTCAAAGTACAGTCTTTCTGTCTGTCTCATATCTTTATCTGTTCAGTTGCCTGGTCAGCAAACCACAATAATGCCAAAATTTGACGTGTTTGTGTAATGAGTATAACATAATCACAAAAAAATCTGTGAATATTTACTTGTGTCAGGACATATGATACAAATTCTAAGTTGTGGAAAATGTGTGATTGAAAATCAGTACACCTCAGTTAGCATTGACTCCCTTGTCCCTCTGTTGATGGGCCTAGATTTCTGAGCATTTGTATGAGATTCCCTTGAATTGACTAACATTACTAGCTTTAATCTTCTTGCTTCCCCAGGCAGACTAGAAGGAAGAAGCAGGATGTCCAGGCCACAAAATGTTTAATAGTTCTGTTAATTCCAAAAGAGTTTTATGAAGACACAGAAACACAGTATTAGCATATAAATTTGTCTTCTCAAAAAAATCCCAGTAGATCTTTAAAAGGGAAGAATTTATTCACACTGTATATTCCTATTTAATTTGTCATGATATTGTAGGCATATATCAAAGTTAATAGCCATGTCAAAAGCAAGAATGAGAATGGATGCTCCATATTCAATAATTATTCTCTCAGAAGTATTAAAAAAACGTAGAATTTCTGTTGTCCATTTTCATGTGTGTGCATGTTCTAGTTAGTTTAGCTCTTGGTGACTGCTTGGACTAGCCCCTGCAGCTTTCTTGCCAAAGTTTTTCGGAAGTGATTTGCCATTATCTTCTTCCTAGGGCTGAGAAAGACTGGCCCAAGGTCATCCAGCTGGCTTTATGCCTAATATGAGACTAAAACTCAGTATCTGATTTCTAGCTTGATGCCTTAACCACTGCACCAAGAAGCTTCATATTTTAGTACACTCATTGTTCTTTCAATATTTCAGTTTGTTGACACATTTACAAGCTCTGGGGATGTAGTCAGACCAGGTACACAGTATGCAATTTAGGATGGAAGAAATGCAATAAAAGATTCACACAGGAAGTATTTTCTGTAGAACTGCCTGGTATTTTTAAGCTACATTTACAAGCAGAGGTAATTCTAGCATCGGTTGCACAGAAGATGCAACCAACCAAGCATGGTGATATTCCAAAGATATCTCTTTTTTTTTTTAAGTTAATCATACTTTTTCATTCTGGACATTGAGTTTCACATCTTAGCCTCCATCAACAGCAGAGGAAGTTTCATTTTAACAAGCCTTTAAAAATATTGTCCAAGCTGAGGGTTTTTGTATAAGTAACATAAATAGGAAGTGCTTGAAAACATGAAGTGGAATTATCTTCCAGAACTGATACAAAAAGAGAACAAATAAAGTGAATTGGTATGTAAGGCCGATGAGTCATGCCTAAGTAGACATGAGGAGGAGGGAAAGCGGGAAAGAGAGAAGGCAACAGTGAACGCTCTTGGGGATTACAGAGCAACAATCATCATTCTTGTGGGATATATAATAGAGAAGGAAGTCTTGAGTGGAAAGCGGAAGGGAATTCTTAATTATATGTGGGTCTCAGGTTTCAGAAAATGCCTCCAAAAGGGGTGTTAAAAACAGCTACTGAAATCTGCCATACCTGTACAGATGAAACTGGATAATCCTCCATAGATGACATCATCATTGTCTGGTAATATAAATGGACACCTTGTCTGAACCTCCAAACAGTATTGCTTGCAAGGAATTGTGTTGTTGCAATGAGACTGTGTGACTTCAAAATACTGGGAACAGAGCCAGGCTTTGTAGACAGTCTAAAGGAGAAGAAAAAGAAAGACAGGAAGGAAAGCAAAGAATCAGATTAATTGACAAGACAAAGCAGCACCAGTAGAATCCTTCTTATCATTCTGTTCTTATATATCACACTTTAAAAGCTTTTCAGTAAAATAAGGCAAGAATCCTTTGGATAACACACCACATTCTCCCTTTTCCAGAAAGTGATATTCTGTGCCTTCTATTATGACTTAGTCTGCCTTTGGCTTATTAATTCCAAGACTTAGAATGTAACATGCAGAGCACTCATTCATATTCTGTCCTCATGGAAAGGAGATCAGTGGCATTTTATAATACTTGCACTTTCTACCAATATACTGGCTCAGTATAAATGAAGCAGAGCCTACCCGCATTCCAACAGCCAAAAACTGCTGGTTCATATCAGGATACTGAGAGATGCTTATACTGCCCCAGACCAAGCTTGCAGTGAGTGCTTTTATTGTGGAATTCCTTCGTTGACAGCATTTTACCGAGAAGCCAAGTTAAACCTAGCTTTCCATCTATAACCTTCTTGTGTTTTTTTCTGTCAGGCTCTTTAGGCTCTTTTCTTACCACCAAAAAATCCATTTTGAAGGAAAAGATTGTGCAATGCCTTGCGATTGATAGCCCTGCCTTCATCGGTGTCAAATTCAAATTGCAATGTCTTTTGTTTCCTTCACAGGGATCTGAATTAACTGTGTTCCTTTTTGCTACCTCTTCCCTGTGGTTGATGTTATAATTCAGAGTTCTATTTCCAGGTATTTCTCAGCCACATCAAAAAGTAACTATTAAGAGACATCAGCTAACCCTCCAAACAAATTGCAACTTTTACCAATTTACCAAAATTATTAAAATGATTTGCATCAATAAAGTGGACTAGCATAGGCTCTCTCTATCATCATGCTAATTCATTTTCTAACAGTAATAACTACCTTGATTAAAAAGCCCTTAATCAGAAAATAATATGTCCATGGGACCAATGCAGTTTGTAGCATACTCCTCCTTTATATCGCATTAGTAGTTGCAACGAAGAAACGTTGCTGCTAGGTTTTCATGGTTTAATCCAACCTTAATCTAAGAGCAGCCAAAGATTTCTGAAAGACAAATCCTTAGAACTATATTTACTGGCAACCAAGCTGTGGTTGACCCTCTTCCCCAGATTTCTAGGCACTAGAAATTCTGGGGAATGTACTTCTTAAGACACTTCATGTATTCCAAGGGATTTGGGCAATTAGTATCCTGCCAGTAGGATGTAGAAGATTCCAAAAAAGGTTCTGAATTTGATTGCCAAATGATCTGATGGTAGTGGGGGAGGGATTATTTCCAGCAAACATATTTCAATCCAGACCAGCCTTTCAGAAGACCCACCTTTCCACTACTCTTTATCCGATTTAAGAGGGCTGTAAATCAAGCTGCCTTAAAATGTGGTATCCATAGTGGCGCTAATTAGGAAATATCTGAGTGGAAAGTAAAGAAATAAAGCAGCTAGGATTTTATATAGCAGAGAAGAAAAGTTCCACTGGCTGCCTTCTGGTGCCTCTTATAAATCCTAGTTGTTTAGACATCCATCTTTTCTGCCCTTTTATCTTGCAGATAATTCCTTGAATGAGTAGATCCAAAGTTCACAATCTACCAAGGAGCATGGAAAAATATGTAAACCTTAAAGATTTGTTAAATATCATTGACCGGCAAAACAGTTACCTCTGCCTGCAATAGTTTTACTGTGTAAAGTTAAGTCACAGATATTCACAGAAGGTGGTGCTAGTTACCTGCTAGTAAGATCTAGGCTAGGCTAGGCTAAAACAGTTAAAAGGAATAGAGCGCAGGTCTTTAGATCTCCTACATAAGCATACAATATTTTAATTACTGGAGCATCCAAATCAAATATGGTTATAAACAGTTATTTATAAACATGGCATTACGTTTCATATCCAAGATTCTAATTCCCAATATTTCAAGTCATAGCATTTATATAGATCTGTTCTTTAATAACTAATTTGTATATATTGATTGTGATGAAGAAATTCATTGTGTTTGCATTGATTAAAGGTTTAGAGTGTCCTACACTCTGATTGTGGCCCTATCCAAGTGTTATAGTCCTCCACATGCCTATGGATACAAGGTGAATTGGTGGTGGGAGATGAATTTTCTGTAAAGTTCACAGTGTACCAGACTTAAGGCTGTATCTTTTTGCCTTCAGTGTAAAAATCTGAGAGAATCCTTTTTGTTCAGTTAATATACTTACAACATTCCTGCCACTACCTTTTTATTCCAATGTCCTTGTATACAAATCCAGAGCTATATGTCTGTGTGACAGCCTAAAAATCCTTGCATAATATGATGACTTTCCATATTTTGTTAAATTCTGTCTCATCCATGAAGGTTGCTCACTAACATGTGTTGGCTTTTCTGTGTGCTGCACCTGTCTATAGAAGCCATATGAAAAGTCAAGAGCCATTAAAAGACCGTATCAAGCAATGGATTGTGATTTGCTCTTATATTTTATATTTAGAAAAGCTGCTGTAAGTTTGTTTCTATTTTAAATGGCAGAACATAAAGAATTAAATAAATGGGAACTTTGTCTAACAAAAGATAAAGCACAGCTGTAAATGTAAAAAAAGGTAGATTTTAATTAAAAGATGAAATAGTTCACCTTCCCAAAAAGTAGAATAAGGCCTCTTTAAACAGTGTCTGGAAAAAAATAACTTCTTTCCTAGCATGCTAATAACACCAATTTCAGCATTTTTCTAGGCAAGTTTCTTCGACCACAAATTATAAAAGAACAATTATAAAACACGTTTTTCTCCTTTTAGTTGTGGCTTTTCTCAATCAGATGAGGAGACAAAAAAAAAGTAAAGACTTCAAATTCAGTTGCGTGAAATTTTCAGGAGAATTTCCTAGAAACTCTGCCATTTAAATGTATTTTATTTTTTACATTTTCTAGTTTTCTGTCAGTTAATTTATAGAGCTATCCTCTGTTTATTTATAGTGGCAACAGATAGTAACAAAGTTGCTAGGCAACCATTAAAAAAACAATATTCCTAAACTGTGATTTCTGACTACTTTCCCTTGGATTTTAAGTCATTATATTTTGAAGGGAAAATATAACCACTAGAAGTATTTGCTTAATGAAAAATTATATGTTGCTATTATTTTTAATAATTTACGTGTAAAAGTGAAAGTTCCACTGCTTCATTTTCAGAATAATCTTTTTTTTTTATTTTACAGGGTCCAAAACATGAGTTTTATCATCCTTTTGATTTTTCAATGCTTTCAAACTTATTTCTTGTTTTATCTTCTAGATAAAATACAAATATGAAATAGAATGTTCATGTTAAATTGGATTCCACCCTAGCAAAAAGCTTGAGCAAGCAAAGCAAAACACTAAATGATTTAGAAATCCCTCAGCCAAATAGGTGGTGGTGCGAATTCCACAGCTGCCATTTTCTCAATGTTGGATTTCTTTACTTGTTTTATTTTTAATATATGAAATTCTTACAGAAATGTATTGTCATTGCTGAGCACATACCACTTATTTCAGTGTCGTCTAAAGAAAAACTGGATTTCCTTAATGTACCTGGTAATTTCATTGTGAGAAGATAATTCTCTTAATTGTGATATTATTACTTGTGTGTTGTCACTTTGCTACACTTAGAATAACAAGAGTTGGAAGGGGCCTTGGAGGTCATCTAGTCCAACCCCCTGATCGAGTAGGAGAATCTACTCCAAATATTAGCCTCTATCTAGGATCGAACTCTGAACTATTCTAACTTTCTCTGCCCTGGTGCCTTTCAGTGTGTTAGACTGCAACTTTTGGCAAACTTCCCTTTCTCCTCCTACCTGGTAAACATACCAGGCTTTTTACTTTCTTATTACAGCTTACAATTACCGATTTTTCATAGATTTCCCTGGGTTTTTCTTGATGGTTTCTAGATTCGGTTGATGGGGTCAGAAAGCACAATGCTCATGTGTAGGTGGAAACATAAGAAATAATACACACAACACAAAGATGGACATTTGATCATGCCAGCATGACTTTTTTTTTTTTAACCATACTATTCCCTGAATCTGGAAATTCCCAATTGATGTCTATCTCAGATGATATCAAATGTAGATACTGTATGTATGACTTTTGGAATTGGGTCTTTACATGCATTTTGGTTGGGTAATGGGACATGGCTAATGAAAGAGAAAAGGAAAGACAGCATGTTGCAGTATTGTACAGTTCTTTCATATACAGTCATCATCATCTTTTAATGACCCCATAATCTCTGGCGGGGTGGAGTCTGGGCAACTGAATGGAGCTGAGTGATTACTGGCCAGATGCTCTTCCTGTCGCCAATACAGAGTTATATTTAGCAGATATATTCTCATCATGCTCAGAGAGACAAATATCTGCCCCTACCTAGGATCAAACTCTTTCATATACAGTATTCCTATTAAATATTGATGTGAGCTATAACCTAATCTGGAAAGCTTTAAATCAATATTCTTTATAAGATAAAGACAATTTGCCCTTGAAATACAACATCCAGCATTGTTGATAGTTTTAGACATCTCATTATCTTACAACGGTTAAAGAAACATGCTATAATATTTTTGTTTGTCAGCAGAATACGGTAGAATTTAATATAGTAAAATATAAAAGCCACAATAATAAATAACATAAAAACAAAACTACTAACACTGGCAAAGGGAAGATAAAAATGGCCCCCTCAGCAATGGAGCCAGCTCTTTAGCTCCAGATCTGGCAGCATAACCAGTTCTTGAGGGCCTGTGTGTCAGGTTTTTCCAGCCGTTTCTGTTTTAAATTTGGTGAAGAAAAAACCATTCTAACAAAGCACATGGCTAGCACCAAATTTAAAACAGAAACGGCTGCAAAAGCCTGACACACAGACGAACCCAATACACAAGCCTGATAATGGCAGATGAGATTCTGCCGAAACATTGCTACAACTTTAAAAGCACAACTACAATGACGTGGGAAAATACCCGAACAAAGCTGAATGCCATACATGTAAGTACCCGCTAAAACTTAAGAAAACATGGATATGTATATATTTTGTTTTTGTAGATTTTCACGGGTACAGGTATGTAGGTCTAGGTGTGTTCAGGTCTTTTCCCATGTAAGATTAAGAGTATCTTGGCGACATTTCGGCGAGGTCCCAATCGCCATCCTCAGGCTGGTGCTTTCTGCTTTGTGCCAGTGAAAGCAGTGTGTGATCGGAGCTGCCATCTCTCTATAAATACTGGTGGGGGGGGGGGGGCTGGTGTGCTGGGCTGGTTGGCTGGTTGGCTGTGCTGCTGCCTCTTGATTGGTTGATGGAGTTGGTGTTGGTATAATGGGCTGTATAAAGAACATAATTATTAATACATTAAAGTCAGACAGATAAATTAGTGGTGAATTTATTTTTTAAAAGATAATTGTGTTTTGGGAGGAAAATGTCGAAATATACTGGGAATGAGACAAAACAGAAAGAAAGAGAAAAGAAAAAGGGCGTTGGTACTTACCTGATACGCCCGTTCTCTGTGACCTGTGAAGAGCATCCAGAAGTGTGGGGGGGGTGCTTCAGTCTCTTCTGGAAAGGCTGGGCTTAAAACTCCAGGACGCTCCTCCTTCTCCATGGGACACCTCCCCAGCGTCCCCCAGTTTTGCGAAGACTGAGTGCCGAAGTCCAGAACTCATCACCTAATCTAGATCCCTGACCGGAACGGGACCCCACCAGATGGAAAGAAATGGGTGGGGCTGGATGCTCTTCACAGCTCACAGAGAATGGACGCATCAGATAAGTACCAACGCCCTTTCTCCCATGAGCTGTTCAGAGCATCCAGAAGTAGGACATACCAAAGCTTGGCCTGTCCTTAGGGAGGGACTCCATCTGGATCAAAATCCACTCCTAAACTCTGTGGACTCTCTGCAGGACTCTTCTGCCAAATGAAGCGTCTGCTGAGGCATAGACATCAATTTTATAATTTCTGACAAAGGGCGATGGTGAAGCCCAAGTTGCCGCTCTGCAAATTTCATCTATGGAAGCCCAAGTGGCCCATGCTGCTGATGTTGCCGCACTCCCTGTCGAGTGGGCTGTAATGCCCTTAGGAACTGAGATGGACTGGCATTCGTAACTTTTAACTATGGTGGCTCTCAACCATCTACCAATGGTCATCAACAACACCTTGTGTCCCAAAGTGGATGGGTTGAAGGATAGGAATAGAGCCTCAGATTTTCGAAATGCCGCCGTGCGGTCTAGATAGATGCTTAATGCCCTTCGAACATCAAGTCGATGCCATTGATGCTCCAGTCTATCAGATGGTTTTGGACAAAAATTTGGAAGCACCAACTTCTGTGCTCTGTGGAAGACTGAATTTACTTTAGCGGTGAACGATGGATCCAATCTCTGTCCACATGAAACATGCACAGGTCCTTTCTCATCAACAATGCTGCCAATTCGGAAATCCTCCTTGCTGATGTGATTGCAATTAAGAAGACCACTTTATATGTCAGGAATTTGAGACTAGCAGTTCTTAAAGGCTCGAATGGGCCAGTTGTAAGTGCGGTTAACACCTTGTTGAGATCCCAAGTGGGATAGCGGTGAATTACAGGAGGTTGTAAGTTTGCAGCACACTTAAGAAAGCTGCGGACATGTGGATGGTGCGTTATGGAACGAAGGTCACCCCAGGATATCACCGAGGCTAAGGCCGCCACCTGTCTGCGTAAAGTATTTGGAGATAGGCCCTTGGTCAACCCCTCCTGTAAAAAGCCCAATAACTGTCCTATTGATGGAGCGGTTGGGTCGATCTTAGACCCCCAGCACCAGCGACAGAAAGCGGACCATGTGGCCTCATATATATGATTTGTTGAGGACCATCTGGATGCTTGTATGGTGGCAATGGCATCCTCTGAAATCTGTTGGGTCCTTAAACGGCTCTGCTCAACCTCCATACGGCTAGGCTGAGCCATTGTGGGTCCGGGTGAAGTACTGGCCCTTGCGAGAGGGAAACCCTTGAAAGTGGAATTTTCCAAGATTGTTCTCTCGACAGGTCCTGCAAGTCCGCGAACCACGTTTACCTGGGCCAGTAAGGGGCGACCAATATCAGTTCCGCTCATTCCTCCAATAACTTCTGAATCAACCTGGGTATTACAGGGAGTGGAGGAAATGCATATAGAAGTCTGGGAGGCCACTGACATCACAGGGCATTGACAGCCTCCGCCCCCTGAATCAGGTACCTTGAAATATACCGGGGCAATTGGGCATTGAGGGGAGAGGCAAATAGATCGATCACCGGTTGCCCAAACCTCCGCACTGCTTTCTGGAAGAAAGATGGGTGTAGGCACCACTCTGTCTGATCTATCAAGGCCCTGCTGAGCCAGTCCGCTTGTGTGTTTAAGGCCCCTGTTATGTGCTCTGCCTTGAGCGAAAACAGATTGGCCTCGACCCACTTGAACAACCTGGCCGTCTCCAGCATCAGAAGTTTGGAGTGGGTACCCCCCTGTCTGTTTACATGGGGCTTGGTTGTGATATTGTCTGTCAAGACCAGAATGTGGCGTGATTGGAAAGGGGGTAGAAAACTGCGTAATGCTCCCAGCTCCAATAGGTTGATGCTTTGTGATTGTTCGGAAATAGTCCAACTTCCCTGTGTAGTGTGGGATTGGGAGTGAGCTCCCCATCCTACCAGGCTGGCATCGGTTGTGATCGTTGCCCTGCAAGGTTCCTTGAAAGGACACCCCTTGTTTATCGTGTTTTCCGACTACCAGCGGAGCAATCAGAGAACATCGTGTGGTACCTTTATCTGGATGTTGGAAGTGGCTCTTCTGGATCACTGGAAAGGTAGCAGGAACCATTTCAGATCTCTAGAATGGAATCGAGCCCAAGGCACAATGGAAATACAAGAAATCAATTTCCCTAACAGTTGAGACAGAACTGCCAGGGAACCCCTCTTTAAGGCTCTGATCTCTCTGGCCAAAGACTGGATACTATTCAACCTGTTCTGAGAGAGAAAAACCTTGCCCTCCACGGTATCTATCACTGCCCCTAAATGAATGGCTTTTATCCCAATTTATGGAAAAGCCGTGACCTTGAAGGGTCTCCAGAGTAATTTTGGTATCCAAATTTGCTTGATGTCTGGAAGATGACAAAATTAAAATATCATCCAGATAACATTGTATAAACGAATAGATTTGATCCTGAGGGAGGCAGCCAAAGCCACTAGGACCTTGGTAAAAGTCCTAGGGGCCGAAGCCAGACCAAATGGTAGGGCGATATATTTATAGTGCCGATCACAATAGCAAAATCTAAGATATTTGAAGTGAGCAGGTGTAATTGGTATATGTAGATAAGCCTCTGTCAGATCTATAGAGGTCAGGACATCGTTCTCTCTGATGCTGAGCAGAATGGACTGGAGAGTAGTCATCTTGAATTTTCGATAAACCAATGATCTGTTCAGACATTTGAGGTCCAGAATTGCCCTCCAGCCCCCCGAACTCTTTGGAACCACAGACAATAGAGAGTAACAGCCTTGACCCCGTTGTTCAGATGGGACCTCTCTAACAGCCCAAATATGCAGCAGATGAATGATAGCCTCCTGCATCAATGCTCTCTTAATGGGGTCCATGGACCTAGGGCTCCTAATGAAAAAGTTCGGGGGGGGGATTGAAACTCTAGCGCCAAACCAAACCTAACAGAGTCCCTGACCCACGCATCAGAGGTGGAGCTGTCCCATTGATCAGCAAACAATTTTAGCCACCCTCCAATGGGAGCTGCTGTCAAGGACTCACTTGGGGCGACGAAAAAAATCGGCCTCTGGTATCTCTGGGGTTTCTTCTGTTTTGGCCTCCCTGCTGACCTCTATCGGAAAATTCAGACCTATCCTGTCTAAAACTGGGCCTGTAGCCTGATGTTCTCTGCGATTTGGGAACGTATGGGCCTTGATAGTATGGCCGAAAGGAACCCCTTCGAAACAACTGGGGCATTCTGTTTTCAGACCTCCGAAAAAGAGGGGGAAGCACTTTTTTCTTGTTTCTATTTTCAATAAGCAGGGGCTCCAAGACACTGCCAAATAATTTATTCCCCGATATTGGGGCTGTTGCCAGCTTGCATTTATGCTTGGTATCCTCCTGCCAATGTCTGAGCCATAGCAGTCTTTGTGCTGATACGTGAGATGCTATGCCTCTAGACGAGAATTTGACTGCATTAAATGTGGCGTCGGCGGAGAATTCTGCCGCTGCAATAATCTTAGCAATGTCCTGGTAGGCTCTGACATTTGACACCGGCAATATATCCCTCAAGTGGAAGAGCCATCGTAGGGAGGACCGTATAAAAAAGGATGCAGCTGTAGCTGCCCTAATGGCCCAGGCGTCAGAAACATGTGCCCTACAGAGTGCCAACTCTGCTCTCTTTTCCTCTGGTCTCAGGGCTTCCTCGGCCTCTTGGGAAAGGTTGAAGAAGACGTCAGTGCCACAACGGGCTCATCCACCTCTGGCGTTTTGAGAAAATTTGAAAACTCTGGTGCCAAATTATAATATTGTTTATCGTACCCTGTTGGGGATGGGTAGGATGCTGCTGATGCTCATTGATTTTGTACTAATTCAGCAAACATACGAGGGACAGGAATAGTTTCTGCCTCATTAGCTGGTTGTGAGAATATTAGATCCTCAGATTTGTCCTGAGACCCTGTTGACAATGGATGAGGGCTTGATGTGCCTAGTTTAGCGGTGTTCTTTGCTTTGAACAGTAAAGATTCAAAGAGGTGCAGACGAAAAAGGCCAGAAAAGGTAGGTTGGTCCGGAATGAGGCCTTCGTCATCCGACATTCCTCGTTCTAGTGGGTCAGCCTCTGACAACCCCAAGTCCATCTGATGGATCGACCCCACCTCCATGGGAACATCCTGGTCATCTAATTCCACTTCCTCCCGAAGACCCTGGGCTGGTATGTCAGGGACATTGGGGAATACCTGAGTTTGATGATGTCCCATATGCGCAAAGGATCGAGCAGACAGGGATCCCGCTTCCGAAGTAGCCGAAAAGTGTCTGGTCCGGATGGATTGCTGAACTCCAGCCGCAATGCCCTTTTGTATGGCCATCTCCATCCATTGCCTCATTTCGATGGGACTAGTCTCAGGTAATCCCTCCTCCTGTCTTAAACCGGTGGCCATAGGGGTGAAGGTTGCCTCTGGGATTCACCGGGCAGTGCTCATTGGAGGAGATATGCCTAAGGGAGGCTATCCAGAAATAGCCTGTCTGGGCTGGGTGGATAAGTCCAAGGGCCTCAACAATGTACTTGGGCCCCGATCCGATTGTTGTGTCATAGCCATCTTGTCCACCTCCCTGGCCCGTTTCTGTGTCTATGGCCATCCTTATCCACTACCTTAGAGGCCTTTTTGGGGCCCACTGACTTGTCTCGGGACTTATTTGTCTTGGAGCGGAAGACGTTGTCACCTTCCATTGTGGAGGACTGATTCTCGTGCCTCTAACTTTTTATTATTATTATTATTATTATTATTATTATTATTATTATTATTATT
>NW_020769347.1:9977926-10004809 GCF_900518735.1 Pseudonaja textilis
TTATTATTATTATTATTATTATTATTATTATTATTATTATTATTATTATTATTATTTGTACTTAGGGGTGATGCCTACCCCTGTGATTGAAAGTAGAATGCTTCTCCAGGAGTGTAAGTCTATATATATATATCTATATACACACACACATATATATACATATACATGCACATACACATATATATACATATACACATACACATATACATATACATGCCTATATCTACATGTAAAACTGTGTATATGGGAAACAGTATCTAAGGGTCCCCAACAAGGGAAACCCCCAAGCGCTCCAAGCAAGAAATATTCTGGATCCCTGGTCCCCAACAAGGGAAACCAGCTATACAGGGCCTGGATGGATCCTTTCCTCTCAAAAACGTCCCGCTATTTGAAATGGCACTTGCGGCTTCACTCCAATGTAATGATCCAAAAGCAATTGCAAAAAGAAAAAAATTCCTGTTTAAGGACTAGCCTGCTTATCCAATGCCAGCAAGATAAAAGAGAAATAATGCCAGGGAAGTGGAGTGGGAAGGTACCTGCCCCAGTCCCCAAGAAGGGAAACCAGCGGGGAATGGAACCTGTGATATTTAGGCATGGACTTGAAGCCAGCTGTTGAAAATGGCGGGAAGGCAGAATCTCTGATGTTAATTGCCTGAGCAGTTTAAGGAGCCGCTGCTGCTGACTCTCTATATTGTCAGATAAATGATCCTGTCAGTCGAAACGGAAAGGAGAAGTGAGCCGCGGCTGCGAGTGCTCCGCCAAGATCGCAGAGATAAGACGATTGGGGATTAGATAAGCTAATTGCCTGAAGCGGCCGTCTCAGGTTGCTTGTGGAGTGGCAGGCTCCGCCAGCCACAAAGAACTGCTCTCAAACTGATCGGGGGTGGGTAGGTGACCTAATGGAGCCAGAAGCCTTGAAATCGCCAAATTAGTTGGGGGAAAATTTACAAGCCAAATTAACCCAAGAGCAAACCTGAATTTTGACTAGCTGAATCAGAAAACCGTTCCGGTCAGGGAGTGCACAATGTCTTACCACAAAGGCTGAGCTAAAAACTGGGGGACGCTGAGGAGGTGTCCCGTGGAGGAGGAGGAGCGTCCTGGTGTTTTAAGCCCAGCCTTTCCAGAAGAGACTGAAGCACACATCCCCCACTTCTGGATGCTCTGAACAGCTCATGGGAGAAATGAATGGAAGACAAGAAGAAATGGTCAATTATTAAGGAACAAAAATAAATGTCTAGAAAAATATTTTATGAGCACAGCTCACAACATAATATGTAATGCTTCAGCCATCTCACTTTAGTGACTGAGATGCATACAAAAAGATCAGTCAAACAATGCCACATCAATTTGCTATTTTGCTTTGTGTTTTGCACAGCCTTCACTCCTATAATGTTCTGGAACACTAAGAAACAAAAGAGAATCATGACTTACTGACATCCAGATTCAGAATTAACCCATTCAATCTACCCCAGGAAAACATGTTTTGTATTACCTTAATCTTCTTTAGGAACTTGGGTTGATTAAATCCAATGTACAACCATAATTCAGAACTCTACAATGATTGCTATTCCCATGCCATTTTTCTTAAATTTGCTATTTTAGAAGAATGAAGAACTCGTAAATATTTTACAGGTTTCAGTATTCTAGTGGGAAAATACCATGTTTTATCTGAAGTTGTGAGGTGTTAATGCTTTTAATTTAAGCAATCAGCTCTCTCAATTTCTCATGTGCTGACATGTTACTGGTGATGTTGACAGCCATCTAAGAGGTTCAGACTAAAGAATAGTTGTTGCATCTCTCCAAACATAATTGGCAACACAAGCTTATCATGTTTATTGTCATATTTTGTTATGGCTTAAGTCAACCTTGCCCAGTAGATACTGTCAGAATGTATCTTGGCATTGAAACCCATAAAATATTGAACTAACATAGACTACGGTCACACTGGTTTGGAATTGTGACCTCCAACATTTCGAATTGGCCCCATCATGCATTAGGATTGTCTTAAATAACAGTACATTTATAACTTCACTTGTAACATTTTCCACCTAAAGTAAGATTTTATTACAAATTATTACAAAATGAATCAAAATATTCAGTAGACACACTCCATTATTACATCAAAACAAAGTCAAAGGACAACACATCAAACTTAACCATCCCTCATGTCATTATTCATTCATGTTATGAGAATAAGAACACCTGATTATTAGCCATGTTAATACAAATCAAATATAAATCAAAAGCTTAGGAAACCTATAATAATCTATGGTGATGGCAAAATGATACCTGACAAATGATATCAACACACAAAAACTGCATATAAATCCTTCTGTGACAAGGTCTGATGCAATTACATAAGTCTGGCCCAAAGACTTCAAATTGGTTTTGTGTCTAGTGCAGCATTTATAACTCACAACCTTCCATTTCTAGCCCAGTGTCTTTAATCATAACATTGGACTGGTTCTTGCACCCAAGCAATGTTCAACTTCCCATTTACTCAAACTCAAGTTGCCAGTTTAAACCAAAACCAATCCTAGTAACTTTTTCCTTCCCAATGGATATGTGCATATATCATATTTATTCATGGATGCATGTCTTTGTCCATGAATTTGAATTCAGTCCCTCAAACATACCAACTAGGACTCTGAATGTTTAAAAAAAAGTTTCAGAAGAAATTCTCCACAAGCATTTCTTGCATAAACATGTTTTTTGCTATATGTTAAAGTATCTAATTTAGCCTAAAAAAGGACAATGCTTTAAGACATCAATTTTAATTCATGGATTCATTAGACCAGTAGTATCCTTTTCTGCTTCTTTTGCCATTTGAAAAGTCATGCTTGTGAGTAGCAAAAGGGAGTTATGCTTGTGCATCACACAAGGGTGTGAAGAATGGAGGTAAAGGGGAGAAATTCACATCTGGATGGAGATGGACAAGGGACAGGAACTGAGCTGGGAGGAAAGAAAAGGGCAGATATAAAATGAGGAGGAAGAGAAGGAGGAAAAAAGAAATATGAAGATGGGAGGAACAAAAAAAGGTAATAAGTTGTTTAGATGTTTGATACAGGATTAAATTAAACAGACAGAACCAACCTGCTCCTGAGGATCTGCTAATCTTAACTAACTTTCAGAGACACCTGAACTTTTCAGGTTCCTCATCATGTAAGTTCAAATAAAACACCTTCCTGTCAAATAAATATCATAGCACAAAGCATAGAATGACAAAGGGTAGCTGAATATCTACATCTGTTTTTCCTTTGTTATTTATTTAAGTTTTTCTTTAAATGGTTGTTAAAGGCAATTTTTAAACTGTTTTTTTGTTGGATCCTGATTTCTACTTTCAAACCTTAATCTTATTGTGATCCAAATAATAAAAACTACACAGTAATTTAATTCAGTTTATTACAGTCATAGACCAGAGACCAGAACAAATAAAAACACTCAGTAAGTATACACACTACATAATAATATTTTGCATATATTCCTTTTCAAGTTGATATTTAATATAATCCTATTATATCAAACAGAATAGAATAGCAATATAATGCAGCATTAAAATTAATAGTGTTCCTAATTATAACAGAAAAAAAGAGTCCTGTACAATCAGATAATTTTTAAAAAATTGATCAATTTGCCACATTGCTCATACAGCCCAACCAACTTTAAAAACATAAAAATATGTTAATTTTCCTGTGTAATATTTATAATATACAGAGTACATTTTATGTTCTTAAAGTAATGAACTGTCGTAAAATGTGCTCAAATGATCTTGGGATGCTGCAAGCAACTGTAAATGCAGCGTGCTGCAGGGTGTCCAAAGTGGAAACAAGTGAACAAGGGACAACGGTCTGAACTTCAGATCTGAGTTATAAGTTTCCTTTTTCAGGTAAGTTGTAACTTTGAAGGGTTGCTAAGTGCCATTTGTAAGCCAAAGACCACCTGTATTTATAAGGAGAAAATAGGCAATCATCCAAGAGAATGTGAGTGTCAGTGCTATTGTTGTTTAAGACTTTCTTCCAGATTAATGTGCTGTGATGTGTTCTTATTATTTACTTTTAACCATTCATGCTTCCTAAATACCAATTCTTAAATACAAGCCAGAAGGAGGGCTATTTGACTTCATGTCATACTGATTCTACAATTGTCATACTGACAGTTCAAAGACACTCTAAATACAGAGACTCAGACCCCATTTGTGTTTCATCTTCCTTTATCTGTCTCTCTCTTCCAGTGGTGGTATGCTACCGGTTGGGTCCGGTTTAGCCGAACCGGTAGTAAAAGAAGCCCACGATCAGCTGAGAGGAGGGAAAAAAATCCTCTGACAATCAGCTGAAAGGAAAAAGAAGAGAAAAGCACAGGATCGGCCCTCCCACTCTCCCTTGTGCTTTTCTCTTTATCCTCTCAGCTGATTGGCGCTGCAGGTGTGGGGAAAGCTGCACTCTGACATTAGGCAAATCACTCCCACCAAGTCACGCCCACCAAGCCATGCCCACTGGACCAGTGGCAAAACAATTTGAATCCCACCACTGCTCTCTGCTCTATTTATAGCTGTTAAAACATGACAAGGCAAGGTTGTAAAAGGGACTCTATGTCAAACTATGAGAGTAGAAAGAGGCCTTCAGAGAATTCACATTGAGTCTTGCTTTCTAAAGCGGAATTGTTGCCTGTCCAAACTATGATGTACCATCTACAGGTTTGATTCAAGTAATTGACAGTTGTAGAAAATTCATTTCAAGGAACTGCATGACAAAGAAATCTGACAAGACTTTTTAAAACAGGATTTGGGGAGAAAAAGAGAAAAAAATGTAATAAATACTTCAAAGGTAACGTCAGATTCAAATATAGCCCATCTGAACAACTTATTGCATTAAATTCTATACACTACATTAAATGAAATCATTATAGTGAGTACATTTATGTTCAGGGCATTTGTTATGGATTTCCTGCTGTTTTATTGATAGACTACTGTTAGTTTACACAGAAATATTTGGATTTGGTGTTACTGCATATAATGATTTCTTATAGATTATAATAATTATTACTTGGATTACTAGATACTGTAATAAAACAATCACCAAGTGATCTCTTAAAATTAAATAGTTTATTACTATCCTAATTTAACAGTATCAGAGTTTGGCACTTATTTAAATTTCACGAAAAACTATTTGCTCATCAGCAATAACCAACATTCCAACCACACCAATGAACACACCACTCTATCTGATTATTAATGCTTTTGCTTTTGTGTATGGATAAAATCTGAAACAGAAGGCTAGCATTGATTAATAGTTGAACAAACCTTGAGGCCTCTACGTGCCACTTGTCTTAAGTTATATGACTGCTATAAACAAGTATAAAAAGCTACTAATGATTGCCCTAAGATGGCAAATCTGAGCAATACTTAGCTAGGCTTATCTTTTTTTCTTCTTCCTTGGATTCTGTCAATCCTAATTTTTCTCTTGAATACTGACATATATGATACACAGGATGACACTTTATTTGCCATACATATTTAATGTACTATGTTGTTGCTGGTTTTAATTGTTTTATGATTATTCTATGCACAGAGCCTCTTGATTGAGATGGGCAGCTATAGAAATTGAATAAGTAAATAAATTAATGGAAAAAAAGAGATTACTACAGAATCCACTGCACTGCCACAGAAAAGACCTTATCATTTCTTTCCTGGGTACACCAGGTCAGCAATCTTGATTGTGTTGTTTAAAATTAAAAACTTCACTGAAAAGCCAAATCCTGTAATTGGGAAGAGAATCTGTTAAACTCCAAAGTGATTGAAAGTCTCCACACAAGTCTCCACACAAAATACTCATCAAATGAATGGGACATTGAGATTCACCCAAGAGCTTCAGAGTGGAACGGCATGCTGGAACAGCACTCTTAGCAAATAATTGGGGCTAAGATGTTCAACAAAACAAAATCTACTCTTTATTTATATGTACTTTTTGTCTTGGAATAATTGTAATTATTACAATTATAATAATTGTAATTATGTCGGGAAGGGTTTTGTTTAATCAGACTGTTATACTTATTTACACTTAATAGTGTAAAGTGTACATTTACAATAAATCATTAAGAGTGTGACTTTAATTCCAAGGAGTTATATTTGGGACAATCACCTGGGAAGATAATGCTCAATCTAAGACAATCTAAGAAAGATTATTCTTATGTGCATGTAAAAGATGAACATTGCCTATGACTATAAGTATGCTACTAAAATGAACATGATCATAAATAAGCTAATATAACTATTAATATTGCTATAATTACTGTGTATATTAATATTATTATTATTACTCTGTTACTTTTTTGGTAACATGAAATGCCTGAACAGTACATTGTTTTCAAAATATTTATATATAAATAAAAAATATTATAAACAAAAAACAATATTTTTAAGACTAGAACCTTTATCTTTACCTTGAATTCATGCCAGAAACACTTGAGATGCCACTTGAATGAACACAGACCTTTCCAAAAGTCCCATTTCCCCCAATTCAGCTAATATTCTTGATATCTGAATTAGTTGTAAAACTAGAAAGCAGAAACATCCACAGGAAATAAAATCAAAAGAAATATACTACATCACTTCCCTTCCCTTATAATAATGGCAATAAATAGTTAATAAAAGAGACAATCTCCCATATACAAACACACCATTCACAAATCCTATTCTATTTGCAATACTTGTTTTTAATCAGGTTCATATGAAACATTTCTATAAAGAATTCTGTCTGTATCAGGAGATATAGGAAGCATATCCAGGGTCAAATATGATCAGAATTAAATCAAATTAAAATAAGCAAGAAAATGTTAAGATAACACCTGTCCACTCTAGATGAGTTCAAATCACCAGGATCTGATGGATTATATTCCAGAGTTCTGAAGGAGGTGGCAAATGTGATCTCAGAACCATTGAACTCTACTTCTAAAGAACCTGGAACACCAGTTAACTACCAGAGGACTGATGTGGTTCCCATCTTTAAAAAAAAGGTGGGGGGAACAGATCCAGGAAACTACAGATCAATCAGCCTGATATTAATACCTGGGAAGATCCTGGAAAAGATAATCAAGCAACAGATCTGAGAGCACCTTGAAGCAAGCAAAGTTATAACCAGAAGCAACATGAGTTTGTCAAAAATAGATAATGCCAAATAAATCTTATTTCATTCTTTAACAAAGTGAATAAATTAGTGTATCAGTAAAATGCTATGGACATTCTTGGATAGCTATAAGGCATTTGATGAAGTAGACAACATCCACTTCTTGGTAAGTTAGAAAAAAGTAGAGATAGACAGCATCACAACCAGATGGATTTATAATTGGCTGACAAACTCAACTGCACTTAATGGGACTACATGTACATGGAGAGAAATAAGCAGTGGGGTACCCCAAGGTTCCGTTTAAGGACCAGTACTCTTCAATATCTCCATGAACAATTTAGATGAGAGAATGGAAGGTGAACTCATCAGATTTGCAGATGACACCAAGCTGGCAGGAATAGTCAGAAGAAAAGCTCAAGATCCAAATGGATCTCAACAGATAGCACTGAGTCCTATCTAACAAAATGAAATTCAATGTAAAGAAAGGTAAGGTTTTACATGTAGGTAAGAAAAATCAAATGTACATGTACAGATTAGATGAAACTTGGCTCAATAACAATAACCTGGAGTTCTTGTGGAGGGATCTTGGAGTCCTTGTGGACAGTCACTTAAATATGAGCTAGCAGTGTGCTGCAGCTACCAAAAAAGTCAATGCAATCCTAGGCTGCATTAATAGATAGAATCAAGATCACATGAAGTATTAGTACTACTTTATAAGGCCTTGGTAAGACCACACTTGGAATATTCCATCTAGTTTTGGTCACCACTATATAAAAAAGATGTTGAGAATCTGGAAAGAGTACAGAGAACAGCAAAGATGATTAGGGGGCTGGAGGCTAAAACATATGAAGAACAATTGCAGGAATTAGGTATGTCTAATATAGTGAAAAGAAAGACTAGGAGCAACATGATAGCAGTGTTCCAATACTGCTACAAAGAAGGGGGGGTTAAACTATTTTCCAAATTTTGGGGGCAGTAAGAACAATAAATCAGTGAAACATCTTGCCTTCAGAAGTTGTGGGTGCTCCATCACTGGAGGCTTTTAAAAAGAAACTGGACAGCCTTTTGTCTGAAATGGTACAGGGTCTCCTACTAGAGTAGGAGGTTGGATTAGAAGACCTCCAAAGTCCCTTCCAACTCTGGTATTCTGTTCTGTTCTATTCTGTTCTGTTAGTAAGTTGAAAAAAAATCTGAATAGAGGTCATCAGTGGCAACTACATCTATGGTAACCACTGCTTCCTAAAAACAGGCATAAAATATATCCGTTTAAGTGATCAGTGCAAGCTAACTCAAACTTGTTGGAACTATAGCAACATACCTACCTACCTCCCCCGCTTCCTTCTTTCCATCTATCCATCCATCCACATGTTGAATGCAATGAAATATTTATCTACAGAGCTATCCTGGAAGACAACACTTAGGACATTACCGAGGGTGTGTTAATATTTTAATTAAGGTCTACCTCCTTCAATCTCTATGAAATAAGGCAGACATAAAATGTCGGTATTATTTGATTTTTTATAACATTAAGCTCACATTTTTAAACCCGAGTATTAAGTCTAGAAACTTCTTCCCCCAATTCCTTATGTTGCCCTGCATAGCAAAGTATAACCACATTTTATAATCACATTAACTCTGATGCAAATAGAACTTCCCCCTATCTCAAGAGATTCTGCACCTCAGCTGTGCTATGGTAATGTACTCAGAAGCTCATGTGCATAATGAGGAGAGTCAGAAATGGCCAGGAGAACATTTCAAGAACCCATTTGTTACTGCAAATTCTTAAAACAATGCTGAATCTTTCAATATCTGAATGTGGGATACTGGTATAACTGTTGATATAAACAGTATATACAACATTAATTACTCCTCTGTGTGGATTTTCCATAGAATGCCTACAATTTTCTAAATTCCTACAAAATTAAATATTAAGTACATGATAAGGATTGATGGGGATACAGAATGAATAAATATTACCTATTTTTCTATTTTTTCCTATTGCTGGAAAATAAATGCATTGTTTTCCAGTGGTGAAAAAGGAAAAGTATATTAAATAATATTTCTTCACTTGAATGCATATGTCTGGTGGTACATTGCTAACAATAGATAGTTATTTTAAAAAAACCTTTGAAAATATAATTTCATTTTGGGAGGGAAAAGATGATATTTTCTTTTGCCAGTTAAGCTACCAATTCTCACAATCATTTGGCATCTACCATATTTCAATACATGTTGAATTTTGTTGCAATCCAATTCTGCTCAGATTTAAATGACCACTAAAAACATTATGTAGTGAGTCTCAAGCTATCTTCTCCAGCCTAGTGCCTTCAGAGTCTCTAACTTCCACAATTTCTAGGTTATTTAAACACCAAAAGAACTATAACAGGAAATCTGAGCTAAAATACTCATAAGCCAACTAAGCCAACTAAATCACCATATAAGGACAGGACAATTTACCCACAAATTCAACTTAAGACAGATTTAAAATCAGATGTCATTCATAACCTGTACAGGATTGTCTATATATATATGTAGGCCAAAATTGTCTGGATACTAATTTAGGTAAAGTCTGTACCTAATTGCAGGTGCTTTATTGCAATTGTAACAGGTATACAATTTCACTTGGCTGCTGCATTCTGATTAGCTACAATTTCCTATGTGATGCCCAGACTATGATAACTGTGCTTTGAGCATGCCCAGTGAATCCACATTGTCCAAGTCTGTCTTGCAGAATTTTACAGTTTCCCAGCAAGCTGAACTGACATTGCCTTGTCTTGGAAACCAATATTTCTTAATGAGAAAATGAGAACATTGGATAGAAAGTCATTTTCTTCCTGAAAACCTGTTTTAGGAAATGAGTCAATCATTCCTTGCTGAGTCAGTGGGATTATAACTGTGCTGAACTGCCATAGTGTTACCACCTTAGCAACACAAAACAATGGAACAGCCATTTGGAAATATGTATTAGTTGAAGCCCATGTGAAATTAAACAAAGCACTTTATCTCTACTGAAATTAGAGGCTAAGTCTTGAAGGTGGGCTGTTTTCATCATGTTGTTGAATAAATTTCTAGCTTTATTATACTATTTTGATGGGGGTTTTTTAAAGTCCCTTAGAGCTATAGGAGATTTTAACAGCTGTGCAAAATGAACAAAAAAAATAGACTCTCTTTGATCTAATAACAGGATGTTAGTTTGATTTATTTCTGTTGCTGGAGATGTTTGTTTATAGTCTCAGTATTCTCCTTGTAGAAGATAGTTTCCATAAGCATCAAAGTCAGCTAACAGATCCAAGGGTGACAGGGCTGTGATACTCAGCACAGCAATAAGCTGTCAACTCCTTAGCTGAGGAGGAGAAAGAAAAATGTCAAATATATTTTCTTTTACAATCAGCTGCTTAGCTGACCTGGTCTTTACTAATAATGTCTTTGATGTTGGCAAACTGCCATGTACTTGCTTTTGAAATTGCTCTTGCCAGGTATCTATAGAACTGGGAAGACTACACGGTGTTGCAATGCTTGTTTTCCAACGTAGGTTCCAAATTCCTTTAAACTCTGCTAATCGGTACTCAAATCAGTTCTTAATAACTATTAATTTTTGTTCCTAATGGAAATGGAGATTGATGGGCAAAATGCCTAATAATCGGATCATATTAATGGTAATCTAAATCAAGAAATATTACTCTCCTTTTGTTGTTTCATTTATTCCCAATAAATATCGGAAGTATATTGTGTTTCCTGCTGCTGTCAAAGTGTAAAGATTTTTTTAATACTTTGTGGCTTGCAACTGGTAATGCTATTCAGTATTATTGTTTCCTTAATTATAATAACATTTTAACTACAAGCTTAAATAACATTAAATGGAGCAAAGAAGCTAAAGAGATGGCACCATCTGCCTAGCCACCCATTTTCACAAATAATTAATTCCTCAGATACCCAACTGAATTCTTTCTTGATCTATTCACAGTCTAAATATGGAAGTTACCAAATACATAATGAGAGAAATCTTCGATAACTTCTGTTGTTGGATAGGCTTGGGGGAAATGAGTTGACGAAGTCATTACCTAGGCACAGCACATATTTGGGAGTTAAGGAGGAACACTAGGTGAACAGTATGTCAAAGAAAGTTGCGATATCTGCTGGATCTACCAGATACCTGAGATAAAGTTGATTGGAAGGAATTCTTCATATTGCTGTAGACACTTTTTAAAAAAAATATCAAGTTGACGAGCTTTTCTTTTCTTGACTAGAAAAAAAACAAGATTTCTGCTCACCAATCTTGTTAAGCTAAGCTATTAAGCTTAGTTCTATGTTTCTTTTCTGTTCTGATGGGTACTAGAGGTTAATTAATAGTATAAGAAATCCAGCAATGAAATGTTAATCAACATAGGTCTAACAGTCTGATCTACCATACATTGACCAAAATAAAATAACCAGGGATGTAGGAGAATTAAAAGGTCACAAAAATCTGTGAGTTATCAAAAACTAGTTACACGATGTTGACAAAGGATTTTATTAGAATGCCAAGCCTAGCAGTTCTATATTCTCCATATTAACTATTATAAAGTTTTAAGCTCACATTTTATGTCTTCTGTTTGATAATGCAAAGCTTTGAGTTTTTTCTTGTTGTTTTTGTTTTCTTTTTACTTTATTTATGTATTAATTTATTGTTTATTGCTTTTTTTGTTAGATGATGGACATGTGTTTAGCCCAAGCAAGTTTAAACTCAGTTATTGAAGAATGACCCACTCCCTTCGCTGGAAGTTGGTTCCAAGTTTCCACTACTGTTTCTGTGAAGTATGCTTTCCAACATTACTTTTGAACTTGTCACTTTGAGGTTATGGCCCATGTTTTTGATTTTTTTCCTTAATATTGAAAATACTGCCTTCTAGAAACTTATTCACAGCTTTAATATATTTAAAGCTTTCAATCATCAATAAAGAAGTTTCTAATGATGGTGCTACTGTTGCCAAGCAAATATTAACACTTAATCTTTCAGGATTCAATTTGTGAGAAAACCTTGTGAAACAAATGCTCAAAGTTCAATTTGTAAGCTCTGGAACCATTTGCTTGCCTGTGACTAATGCAACTAAAGAGACTGGAAATATTCCCGTGTAAAAGGAAAAAAAGCAATGTGATAAAAAATATGGAAGGTACAGAAAGGAAAGGTGCAGACAGAAGTATTAGCCATAGGTTATTTGGATCACATTCTAGCTTTAAAATATTCTGATTGAAAACTCAAGGTACATCAAGTAAAGAATTTACAGAAAATTACAGATTGCTTATAAACAATCATGTTTTTATGGATCTTTTATTCATAGAATTACCTTGCTTCAATAAATGCATCGATTTTTGCTTATCAACTTAAAATTCTATTCATTTTCACTAATATGGTTTCTGCAAAAATATTTAATATTCTTGCTATCAAGATGGTTAACGTTATATAACTACATTTTATTGCACTGTTTGATGATTTCATGTTGTACACTCAGAATTACTGTGCAACTTGCTGAAGTGCATTTATTTTTCCGATAGAGTGAAAATTAACAGTTTGGAGAAAGAATCAGATAACTCACAGAATGAATTTGTAAAAAAAGGTAACTAGGATGAGAACAGTTATGTCAGTCATAAACTGCCAATAAAAGAGTAATACCATCCTTAAAAAAGTTGCTTCCATATCTATTTATTGACACAAATTATATATTATATGATTGTTCATTAAAATTTGCAATGGAGTTTTATTCTATAGGAATATGAAAACAAAAAGGACAGTGTGAGGCAGTGGTGGGATTAATTTTTTTTTACTACCAGTTCTGTGGGCGTGGCATGGCCTGGTGGGCGTGGCTTGTGGGTGTGGCAGGGAAGGATACTGTAAAGTCCCCCTTCCCTCCCCACCCTACTAACCTGCTTTCCAGCTCCGTTCTCCTGTGCAGGACAACAAAAGAAGACCCAGCCGATCAGCTGGGACTTAGGAGGCAGAGAATAGATGGGAATGAGGCCAGTTAGAGGTGGTATTTGCCGGTTCTCCAAACTACTCAAAATTTCCACTACTGGTTCTCCAGAACTGGTTAGAACCTGCTGAATACCACCTCTGGTGTGAGGCTAAAAACTTTCAACCATTTTTATGATGCTTGCAACAGAATGCGTTAAACAATGAATTAAACAATAACTAAGAAATAAACAGGAGTATAAACCATTAAAATTCTAAATTCTGCTGGTTGTCTTGATTGCAGTTCTTCTTCCTGTTTCCTCAATGTTCTTCATTATACTTAGCTGCTAACAAGCTACTTTGGGAAAAAATCTTGTAAGGCATCTCAATGCCTGGAGAAATGCTACTCTCTTATTTATGACCCGTTCTGCAGTTTTCTGGTTGTAAGGATCTGAAATATTAATCTATTTCCCTGTATCATGTGCATATACACACTCACATCAGGAGAAAATATTGAACTGCCTTTTTATTTCATTACTCTAATCTCTTTATAAGACTTGGCAAGCACTAACATTTTCTTCTCTTCTTCATTTAATAGGGTATACATTCACTTTTTTCAGTTTAAACTTACTTTTGTAAAGAAGGTACTAGGAACACTTTAATTAATGGATTAAAGGGTTATATAATTTCATCGTTGTTTTTAGCCATTTCTGTCCCAAGGAAATGTTTTTTGGTAATGTTCTAGAGAACACATAGAGTTGTGGATTTAAACTGAAATTTCCACAACAATATTATGTAGCATGTTTTTTTTTCTGCAGCTTATTTAGTAAAGACAACTTTTTCTCTGAAGTACAATAGGAAAGGACTGCAAACATATGTACTTAACATTAATCCTTGGGGCATTTTAACAATTACAAAAGTGAAAACTTTGCCATAGGGCAGTAATTAATAAATGTTAAAAATTAGATGTACAGATTCATTGTACCGGGGTGTGGGGAAGCGGATGGGATTTCAATTGTACTTTATAGTCAATTTTTCATTGTCAGATAACAGAATCTGTACTTTCATAGTCAGATTGTCAGTATCCATGTTCAAGAAGCAGATATTGACACGTTCAAGAAAATTCCCAAACCTTCAAATGTACACAATACCTTTAAGGGAAATATTATTAGCTGGATATAGTGAGGGTTTCTCTCCTTGCAACCTGAAGCTCCTTAGGCTTGCCTTATGGGAAAAAAAATCTGTAGAAATCCCAATCCACTTGGGTAATTAAATGGGAAGCTTTACATGCTATGCCAAGTTCTACAAAAATGGAAAATGGTCAGAATATTGCTTGAGAGAATAATCTTCAGTTTGCCTGCCCTTGCTCTGAAATTATCAAATGGTACTTGGAAAGCATAATGAAGTAGAAACTGAAAAATATATCACATCTTAATCTTCTGCAGGAAGATTATTATTATATTTTCCTTGCCTTTTGTTTGGTTATTACAGTAGCTGTATTCAGGCTGTGATTCTTAATTACACATGGAATTTCTATAGTTGGATAACTTTGACTATAGGGAGGACAATATATTATCTTCTTTGAATTGGTTTTCATAAAGGATGTTTCCCTTCAGTAAATTTTCTTCATTATCCATCCCATTAAAAATCATTATGTCCTGATTAATTTACTCGTGTATGTGGACAGAATCAAGGATACTACAAATTAGGATTTATATGATTTATTTTAAATTACATTTAAATGTGTCTGTAATGCAATTAGAGATATAGCAAATCCAATCTCAATCTTCAGACAGATTGAGTGAAAGCCAATTGGGGTTCTTTTTTGATTTCCTGAAACATTGCTGGTTGGAAGTCTAAAAAAAAGATAATCAAGTTCTTTTAGACTTAATTTGTAGATATGATTTGATCTTCTTATGTAGACTTGTTTTTCAGAACCTCCATTATTGCAAGATCCCTATCCATTTTATGCTATACCCAATACTATAAGAGGTTGGTCAACATCACCAGCTGGGTTTCATGGCAATGGGAGGGACTTGAGCTCACAGTCTTATTCTGTCTAATTAGAATGATTACTCTGAATTAGAAAGGTTGCTTTCTATTAGAAAGTAATTATTTGAAAATAATTATAATTATTCTGTAATAATTATAAATTATAAAGGTTACCCTGCCTAATTAGAATGTTACATGACAATATGATCACACAGGTAATAATGTGGTAATAATGATCAGCTTTCTGCAGATATTCCCAACCAGAAAATTGAAACAGGCTGTAGTATGTATGTATGTATGTATGTATGTATGTATGTATGTCAATTCAGTGATTGCTGCCTTAACAAAGGAAAATTCCAGTTTCCCATACATAAATGTATGTATGTATGTACGTATGTATGTCAATTCAGTGATTGCTGCCTTAACAAAGGAAAATTCCAGTGTCCCACACATAAACTACGCAGTCTCTAGATAGTGAGACGAGCAGTTTATACATTTAATAAATGAATAAAGAATAGTCAGTTGCTCCTGTATATAAATGATGCAGCCATTCTTTCTTTTCCTCAGGTTATTTTCAGAAGATGTTTTCAAACTGTAACACATTACTGCAGAGAAGAATTTCTTACAGTTTACTATTTGAAAAATAAAATTATTTTCAAAGGAATGAGACATCATAAGCATAGAAATACTATTCCAGTAAAGTAAATAATAATGCTAAGGCTATAATCCTACATTCTAAATTAAAAGTGCAACTTGGAGTACCCTGCTGTATTCTAAATGCAGTATTCTGCTTAGAAACTGGCTCTTCCCTTAGTTTTAAGGCCCCATAAATGCCAGCTGAATTTTGGCGTAAGCTTCATTCTTCTATTTTTAATAATTTCCCCTCTTTTTGGAAAGCTAGGATCTAAAACCATTCATTGGTGTGATTTTTCAGATCTTCAGGTGAAGCAGGACATATAAGGGCACTGTAACTGGCAATATATACACAGGGGATTGTTATGTCTTTGGGACTGGTTGGAGTTCCCAACCAGGTCCGCTGTTTGAGCGGGAGCATCAGCGGCTCCCATTGGTTGGCTCCGTTTGACAGTCGGCTATAAAAGCCGGCTGTCGAGCAGAGCCAGCCGTTGTTCGCTTGCAGTCTGCCTTGTTAGCTAGCAGACGCGACAACCCTTTATTCCCTGAATAAAGTCTGTTAGTTGTATGCTCTGGTCTAAGCCTCGTCTATTCCTTCGCTCCACAACACTGGCGACGAGGGTGGGATGTGAACGCAGGCTAGCCAGAAGCACTCAAATTCAAAAAAGCTGAAAGTCACGCCAGCGAAGCCTCAGAGCTGAACCGCAGCCGCTTCGCACTGAAAGCTCAAGCTCGTCCGCTGCGAAAGAGCTGAAGTCACGGCGCTGAAAGCTCAGCCGCCCACGCCCCCGAGAGGGCGCGAAATTCAAACCGCTGTCGTTTGAATTAGTTACTCTAGCGAAGTATGGCACTGTAGCCACAGTCGCCAACGCTCCCCAGAGAGCGCGAAATACAAAACTGTTATCACTGAGCTGAAGTCAGTTAAGGCGCTGTTAGCTGCCGCTGAAAACGAGCGCAGAGAGCACAACGCAGGCTGCTCTTGCAAGGGCCGAGTCACGGAGCGAGTCGAGGGCATTGTAGCCACAACCGCCAGCACGCCCGATAGCGAAGCCCCAGGGCCACGACCAACCTGAGAGATAGCCCGGTCTACCGACGACACCGAGGGGCCCAAGATGAACGCCAATCGGGCGTTTCAACCATTCAGACCTAACGAGGAGACGTGGGACTCCTATAAAAACCGCTTTAGCCATTACATCGATGCCATTGGGTTAGCCGACGCTGCGGAGCATAGGAAGAAATCGTACTTCCTTAGCTACTGCGGGGCTGCAGTTTTCGACACTGCCACGGCACTTTTGCACCACGTGATATCAAGAACGTCCCATGGAGTGAGCTACAAGAAACGCTCTCGAACCACTACTCCCCTAAACCTTCCCAGATCGCAAGGTGCTACGCGTTCAGAATGAGGAAGCAAGCCGAGGGAGAATCCATCAACCAGTACATGGCCGCCCTGAGAACAGCCGCTCTTCAATGCGAATTCAAGAATTACTTAGACGACATGCTTCTCGACCAACTCGACTGCGGGGTAAGAGATCAGAGGCTCCAACGTCGTCTGCTGGCCAGGAAAGATCTAAATCTTCCCCAAGCGATGGATGAAGCCCTAGCTGCTGAACTATCCATCCAGTCAGCAGCTGAGATTCAGGGCACTGCACCAAAGCCTAGTACGTCCACCGTCCACTCAGAGGAGGTAATGAGCGAAGCCGACCCCTCTGAAATTTCAGACGTCCACTGCCTCAAGCAACTGAAACAGCCACAGGTAGGAGCGAGGCAGAGAAGCAGCAGTGGCCCACAACAGATCCCTTTGTGTCTAACCTGCGGGGGTTCCCATTCCCGGGCATCTTGCAGGTTTAGAAACGCCAGTTGCCTAAACTGCCACAAGAAAGGTCACCTTGCAAGAGTCTGCCAGGCAGCACGCGCTCCTCCCCAGAAGTTTCCTTCATCTCCTAGCCTCCAAAGGCAAGTAGAAGACTGTTACACGTGTTACCACGCCAACCACACTTCCCAAACTCCAAATAAAATTAAACTCTCTCTTTCCCTAGAAGGTAAACCTTGCACCATGGAGGTGGACACCGGCTCAGCGCTCTCAATCATCTCCTGGGATACGCTGAAAAACATTCAACCCAGACTGACCAGGAAGCAGCTGCAGAAGTGCCACCTCACCCTGAGAGACTATCAAGGCAAGAACATCCCTGTCCTCGGGAAAGGCAAGTTCCTTGTTAAATTCAAAACCTTCAAAGGCCATTTGCCTTTAGTGGTGGTTCATGGTACCCTCCCTAGTCTTTTGGGGTTAGATTGGTTCCCCTCTCTTGGCCTTAGCATAACAGGAATTCATGCTGTCTCAACTTCTGATGTAGACACATTGTTCTCTGACTATTCCGATGTTTTCAGTAGCGAGCTGGGTTGCTACAATGGCACACCCATCTCTTTCTCCGTAGACCCCCAGGCAGTTCCTGTCCGCCTGAAATTCCGTAGAGTGCCTTTCGCTATCCGCCCCAAATTAGACGCGGAATTGGACAAACTTCTCAAACAAGGGGTAATTGAACCCACAGATTTCGCCAAGTGGGAGACCCCCATAGTCACCCCACTCAAAAAGGACGGTAGTTTGAGAATTTGTGCTGATTACAAGACGACCCTTAACCGTTATCTCCAGGTTAGCGCATACCCCGTTCCTGTCATCCAGCACCTGTTGCACACTTTCGAACCCGGCACCATTTTTGCCAAGCTAGACATGTCACAGGCATATCAGCAGTTCCCTGTCGACAGCCACACAGCAGACTTACAAACCATAGTAACCCATAGAGGGGCATTCAGGTGTAAACGCCTCCAATTCGGCGTTAGCGTAGCCCCAGGAATTTTTCACTAATGGGGAGAATTCTCCAAGGTCTTCCAGGAGTAGTCCCATACTTTGACGATATTTTGGTCTCAGCTACGGACAGGCCCCAGCTCCTCCAGAGGGTTAGGGCAGTATTGGAGAAGTTTAGACAGCATGGGCTCAAACTCAAACGGGAGAAGTGCACCATCGCCACTAGACAAGTGGACTTTTTAGGATATAGACTAGACGCCTCAGGCATCCACCCGGTGGAGTCAAAAGTAAAAGCCATCCACGAGGCACCCACACCTACCAATAAAACGGAACTACAAGCCTTCCTGGGTTTATTAAATTTCTATGCTTCATTCTTACCACACAAAGCTTCAATCGCTGAACCTTTACACAGGTTATTAGATAAAGACACTCCGTGGCACTGGGGCCCCAAAGAATCCCATGCCTTTAAGGCGATCAAATCTCTGCTCACTTCTGACGCCGTTTTAATTCAGTTCAACCAACGCCTTCCCTTGGTCTTGGCCGCTGACGCATCCCCCTTCGGGATAGGAGCTGTCCTAAGTCACAGACTCCCCAATGGCACCGAGGCGCCAATTGCTTTTTTCTCCAGGACCCTTTCCATGACTGAAAGAAACTACAGCCAGATTGATAAAGAGGCTCTGGCTGCAGTAGCAGGAGTCAAAAAATTCCACGAATTCCTTTTTGGCCACCATTTCGAACTCATTACCGATCACAAGCCACTTTTGGGGCTCTTATCAGGGGACAGACAAACTCCACAAGTGCTGTCCCCCAGGATGACTAGATGGACATTGTTCCTGGCGGCCTATTCGTTCAAGCTGGTCTATCGCCCCGGTAAGACTTTAAGCCACGCAGATGCTCTCAGCCGCTGCCCTTTGCCGACCCCGGTTGAGGACCCAGCTCCGGTGCACGCAATCTTTGAAGTCAACGAACTTAAGCTACCTGTGACTGCAGATGACATCGCGGCACACTCCAAGAAAGATAAAATAATCGCCCAGGTTCTGGACTGGGTGGGGAGGGGGTGGCCGGATACAAAGTGTTCAGTTGATTTTGTCCCGTTTAAAATGCGTCAACAGGAATTATCAAAACTCCAGGGATGCCTGCTGTGGGGTACCAGAGTCGTTATCCCAACCGCCCTTCGCGTACCCATATTGAAGGTGCTGCACGAGGGCCATCCGGGTATCGTGCGAATGAAGGCATTGGCTCGCAGTTACATATGGTGGCCGGGGATGGACGATCAGATCGCAGAGTGGGTAAGCTCTTGTAAACCCTGTCAAGAATCTAGGGCGGCCCCACCAGCAGCCTCACCCACTAAATGGGAAAGCGCCAATGCCCCATGGTCACGGTTACACATCGACCTGGCCGGGCCTGTGCATGGCAAAACTTTCTTGGTGGTCGTGGATTCGTACTCTAAATGGATAGACGTTGCTTTGCTTCCCACGACCACCACACAGGCAGTTGTTAAAGCCCTGACCCGACTTTTTGTAACTCATGGGCTTCCAGACACGATAGTCTCCGACAACGGGCCACAGTTCACGTCCTGTGAATTTAGCATGTACGTCACGAATCTGGGCATCAGACACGTCCTCACGGCCCCCTTTCACCCCGCCAGTAATGGGATGGCGGAGAGAGCGGTCAGGTCGGCAAAGGAGGCACTAGCCAGATTCGGTCAGGAAAACTGGCATTCCAAGTTGTCCCGCTTTCTCCTCAGCCAGCATACAACTCCATGCACAAGCACTAACAAATCCCCGGCTGAACTCTTAATGGGGAGACGTTTAAGGACTACTCTTGACAGGCTGCACCCTCATTACTGCCCGGATACCCCCTTGGGGTCGGACAGCCAGGTACGAGACTTTGCCTTGCAGGACCCAGTTTTTGCAAGGAACTACGCAGGGGATCCATTATGGGTGCCAGGACAGATCGTGGCTATCACTGGTCCGAGATCCTACCGGGTCCAATTAGAGGACGGTCGCGTGTGGCGGAGGCACCTGGACCAACTACGCAGGCGGCGGAACGACCTGACCAGAGGTGAGCCAAATCTACCAACCAGCCCTCAAGTCCTCGCCCAGGTTCCAGAAGGGAGTTTCCTGAGGGACCGGACATTCCCATTCGAACAGAGTGAGCTGAGAACGGACCCGGACTGCCAACCCGAATCTCCATCACATCCACCCGGCAGAGACACCAACCATCCAGACCGAGCCGTTCTGCCGAGCCAGCCCGAACGAGGGGAGACTTCGCATTCCCAGGATCCAGCGCCAAGCCTAGATGACACCCCGGCGACCTCGGAGTCTTGCTCCATGGACTCGTTGCCCACCAGCAGTCTCCCTGAGCTACGACGTTCCGGTCGCCAGCGAAGTCCACCCTCATACCTCAAAGACTATGCATGTGCCCAGCTAGGGGGGAGGAGTGTTATGTCTTTGGGACTGGTTGGAGTTCCCAACCAGGTCCGCTGTTTGAGCGGGAGCATCAGCGGCTCCCATTGGTTGGCTCCGTTTGACAGTCAGCTATAAAAGCCGGCTGTCGAGCAGAGCCAGCCGTTGTTCGCTCGCAGTCTGCCTTGTTAGCTAGCAGACGCGACAACCCTTTATTCCCTGAATAAAGTCTGTTAGTTGTATGCTCTGGTCTAAGCCTCGTCTATTCCTTCGCTCCACAACAGGGATCTTTTCAGCTAGAAATTTATTTATTCAACATCATCTCCTGTCATCCCATAGAACTTTGTCTCTAGCTTGCATTAACTTCTTGCCCTCTGCATAATGAAACAGATGATACAATTATATTCCTTTTGTGTACTGAACTTTTTCTACATCTTGGAGGAAGCCAGGATCCTAGTCAACATGCTGCTTCAATTTAATTTAATGTAATTTTGTGGATAATTGGGATTCTGTTACTTTCATAAGAAATTAATAATCTTTCTATCTTCCTATCCTTCCCTCTCTTGAGGTCAAAAAGGGGTTAAACAGGGGGTGTATTTTGCCCTCCCATTCTTCAACTTCTACACATAGTAAAATGGTTAAATAAACCAAATTACCACCACCCCACAAAATAGGAGAACAAAGCATCGACCTGTTGCTCTACATAGATAATGCTATAGCCCTCTCCAGGACACTATGGGTCTTAAAAGCGAGTTCTCATCTAGTATTGTAATAATGACAAACTGGTCGTAAGTGATCAGAAAACTAAGATTATGGCCTTTTGCTAAAAGGCCAAAACTCCATTTATGGTATCTTAATGGACATTACATAGAGCAAGTGACCACCTTTAAATATCTAGTATAGTGTGGTCATAGATGTCACTGGCTCAATAAAAGTGCACTGTGAATATGCAACTACCTCTGGCCAAAGATCAGCAAATGCTATTCTCATTTTTTCCATACAAAGGAAGGATACTATATCCCTGCCACAATTAAGCTTTTTCAGGCCAAGTCTTTACCAATTTAGCACAACTTCTTTACCAGTTGCTGCTTGGACCCTCAGCTTCTTGTTTTATACCTCTTGAAAGAGTTCAATTGAAATTTATTAGAACAATTCTGCAGATGCCTTGTTGTGTTTCAAATATACCTGGAGAGAGGATTGATAAAAGTTGAAGCAAGAATCTGTATAGCTTCCTTAAATCTTTGGCTTAAAGCTTAATTTCCTTCCTGAAGGTCTTGCACCATTAATCCTTCAAGATAAGTTATCCTCTTCATGGGTCAAGGCTGTTGAGTCCAATTTGGTTAAACTAGACTTTTCTCTATCTTCAATACTCAAAATGGACAAACGAACCCTGAAACAAAGGGTAGAGGACATAAAGGGGCAACCAAACTCAGAAGAAGCTCCATTATTTAATTTCATTGTACACATGTTGTACATTGACAATAAAGGTTTGGTTTGATTTCTGGCTCCAGATTCTATCAGACATACTGTCATCCCTACCAGCTACCTTAACCAATTAGAGATAGTGACTTATTGGAAAGCTTTTTTACTTGCATAATGCCAAGTGCCTTTTTCAGCCATCTTGGAGGACAAATATAAAGGACTGGTTGAAAAGTGAGGCATGTTGGCTCAGTGGCTTAATGACACTGGAGATGGTCTCTGTGTTCTGACCAAGGCTTCCTGAGATACCAACAAACACACATTAAATCCAAAACCCTTTTATTTTAGTTTCACAACTATGAATTATTGTCATTCACAGCCCGTAATGAGTCTCAACCAGTTATAAATAGTCCCATGGAAGTCTGCCAAAGTCCTTTGGGAGAAGTCTGATAAGAATGTACCTTTATCTTTCTTGAAGTGCTGCCAACGACTAAAGTACCATTTAGTCTTTCAAAACCAAAGGGAACACAAATTCACCATGGAGCGTTCAGGTTCCAAACCAATCAGAGCGAACAACATTGTTTCCTGCAAAGATTCCTGTCCCTTTGCACTTCCTTTATATCTTATGGGAGGGGCAATCACTTCCAAGAGTCGCAACTTTTATCTTAGCTCCTCTTATCTTCTGGCAGCTCTGAGCACACGCGCACTGGGAACAGGCTCCCCTTGTTCCTCTGCCTTGCTGCTGTCAGATTCTGGAGGCTCCGGAGTCAGCACATAACTCCCACATGGCCCTGGCCCCATCTCTGTACTGGATGCAGGACCATCATCTGAGTCCTCCCCAGACTCCCAGACTTGCCCATGTTCTTCCCCACTGTCCGATTCGGCTGCCGACTCTGCAGGCTGTCAGAGTACCACAACACTCAGTTCTTACAGTTTGAGCCCAAGCACCACATGGAAGGATGAACTCCTGTTACTTCCCTCATCTTTTTTCCACCTTTCAAAAGCAAGTAGATAGATAGGTACCACTTCAGTAGGGAGACAACTGAAGGTGGCCTTGGACTTTCCCAGTTGCACTGCCCTTTTGCAAGACAGCTCTAGAAAGGGAGGGGGCCTTGGGTGACACTACAGGAACAGACACTCATTTTTTTCTCTGGTGCAAAGACAGCTTGCCCTTCTATGATGCACCTTGGGAAGCATGCAAGAAGGCCCTATAACAAGGCTGGTACCTTGGCAAACCAAACTACTACTGTTCAATAGCATTGTGGTCTCCTGGCTATTGTAACTAAGTCATATGCTAATAATAACAGCTGGTTGAAAGTCTCTGTCCCCACTGCATGATTCTGGAGAGATGGAAACCTCTGGATACATCCTTTGAACAAAATTTATTTTCCCAATAATTAGTAGCTGTCCTGGCCATTCTGACATTATTTATCTTCAGTGGCAACTTAAAGATGAAAGCATTGTAGTCACAGAGCAGGTAGCTAGATTATATGCAGCAGCACGAAAGATTCATTGGAACCTGTTGAATAATCCATTATGCTATTTTACAGAATTAATGCACTAAAGCTTTCAGTATTGTCACTTTGTTGAATTTTAGTATCTAATGGCTATAGGCTTTCACAATTTAAGGACTAATATTATATTATTGCCTAAGCCGTGTTCTTGTTTATGTGCAACTGACAGATAGATTGCCAAATTGTGATGTTATCAGAGGTTTTATTTGTTATAATTTTATTCTATAATTTTGAACTAGATACTCCTTGAGTATTTTTAATTGTATTGATCTTTGACTGTAATAAAAATTTGACTATCTTTGCTACCCCAAAATTGTTTTAAATTGTTTTATTTTCTGATATCTCATTCTTTGATATTTAATGTTTAAACCTCTAAAATTTGAAGATTTCTAAAATTTGAAAAAATTGAAGGAAAAAATTAAAGTACATGCTCTAGATACTAATATAATTTATGATTTTACTACTATTCAGCTTATTGATTAAAAATTAACTATATTTTTAAATAGTCCTTGAATGTGTTTTACTTGAATGATAAATATGTTACTGAGTAAACTGAAGGGGAAATGACAGACATTTTTCATATCAATAAAGGCTTGGTCAGGTCATTGCCTTCCATGCGGAATAGTACTAAAGCATTTAAAATTATTAGATACATTTCTCATAAAAGTAAGCAGCAATTTGCTACAGCTTAATTTTTAAAAGAGAAAGTTAATATGTTGTCTCTCTATACATACCATCCATCTTCTGTGCATTTCTATCTCTCTGTTTTTCTTCCTTCCTTCCTTCCTTCCTTCCTTCCTTCCTTCCATCCATCCATATCTATCTATCTATCTATCTATCTATCTATCTATCTATCTATCTATCTCTAGATGGCAAGTTAACTAGCTAGGATTTCTTTTAATATAACTTGAAGAACCATTATACTTACAAAACAGAATTGGGATTACTATGCAATAGAATGCAATGAACTTGGAGAATGCACAGAGAGATACAAGTAATTATTTAAGCAATATAATATTCTATCATCTATTTGAGGTATGAACAACATCATACTCATCCACATATTGATAATTTGGGTGAAATTTATTCTGAACATAGTACAAATAAAATCTAATAAAATGTATTTATTATTTAAAACATCTGTAGAACTGTCCCTCTTATGTAATATAACCCTCCATGCAGGGGTGGGATTCAAATTTTTTAACAACCGGTTCTGTGGGCGTGGCTTAGCTGGTGGGCGTGGTTTGGTGGTCATGTGGCTGGCTGGGCGTGGCCAACTCAACATCACTCACATCAAGGAACGGATCTCCTCACCTGGCCTCTCATGACTGTGGAGATGCTACAACAGTTGTAAGTGTGAAAAATGGCCATAAGTCACTTTTTTCAGTGCCATTCCAATTTCAAATGGTGACTCCACACAAGCAAAGTACCAGCAAAGGAGGAAAAAAAAACTCCAGGGAAGTTCCTGAGACAGGAAGTCTAGTCCTGCCAAGAATGTAATAAGAGTTAACAGAGAGGCAGTTGCTGTAAGCAACACCAGAATGTTTCCTTCCTGCCTTCCTTACAGGATTAGGCCAGTAATTTCTTCTAACAACCGGTTCTCCAAACTGCTTAGAATGTTAACAACTGGTTCTAGTGAATAGATGCGAACCTGTAGAATCCCACCCCTGCCTCCGTGGCTCACAACAGTAATAAAAGAATAAAAACCATAAGAACATTAAAAAGTATAAAAACTAACAAAAATAGTTAAAGAATTCCTACTGCAAACTTGTGTATTTTTATTCTTCTCAGCAGAGGCTTAGAGTTACATATGTGTACCAAAACACATTATCACATTTTGTTACAAAATCAAATTTGCCCTTGTAAAACTGTTGCTCCACAATTCATAAATTATAACATGACAGTCAAGAACATTTGGAAGGAGAAGAAACAGCAAGCCTTTAAAACTCATCTCTTTTTGAATGAAATCTTCCTCACATTATTTGTAACAATGCTTTCTACTATTTAGTTCAGAGGTCGCCAACTGGTGGTCCATGGAGCACTGGTGGTCCCCGAATAAATTTTGGTGATCTGCAGTACACCCAGGTGGAGGAGCTGCTCCGCTGTAGAGGGAGGTGTGTGCAACTTGCAACTTTGCAGATGGTGAAGGTGCAAGAAATATAGCGCTGCCCTTGCCGGCTGGAACGAGGTAATGGTGCTGTTGCAGCAAGTAAGGGGGTTGTGGTGGCCGGAGACCAGCAAACACTTTTTGTGCTGAGAATGAAAGTTTGTGGGTCCCTGACACTCTGCAAAAGAGGATGGGTGCTTGAATCTGTGTGATATTATAGCACCCATTCTCATCATGAAAAGCATTTCCCGCCAAATCTCCTCTCCCTTCCTCAGAGGCAAAGAAACAAAGAAACAAGAGAGGAGACAGATGTTTGCAAGGTAAGTCCTTGTGGCAAGAAGGGAGGAGGAAGCATGAGGTATCTTAGTGGGTCAGGGAGGGTTTGAGGGCCTGTTCTATCACTAGCCACCACCTCCAGCCTTCCCCACCATTAGATACCTCATGTGCGCATTGGTATTCTTGAATTGTGAGCTCTTAGGAAATTATCCTCTCCTTGTGTATTGCAAGCAGCTATTTCCAGTGGGGAAAACGGGACAAAGCAGGTGGGGGAAAATATTCCCCTTTGCTATATTTCCAGTCTGAAATATATCCAGTCTTTCCCTACAGGAGAGCCCTTTTAAGGATTATATATTAATGGAAAAGCATCTGTTCTTAAATCTGTTGCACATAAAAAACAGAGGAGCTCTGGACAGTTCTGCTGTACTACCCTATAGTGTGCGGAAGCCCCCATGAAATGCAAGCATGGGATAAACTGAATCTAGTTTGTTCTCAGTCTTATAAGTGGCCACAAATTGCTAGCAAAAATGGCATTTGATCGCAAGGCAAAGAATGTTTCCCCTTTTGCATTTGAGCATCCAAGAAGGGACAGGAAAGACAAACAAGAAAAGGAAAGAGGGGAAGAAAGGAGAATGAAGAGGGAAGGAAGGAAGGAAGGAAGGAAGGAAGGAAGGAAGGAAGGAAGGA
>NW_020769347.1:10004819-10054970 GCF_900518735.1 Pseudonaja textilis
GGAAGGAAGGAAGGAAGGAAGGAAGGAAGGAAGGAAGGAAGGAAGGAAGGAAGGAAGGAAGGAAGGAAGAGGGAGGGAAGGAGGGAGGGAGGGAGGGAGGGAAGTAAGAAGGAAGGAAGGAAGGAAGGAAGAGGGAGGGAAGGGAGGGAGGGAAGGAAGGAACGAACGAACGAAAGAGGGAGGGAGGGAGGGAAGGAAGGAGATTATAATGAGACTGAGTGAGGATCTGAGGTAAATCCTGCCTTAGCACTTGGCCACCAGCAGCCCTGCTGCCTTTTGCCATCCCCTTGACCCCTTCTCCTGACCTCTCTTGTTGGTGTTTTGACCCAGGCTTAACAGAATCACGAAACAGACTCCTTGACCCAAAAAACCCCCTTTTTTATTTGGTTAATGTGAATTCCTGACATTCACACCCAGAATATAAGCCTTCCAAGGTTTAATTGCAGAAACAGACCATATCAGTCTTTGGATAGTTGCCAGGCCGAGAACTTCCAGTTGCAACGGTGTAAAATGAAATACCTGGCAAGTAGTCTCTGTGAGGCATAACTCAGAAAAGCAAATCTTCACAATAATAAGTGAACTAATTGTCGCCTGCAAAAACCCCTGCCCTTTTGCTCCTATTTATTCCATATGGGAAGGTATCCGATATGGTATCCACTGGTGCCTTTTCTTCTGAGTCGACCCCTGTTCCTTAGTTGTTCCCTTTTCCTGACAGCTCTGCACATATGCGCATCTGGAACAGGCTCCAGCTGTTCTTCTTCCCACTTATCTCCAACTCCGAAGGCATCTGATAAATGTTGGATGGCCCTGGGCCCATTTCTGCCTCCAACACACAACACCTATCAGAGTCTTCCCCAGACTCCAGGACTGACCCAAGTTCCTCCCCAACCTCTTCAATGCCTGAGTCTGCCACCAGCTCTGCTGGCAACTGGTCGGCCACAACAGGTGGTCTCCCATCCTATCACTGAAGATGCTTTGGTTACAAAGCTGGGTCTCCTTGTAAGGAGATGGAGTGGGCCTCCCTTTGACCCACACACTTGCGCTCCCACACACACCATGAGCAACCCGGCCAAGGAGAGCAAGCACAGCAGCAGTGAGAGCTGGCCAAGACACCATGGCCATGCCCACCATGAGGCCCTCAATGAAATTGAGCCTGACACCCCTGTCTTATACTGTCTACAAGATAGTGCTACTCTTTTCTAGCATTTGATAATGCATTCTTTTAAGACATAGTATGAAAATAAAAATTGATATTTGAATGTAACATAAACAGGTTCCCATATAAGAGTATGGTATAGAGCTAGGGTCACAAGGAATCTTCTGCAGCATCAAGCCAAGTTATGAAAGGTTATCTGATGTTAGAATGCCAGGAATCTATTAGGCATGGAAAGCCATAGGACAGGAGAGTGAAAAGATGGTGGATTTGAACATGAGTACAAAGTGCCATCTTGATTTTTAAAAACACTGTCAGATAATGCCAGAGCCAATTATCATATAATTATAATATCAATATATTATACATATATTATCAATATTATCATATAATATTGTATAATTGCAAGGATTAGGTATTAAATATGTGATAAGCATTAAACTCCACTTCTAAATGATAAAAATATCAGGAGAACTAATGCTGTGATACTTAGCTATGGTTTAGTTTTGCCTACCCCAAGACCCACATCTAAATGCAGTCCTTGCTTGGTCCCTGTGCTTTGACAGGTCATTCTATCTGTTGCCAAAACATTGTTGTCTAGCTATCAACTACGCACTTCAGCTCTTAAAAGACTTTGCTTCAAGGCAATGCTTCAAGGTAATGCTTGAAGCTTTCCATATGGAAAACTTTTTTTCTTGAAATTTGTAAGTATCAAGAAAAAGATAAAAATATAGCTGGAAGCAAGCCTCCAGGGGGTTAACTCACTCCACACCAATCAAGGATGTGTATCCAAAGCTGTGCAGTCATCTATATGAAAATCTTACAAAATGCCTTGAACAGGCTAATGCTTCATAGATTTTAAATTTAAGACAGTACTTCTTTTTAATAGGGTTGTGATGTGGGCAGATGTGTTTCCATTGCCCTACCTATTCCAAGTACTCTCACGAATATAACTTGTACTAGAGGGAACATTTGCAATCCAGATACATACAATCATTGCAATCATCATGATAAAACACTCACAAGTTTTTCATAAATTCCTGATTGCCAGAAAACTAAAAATGCTAAACAGAGCTAATTTTCTCTTTACAATGCTTCTAGTTATAAGCAATTTTATATTCATTTTCTATTAATGAGGGTCAAAAGTGTAATTATAGGGTAGCCTCAAGCCAAGTTCAGACTACACTACTGAAACCTGCAAATTCCTAAGAGTGACTTACTAGAGCTCTTGGTCAATCAGTTAAAATGCAATAACTTACAATGCTCAAATATTGCATATTTCTTTTTGCATATTCTGTGATGGTGAACCTAAGCAATTTGTCTTTGTGCTAAGTTTGTTAGTTTGCAACAGCACTAATGCTTATTTCCAAAATCTTTGTCAGGCTGCTAATTCTACATGGGGCAAAGTACTATAATAAAATTCAGGATCTTATTCAACAGCCATAATATACCAAAACATTTAAGCTTATTGTAAATGATAAATATAATAACTATGCTATAGTAAATATAATAACAATCCTTATACATCTATCTTTCTTGGGAAAATTTGACTTGTTTCCATCCTCATTTCACAACTGAACCAGAGTTTGTATTTGTACGAATTGCCTTAGCATCAAGTCAAATTGTAAGTAAATGAATCTTACTACTGAGAATGAATTAGATGTTACTGTAATTTTGGTTCATAAAGACTTTTGCTAAACAGATTCTTGCTGACTAACCAAACTATTACCAAACTTCATTGCCTTACTCTATCAGCCTACCAAACTATTTTTTACTTGTGGTAGGAAGCATTTTCAAGAAACATTTCCCAATGGCCAGATTTATTACAAGTTAATTTGTTGTGACAGAACATCTGTTACATGACAAACTGATTTTTTTGCATGTGGTGGATAAAGCAACCATATTACTTTTTGTAGATTATAGTTGTGTTGTCCTTGTTCTAATAGCTTCCATATGTGCTGAGAAAAATACTGCTATTCCTGCCAAATCTATCACCTTCATTATTTTTGTCTTTTCTATTACAAGTGAGTAAGAAAAGGAAGCACTATTTTAGGATGCACTAGTGTCAGAGGTGTTTTTACACTTAAAAGGAAGAGGTCCACAAAAATAACTTTCCTTTTTTATATTTTTAGTTTTTGTGTGAGATCACAAAAGTGAACCTAAGAGCTCCTGGACTAGATATTCACAAACTTTATCAGAATAGGCATTGCAAACTGATGAAGATTGTTCAAATTGCACTCTACTCCACTCAATGGTTATGTATTATTTCTGAATATCAGCTTGTCCAACCTTAATGGCATAAGCACTTGTAATATCTCTATGAAAGCTATTTCCATATTATAAATGCCAAATGTCACCCCTCCTTCCAAATCATTATAAAAAAGCAAGTCTTCACATTGGTGGGTGGTAACACCATCAGTCAACATGTTTTATGGAAGGAGCATATGCCCTTGAGCCTTTTCATTCCCGACTATGGACCTTAAAATATATTGGTGGGAAGAAGACAGAACGGAAGGTAGTAAAATCACTCATTCCCTTTAAATGAAAAGAAGTAAAATTCAGTTTTCTTATAGGGGGATTACATTTTAATACATACATAACAGATTGATTGTGTTAGACATAAATGAGCAATCTTAATGCTATAGGGTATGTTTGAACTGTAGGCTTATCCTTAAATAGTAGACTCTCCACACAATGTTCTTTCACACTTCCTTTCCTTCACAGGTGAAAAAAAATATTTAACAGCTTAGTTTCATTCTTTGGATTTCTGATTCTTCCAGCAGTGCCAGATAACAGCCTTCAGTCTGTGAAGAGGCATACATGCCATATGATCAGAAGATGGAATTGCTACAGGTCTTAGAGTACAAACATACTTGAATGGAAAGGAATGAACCCATTGACCAAAAGCTAATCTGGCAGTTCCCTGCTTCAGGGCTAGCTAGCTAAACTTGACTGTCTGAATAGAGTTGCTCAAAACTTTAGAAATAATCTAATAATTGGAGTGGAATGGATAGGGAGAAAGAGGATGTGATTTTTTTTGAGTACAGTGTATATAATGCATAGATATTAAGTCAAAGGAAGCTGTCTTATTCGAACTCTTTAGCATAAACCTAGCACAAAATTTCAAATAGATGCCTCAGACATATATCTTGCAACCAACTGTATCTTTTCTTTTAACAAAGCACAACCACCTATTCATTTAATAACTGAATATAAAGGAAGATTTTTGGCACGAATATGCATGTATTAGATAGAATTTTCATGTATTAGATCACAGTATCAAATTAATCTAGTGGTTAAGGTGCTGGCTTAGAAACCAGGATATTGTGAACTGCAGTCTCACTTTAAGCATGAAAAAACAGTTGGATGACTTCAGACCAAACATTCGCTCTCAGCCCAACCCACCTCACTGAGTTGTTGTAGGGAAAATAAGAAGTGGGAGCATTATAAATGTTCCCAGCCTTGAGTTATTTATAAAAAACATAATATTAAATAAATAAATGAGCAACAGTATAGATGCATAGCCGGAATTTGGAGCCCAGTGGGATTCACACCCAACAAGTATGAAAAAGATTGCAGCTTAACAAGTAGAACTACCAAATTCCCCCTTGTTAACAAAGGTTAAAGGCCTAAGACAGCTCATTTTGCTTTCATAATATTTAATAAGCTAATAAAATTGTTTAGCACATTTCTTCTCCATAGAAAATTGTGCATACAACTTTATCAGTAAAACTGCCTGACAGGTTTGCCTATAAAATCACTTGAATTTCCAATTATTTTAACTAGATCAATTTGCTTCTTCCTCTACTGAAATGTAGACATCAAACTAAGCATTGCACATTTCACCAATTGGTAAGCAAACTGAATTTATCAGTAAGACACTGGAACTTTATTAATCTATGTTCAAATCTTGCTGTATCTTGTAAGAGAAAGAAGTATGTTACAACATTATTATCACAGTTCATTATATGCTTAAATGTAAAGACTGATATATAGTCCAGCAGCAGAGAACAACCCACAAGCCACATGTAATCTCCCAGGAGCCAGTTACAGTCCACCTGCCCTCTGGTCTCCAAGTTGCTCTGCCAGTATTTGTCAGCAAAATGGCAATGCAATTTCAGGGCTGTCTGGAGGAAATTGGGAGATGTTTAAATATAGAGATAAGAATGGTTTATTCATCAAAGCCTTCAATTCCTATTCTCACTATTCAGAGCCTCCAAATCGTATTTAAAAAAACATTGAATTCCAGCTATTCCACTGATCTCATAGAATCATTGAATAATACTGTCTTGGCCTCTAGAAGTAATCTCTCTCACTCTCAAAAATTGGACACATATATGTTAAAATACAGTTAAATGTTCAATGCAGTCTGGTTTGTTTTTTCATTAACAAAATTAACTCAAAACAATTGCTGACATGGCTTCAGGCTAATGCATAGATTCCAACATGCTTTCATAAGTGACAATGACAGATTTCATTGTAATGTGGATCATTTGCATGACATAAACAATGCAGTGCTCTGTACAACCATGATAAAATACTCTTGATTCCTAGACCTTTGGGAATAATAGACATGCCACTACCACTAGTAAGTCCATTGCAAATAGATTTCTCTGGTGAATTTTAACCAAACTACATAAAGAAAATAAAAGCACAGAAATGAACATAATCTTGATATTTTTTTCCATTTTTTCCATTATTTTTTTAAATGAGATTGCTTCCTTACGTACAGGATTGGTACCTCCTAGAACATCCAGAGATCACATTGCTAATCTGACAGATTTGCAGTAGTACAGCTTTGAGCTAAAAATATTAAAATAAGAGGGGATATGGAAGTGTAAAGCTGCCAGTGATTTCACCGTATCACCTGGATAGGAAGGAAGGAAGGAAGGAAGGAAGGAAGGAAGGAAGGAAGGAAGGAAGGAAGGAAGGAAGGAAAGAAAGAAAGAAAAAGTACCCTTCCTGTGTTCTGGAATAAAATTAGGTATCTCAAAGCATACAATTCCCAACATCCTTAAGAAGCAAGGCCAGTAGTAGAGATGATCTGCAGTTCAGCAAGAAGTACCACCACATGTTACCTGCCCATCTCTAGTAGCTAAATGGTAATTATTTGCAAGTTTGATTCTATTTTTAATTGCAAGCAGTCTAACTGGAGATAAATAATTTCATACCAGCTACTTGAAAAGCATACATTAGAGATTAATCTGTTTTATAAATTAGACCTATGCGGTCCAAAATAAGTTTACTTCCTATGAGCAGGGATGAGACAAACTTTCTTCTGCCAAGGAACTAAATTCCAATGGATAAATATGGTGCCCTAGGCGAAAAGAAGTCTCTGATTTTCCCTCTGCCTCTCACTACTTTTTCTGGCCACCTTTTCTCTCTCTTCCAAGCAACAGACTGCAATGAAAGGGAAATAGGTCTCTCTACACAGTTAAAGTGATCATCCAATTCTCCTTGGAAGCCAGGTGAAATTAGGCTCACGGGTTGTGCACACCTGTTTATTTAGATTGTTTTTGATGTGACTAAATTGTACATTTTATCAAAGACATTGGTTAGTCTACACCTGAGTACACTGTGATGAACTCCTGCACAATTAATATTTATATGTATCAGGCAGAAACAACAAAATGAGCAGAAGAGGGGAACTCATGGCCTAGAACAGGGAGTTGCCAAGGTTGGACACCCCTGACCTAGAAGAAAGGAAATGGTCTGTTGAGCAAAAAGAAGACCTGGAAAACAGAAAGGTGACGGTAACTTTTGGCATTAGCCCACAGAAGGGATAAGCTCTGATCCTCAAGTCAAATGGCACCTACTTTACACTCAATACACATTGCCTGAACTGTTGTTCACCCAGCTGGCAGTGATAAGGACTGAGCAAAGGATATTGCCTCATCCTTCTCCATTTCTTTTTCTTGTATATCACATCTTTAAAATTTCTGAAAATAGAAATTGTCTTGATATTGATATTCCCCTTAGTTAAAGTGAAGGAGAGTTTCTTGATATGCAATGCTTGTGCTCTACTACTGAGTAATGGGGCCTTCTGCCTACAACAGATTTGAGAAATGTGTTCCCTACAGTTGCTTGGAGTGTTTTTCCACCATCAAACCAAAATGTTGTGTCCATTCTACTTATTTCTCGAATTTTATCATTTAATCCCACACCTTCAAATGAAATGTCCTCTAAATCAGTGTCAAATTAACATAAAGTCAATCTGAAACATACTTATTGCTTGATTATATTAGTCTCCTGATTATAATGAAATGTTAAAATGTTGTATTAAAGTGAATAGGAATATATAAAGGCATTTCAAATTGCTTACTTTCAAATCTGATTCTTAGTCTATTTAACTCAGACTGTCTGTGCTCATTTACAACAGGATTTCAGATTTCAGAAAGGTTTTTTTCCCCAGCCATGCTAACACAGTTCATAATGTAAGTATAGATTAGATCAATGGTCACTAACCCGTCGGTCGGGGACCACTGGTGGTCTGCGCTAAAATTTTGGTGGTCCACAAAGAAATGTTACTCCCAAAGCACCCCCCACCAAGCAATTAATCCAGGCTGCGTGGAAACACAAGGCAGTGCTGCCCGTATGGCCCACAGGAACACAAGGCTTGCATTGCTTGCATTGCGAACAACACAAGGTAGTGAGGGGAGGGGAAAAGGGCGGCGGGGGGAACTTGCCCCATGCGCCTCACATGCCTGGTTCACCCGGCTGATTCTTTCCGCTTCTTTCTTCTTCTGCTTTTGGCTGCATGCAAGGAAAGCAGCAAAAGTCTTTCTTTCTCTCCCCCAAACTCTGCCAGAAATGAGTCTTTGGGACCCTGCAAGGCCTCCTGCTCCAAGAGGCTGTGCTGGTGCAATAAGTCGCACAAAGACTCATTTCTGGTGGAGTTTGGGGGAAAGAACAAAGACTTATGCTGCTTCTGCTGCTTTCCTTGTATGAAGCCAAAAGTCTCTGTCTCTCCATCCTTCCCTCCCTCTCTCTCCTTGAGAACGGAGCTGGAAACGGCATCCTGCGATTCCAAATAAAGAACAATTGATCAGTAGGAAAATGGGGTGGGGAATTTTCCTGCAGACTTTTGGGGAGATCAGGGTCTCTGATCTGTGGGATTTAAAATTATGAGTTTGGTGGTCCCTGAGGTCCAAAAGGTTGGCGACCCCCGGATTAGATCAAAGGCAAACAAGATTCACTACCGAGGGAGTACTTCTCCCATAGGAGAAGAAGCAGTGGGCAAAAGCAAAGCGATTTTCTTGAAAATCCTTGAAAGTGTCATCCAAAAACAGAGCTCAGATTCTTATCAACATAAGTACATATGACTCAACCCAACATATGGCTATACTTCAAGGAATGTATTGATATCTTTAAAGAGAATTGGAGTTTTCAATTGGAGTTTTCTAGAAAAAAAACCTATGCCAACTAAGGCAAACCACCAAATAAAGTAGAAAATCTAATCTAATCAGAAGGGAGAAAAAAATAAACTTATTTAAAATGGGAAGGAATGAACATTACAATTTACTTTGCTTCACCTTATGATATTGGCAAATTCGTTGGAATTTGGGTGAATCACCCAAATATACTGCAGGGTGAATGAGTGTATAGGCAATTCAAAAAAATATATAACCCAGTAGCAAAGAACAGCATGTCTCTCAAAACAGCAGGCAGCCGAAGCAACTGACAAGACACAGAAAGATGCACTTAGTGATGAGTTGATTGTCAACAGGATGCATGACAACCACTATGCAGAAGGAGGGCAGTTACTGCAGAGTCTCTCAGTCACATGAGCACGAATGCCTGATTGCATAATTCAGCTTCATCTTGTCAGAAAAAGAGTGCTTCCCCATGGTCTTCACGATGTGTCTTGGCAGCAAATTAAAAGCAGCTCAGTTATCATCTCTGGGGCTACTATAAGCTCCAATATATAAGACTAGAATTCATGAGTTCCAAAAAAAAAAAAGACAGGTTAAAGAAATAAAAAATAAAACAACCAGAGAAGGATGGGGGTTTTGAGATGCAGAAACTGATCAGAGCAAATTTGGGAGAAGGAAAATGGGGCAGGGGGGAATGGCTTCCTTCCCCTCCCCCACCCTCCGATAGCTAGACAAACCTAGGCAAAAAGCCAGCCCTCACCAGCCTCGCCCAGCTTTACCGACAGCAGGCTTGGAAAGGGCAATTGTGAACTTCCCTGCCCGCATTAAACTAGACTGGGGAGGGAGAGCGCAAGGAGTGGGAGGAGGGAAAGGGGGGAGTGACGGGGTGTCTGCAGCACTTCATCCCACTGTCTCTCCGCTCGCCTGCAGCTGTGCCGAATAAGCACCAGCACAGGGTATTGGGATTGCCTACCTCCCCCCATGCCTCTGCCTCCATCTGCTGCCGGTGCCAACACAGAGAAGTCCCATCTCCAGAAAAAGACGAGTGAAAGTCATGCTGCCAGCTGTGCACAATTTGCTCCATAGCCTGGGAAGGAAGATGGAGGGCGGACCCGCAAAATGTTTCCCACTCCTGCTAGGTTAACGCATAGCTCCATGCCTTCACTCTCCCTCCCCCTCGCTCTCCCTGTTCACAACAGAGCCCTCCCTGCCCTCCCCCCAAACTGACTCTCTTTTGACTCTGGCTCTGCTGCATCCAGAAAGGAGGTTGCGCTTCACTTTCAGCGCACGGTGATCTCCAATCACGGCTGCACTGGAGGGGGCGTAGGCAGTGCTTCCTCCATCCAGTCGTGCACCAGGCAAGCTAACCCTCCAACTCACAGAACTGGCAGAAGCAGCAGATCCGGCCTCCGCAAATGTAATAAACAGACTCCCTGCAAAGAGAACCCCCTCTTTAATTACACATTAGGAATTAACTACATTCACCAACAGAAAGTCCAAGCAAGAGTCATGCAAGGAGTTAACTGAAGCCATAGTCCTTATCAGGTCATTAGGCTAAATGCAAGGCTGTGAGATCCCAGCTGGGAGGCTGCAAATTCTGTCAGTTCTGGCAAGGCAGTCTTTTCACACGAAACACACAAGGAGCAAACTTTCCTGAAATGTGAACAGTTGTCTGCAATAACCCAACCATTCCCCTTTCTCCTATTTATTTCCCAGTCAGGGAGGGGCAAGTCAGTATCCACATTTGTTTTGCATCCCAAGCTGGTTCATTGTCCTCTGTTCACCTCTCCTATGTGCTCTGCACATATGCGCATCTGGAACAGGCCCCAGCTGTTCCTCCTCCTCACTCATCTCTGACTCCAAAGGCAGTTGCCTCTCCAGTGGCTGGGAAATACTGGACAGGACAGAGATACAGTGATCGCTGTGTATTTTCAGGTCAGTGAAAAGACTCAGGAAGAGCTCCACTATATACACACATACACTTAGTAAAAAGTGAAAAAACCTGCACAGGAATCAAGAGCATTTCTTTCTTCTCCCATCCCCTGCACTATGTTACTACACACTAATTAGAACAGCCTTTTTTCCCCTCCCTTCTGCAAAAGAGACACCATGCATGCCTCCATGCTTGGAATTAGCAGTATTTGCACTGCCCCAAGGGATAGAAATGCCGGAGAGGCCAGTGGGCAAGGCTGGTGGTTAGTGAGGGCTTTGTATCCACCTGCCCACCCAGTCAGGGTGTGGGACAACCAGGTGCAAAAGATGGCCAAGCCTAGCTGTATCTCCCCCCCCCAGGTGGCCCTTTGTGCGAATGCGGCAGGCCAGAGCTATTGGTTTTCCTTCCCTGCTCTCAGTCTTACCTTCTCAAGCCAGGTGATGAATCTGGAAAGGGAAGGGCGAGGGGTACTCACCTGCATGCCGCTGCCCATGGAGAGGCCACCCAGGTAGCTGCGCAGCACCAGCACTAGCTCGTGGATCATGGCGCCACATGGGGACTGGACCTGCCTGAGCCCCTCTTCACCAGAGCCCCAACGATGCCCCTGGCCTCCCTTAGGGCAGAGCTGGCTCCAGGTGCTAGACTGGCCCCCTACGAAGTCCACTGTCTGCTGAGGAGCCCAGCCAAGGCCTCGCCCTGCCCGCTGAGGTACACCTGGAATCCTGGTGATGAGATGGGGTCCTTCAGGCACTTAGCTTGCCTGCCTGTTTAGTAGCTGCAGCGCCTCAGGAGAGGTTGGTCAAGGTGAGGAGTGCCATGGAGGGGAGGGACAAGGGGCGGGGCCAGTCAGTGGCGGGTTCGGCCAGTTCATCGATCTGGGGCCAAAGTTAACAACTGGTTCTCCCAAACTGGACCAAACTGGCTGAATCCCATCTCTGTTCATACGACAGATTAGTGTTTCTACCAGCTAAGCATTTTTAGAATACCTAGTAATACAGACTTTCTGCATACCTCCATAGAGAGATCAGCCATTTATCTATATACTACTAAAAATCTCATCATGAGTGGGCAAAACATTGTACATTATAGGGCAAAAACTTTTGAATCAAGGGAGTTTAAATAGGCTAACTTTGAGAATGTGTCCAAAATCCAAGACCCATGACATCCAAATTTGGGTGAAATTGTGATTGCTCCAGTCCTAGTGGCTGCTGCTGAGGCCCTGGGCTGCTACTGCAGTCACATAAACTGTCAACGCTCCATGATAATTTCCCAGCCAAGGTTGCAATCCTTCACTTCCTCTCCCACTCACTAGCAGCCATTTACCTGCCTGCTGGGAAGGGGAGAGGAGAGGATATTTCCAACGCCCCCTGTTAATTCCCACAAGGAAAGTCAACGGGGAAGCCAACAGGAAGTCAGAAGTTGCTCCTGTTCCCATTGTTTTTTTTTTCCTGCTCTTGGTTGTTCTGTTTCTGTTTCATATTTCTCAAGCAGCAAATAAACTTGGCAAGAAATCAAAACAAAAAACACATCAGTTAAGTTTTTGTTTCACTTTTCTACTTTAACTGAGCCTACTTCACCTATACTTCAACATAACCTATTGCCTAATTTGGCCCCTGGAAACAATGATCTAGGACTGATTTTAAACAGAGGTCATCTTCATCATATCAGCTAGTCTTTTAAAATAAGGATACAAGGGGTTGACTCTTAGATCTGCATGCACTAGAAGTTCTTTATTTTGGACACTGTGGATCTGAACTTCATAAAGAAGATGCAGTAAGCTCTGTGTGCTGCATGAAATTACTTCGTTGCTATCCTCTCTCTTGCTGCCAGAGAAGATAATACAAAGAAGTGGGATGGTTCACCCATTCATCCATCGCCCTACCAGATGAGGGGATGACACTGAGGCTAACACAGAAAGAGAATAGGGAAGGAAACATTTAAAACTGAAAGACTTGAAAGAAGGAATGTATCTTTCATTTTAAAATTCTCTCTCTCTCTCTCTCTCTCTCTCTCTCTCTCTCTCTCTCTCTCTCACACACACACACACACACACACACACACATCCTCTCTCTCTCTCTCTCTCTCTCTCTCTTTCTCTCTGTGTGTGTAGTTGTCATTGCTATGTTGGAAGGTCACTTTGATGATCTGAAATCCATTTCAAGTACAGGGTTTTATCTTAGAGTCTTTTTTCAGGTACTTGAAATCCATTCATAACAAAACTGTTTTCAAGAATCTAGGTGGGTGTATGCAAGACAGATGTAGCAATGGTTTTAATGAAGTGTTTTCTATTCTAATTTAGTCAAGGGGTAATATTTGTTTGGGGGAAGCGTAACTTAAAGATTACTTGCTATTCTACAAATAGTACTATCAAATATTAAGTACACAAGAGCCTAAACATGCAATCCTCATATCCTGTGGAGCTTATTTCTGAGTAAGCAATGAGGCTACACAGCAAAATCTTAACACATAAATGATAGTCAAACCAACAGCAGTTTATTATCAACTGTCCAGGGGGAAAAAAAAAGGTTCCTTGGAGTTGAGCTCAATTATTGGAGACTTCACAGAAACGGGCTTTTTTGGCAGCAGTATGCAAACGGCTTGCCACTGCTTTCTTTCAGAATGTTATTTTGCTTCCCAATTTAGCCTGAAGCCCTGGTGTTTTGGGGATGTTTTCCATCAAGCATTAACCCAACCAGATTCTATTTAGCTTAGGAGTAGCCACTTCCTCAGACCATTGATCACAAACGTATTTTCATAAATGTGCTATGCTATGTCAGCTTGTATGGTTTTATGCATGCAGTAAATCTATAAATCTATAGTTTTAAGTATAATGTAGCATCACACACAAAAATGAAAAACTTGGTCAGCAGTGAAGGCTATGCTGAAAATATTTCTCCCCCTTTAGTTAAAATTTATTTTACCGCAAGAGCAGTACACTTCAGTAAGTAACAGCTGAGATTGTTAGGGTTTTCTTACCTTGAGAAAGTATATGTAGAAGCACATAGGCATATAGGTTTTCTTATAAACTTGGGCTCCTATTCCAATGAGACAGAAAATAGTATTTTTTTTCCTTGCTACTCATCAATCTCAGTTGATAACTAATCCAACCTTTACATAAATTGAGCCATTTCACACGATCTTTCAGATTGATTCTATCACAATCTTGTGTGTGTGTCTGTATACTATTAAAATTCTCGTGTCTGGGCAAAATGGTACAAAGCTTTTTTTCAGCCAAGGTACCTCAAATGGGATAACTTCTGCATCCAAAATTCAGAACCCATCGCTACCATGTTACAGAAATTTGGCAAATTTTATTATGTAAAAAACTATCACAACATTTTATGACATGATACAAAAGCTCCTAAAACATTTTCTGAGGTTTGACTGTGCTATATAAATCAATATGGGATACTTTGCAGGCAGATACGTCTTTAACTATCTTCCTATATTTTTAAGAATGTTTCCAGTGAAGGCAGTACATTATAAGCTCTTGCCATTGTAGAAGACATTGAGGAATCTGGTAAAGAAGTATCTCTGAAACATTGACCCAGTGAATCACAGGTTGTCTTGTTTTCAATACAATTGTTTATAAAAGTAAATATATAACTTTAGATGAAACACATAATTGAAACTGTAATTCAAACAGCATGAAATTAAATGGGATAGTGATCTTTGGCCATAAATTAACCTTTCATGCTCTGCTTTTTAATGGTTATGTTATAACTTTATAATGGTTATAATAATAATATATACACACACACACCATACTTATATTACACAAATGACATGCCAATAAACATTCTCAGTGCTATTACATCTAGGATCATAACTGAAGATTTTATTGTATTCTGAATATTCATTTTTGTTTGCTACATACTGTAAATTTTGAAAACTACTACCGTATCATCTAACAGAAAACTGTAAAGTACATGCACAGGTATATTGGTCTGGTGAGATATAAAGTATAAGATATCCAATCTATTCTGACATTGGTGAACTATAAATTTACATATATAGTCAATTAACTGTTGTATTCTTGAAAATATCTCTGTAAGATATTTCTGGCTTTGAGCTCTTGAGCAAAATTTACACTGGGCAGCTAATTGCATATGCTTATGCATGTGTGTGAGAGAGAGAGAAAGAGAGAGAATTTTGATTACAATAGTAAAATCTAATATAAATTAAATTAAAAGAAATAAAAGAGAATAGAGAGAAATAGTAAAAACTATAAGGAAAAAGAAAGAGAAAAGTAGAATATAATAAAGGAAGAGGAAAGAAATCCGTAAAACATCATTCAGTCCTGGTATCAGCAGAAAGTTCATAAAGGGTAGCCAGAAATAATAATACATCATATTTTAACCTGGATCAAATCAACCAATTTTAAATTTCTTTCTTTTTACTTCTGTCTTAATCTTAAATTCATTCAAATATTGCCAAAAACTTGTATTTCTCTTCCTTTCTTCTTTGGCCATCACAGAGAGTTCTTCAAAGGTCTTAATAAGCATCTTTTGTAAATCCAATAAGAAAAAGAATATCCAGATCATTGTCTTTGTTTGTCGTTTGTATCTCCCTTTTCAGCCTCAGGTACTTTGTTTTTGTAGATCCAGTAAAGCGTTCTTTTTAAAGTCATTCTCTCGGCTTTTCATTTTCAGTACCATCTCTATCTTGTCTGATAAAATTTGTCCTATATTGTCTTTTATTCAATAACTTTGGATATAGTTTATCCACAGAAGCAGATATTATTATTGACATTGTTGAGACTGTGGATACTATTTTCTGATTCCATTCTTCAAAAATTCCTTCAATATTTTTATTGTAATGATGTTTTGCATCATCTTACAGGCCTGCCTATTTTTCCTCAGTCTAAAATCTTTAGTCTTTTCTAGTATCAATTTTTTGAAATCATATAACTGCTTATCTATGTTGTCTAAAAACCAAAACGTGATCTATTTTCTACAAGAAGCTCTTTGTACTTTATAATTTTATTCTAAAATCTTATTGTAACATTTTCAATATCTTGATTCCTAGTCTGTTTATAACTTTCTAAAATCAGAATCTTATTTAGTTTTTTTATGTTTATTTCAGATTCTTTAAATTCTTAAGCTTATAATCAATCTTTCTTTTTAATTGAAGGCAAATTTACCCAGTGTTTTCAAACTTGACAGTCCGAAGATCTCTAATAACTGAGAATTAATGTCTGTGTCAGGTTTCCAAGTAATGAAATCCATTTAAAAAGAAAACTACAAAGTCCATCTTCAAAAAAGATTTCTTTTATTTAGGAAAGCATCAAATTGGCAAAGTCCATGGTAATTCTGGATCTGACACAACCCCAAATTACCCCACAATATTACAAGTTAGAAACAACCCCCAAAAGTCATAGTCTCCAATAGAAATAATTCAACGATGCTTGATGTCACAAATCTCCACCTCAAGGGCCCCAGAAGGACAGCCCATTTCCCATGGGAAGGAAGATCACCTAGCCAAAACACTCTCTTTGTCTCTACTCCTCCCCACCCTTAGGAATGTGGCAAGCCCGAAACCCTTCCCCCATGACTGCCACAGATTAAGTAAGGAAAAGAATATATATTAAGCCTAACTAAAGTGGTTACACATATGTCAATTTTGGGCTTGACAGTCTGAACGTGATTAAAAAGTGAGGTCTGAGAATTTAGTGTTCTTTAAAAGTCTCTGTTATGGTTATAAGTAAGATGGCTAATCATGTCATCTCCCAGTGCTCAAACCAATGGAAAACCACTATCCTGTGGTCACCTCAAAAGGATTAGCCACCAAAAGCACATATGGGCAACCCCCCCCATGGAAACCCCAAATCTTTTTTAAAATGGGTTAACCTATGCTACTAAAATTAACAAATTATTAATCAGTAACAAGACTTTTACAAATAATGAACGAAAATGATGATCTTTGTCTTGAAAAATTATAAATTTATTTTTTTTAAATTCATTTAAGTGAGGACTTCCCTTTGTCACTAGAATATCCTAGGTCAGCATCTACACATAAGAAATATAGGGACCTGTTCCTTTAATGAATACAATGGTAGCTTTCTATACTATTGTCCTAGGGTATAAGAATGCTCTATGCTGAGATTGTTTTGAGGCAATTCAGTTGAATCCAACTTCAAAATCAGATGAGCAGGGTAATTTGATTTTTGGATTAAATTGTATGCCTCTGAAATGATATGAAACATTGGGGGATTGCTGTCCAGTTAGAAAGTGTGTCTGTCATTCCACCTAGGTCCATCCTGGCTGCTTTCCACTTTTATATCTGACAGTCCTAAGTCACAAAGGTGGAACAGTATTATGAACAAATTGGGATCATCTGGTTCCTCTCTGAAATACATGTTGTTTTCAGGTCAGGTAAAGACAAAGAATCAGACAGAGCATTTGGGACACAGAATGGCAAATCTTTTCAAGTCAAACTACAGGGACCTATTATGATCTCAAGGAAAGCCAGAGAATCCCTCCTGCAGCTTATCTATTTTCAGTTAACCACCTGAAGTACCCATCTGTGTTCTCCAGAGGCCACTTTAATGCTTCCCATTCAACAGTCTTAAAGGGTAGCTACACAGAGACTACGTCCCTGCAAAGCAGAGGAGATGGAAGCAACGAACTGAATGCTTTATAATCCAATTTCCCTGGTCACAGAGAGCAAATCTATACTGATTATTTACTTGCTGAGGCAAACCTCAGAATAATTTAGTTAGTTGCAAAATATTGCCTTTTTGCAACTAGAACCCACTGTCCTACAGTATCTTCAAGGTAGTAGATGGCTAATTTATATGATCCAGGATATAGCAGTTGACATTTACTAAATTCATTAATGTCATTGTATTATTGTTCCTTGTATTATTATTTTTTCTGTTCATCTAAGAGCATAATGAGGTTGTTGTTGCTTCAGATGAACAAAAATATTTTGGTCTAAATCATCTTCAAATTGGATTTGTAGATACTTACCATTTACAATGCTATCGTTTCTGGTAGATAGTATGAAATGTATATACTACAGTGGCTATAGAAAACAGTTGCTATGGCAGGGCCAACTTGTCTTCCCAATTCCTGTCCATCATGACTAATTACAACTAGTGGTGTAGAAAGGATTCCAAAAGACAAATCAAAAGTTAGTTATAGTTAATGCATAATAAACTAAGAAATGCTGCTGCCTGCACTTAAACAAGCAATTCTGTGCCCCCTCTAGGAAAAAAAAACTGCCACAGGTGCAGTACTGGAAAACCATCATCCAGTTGCAGACAAACTTTTAGGAAAATATGCTCTAGAAAGAATGGCCAATAAATTTCCATCATTCCTGGAAAAAGCTGGTTTTTCTAACCCTGTTTCAGATCCATTTAGGGCAACATATGATCTCTGATGATGATCTCTGTGGGAGTGGGATGGAGGTGGTGCATTCATCCTTGCTCTTCTTGACCTCTCAGTGGCTTTCAATAGAATGGACCATGGAATCTTTGTGGGAGGACTTAGAGAGTTGGAGCTGAGTGGCACAGTTTTGTGTTGGTTCCCCTCCTTTCCTTGAGGCCCAGGGACAGAAGGGAGCAAGTTTTCCACCTCAGAGCTCTTCCTTTGCAGGATGCCACGGGGGTCAATGCTCTTTCCACTCCTTTTTAACTTCTATATGCAACTGCTGGGAGAGATCATCTGTCACCATGGGATGAAGTGTCATGAAATATACCGAAGTTACTCAGCTATATATCTCCATCCCAGGTAAAGTGAATGATGCAGTGGATGTTCCTTCATGGTGCCTAGAGGCTGTGGAGGTCTGGATGGGGGAACAACAGACTTCAACTGAACTCTGGTGAGACAATTGCTGTGGATGGGCCCCTCTGTATCCAGGAGTTTGGTCTTGAGTGGGGTTACACTACTGGACATATCTGGTGTGTAACTTGGGGTCCTCTTGGACTCATGGCTCTTGCTCAAAGAGCAAGTGGCAGCCATGGCCAGGATGGCCTTTACCCAACTTCAGGTTGATGCCAATTACACCCCTTCCTGGAATTCAGGGTGTTTGTTATTATCTATAAAGCCCTACATGACATAGGGCCAGGCTACCTATGGAACCAGCTTCACCCCATCACATCAGCCCACCCCACTCATTCAGACAGGGAAGGTATGCTACTGATCCTGTCGGTCAAAGTCTGGTTGGTGCCCCTGAAGTGTAGAACATCTTCTCGTCAGCGATGAGGAAAGGCCCCAATCTCTTGGCCTTCTGCAAATGGGACAAGATTTGGCTACGTAGCCTTACATGGGGATCCTGAGGCCCACATAACCATGGGGTTGGCTGGCCTGATGAGAACCCCTGCACCTGTATTAATAATGGCTGATCTCTCCATCTTGGAACTCTCTTATCTTTTGAAATTTTATAATGTTGTTTTATAATTTTAAAACTTGTAACCCTAATTATTCTGATTTTATTGATTATATTGTATACTATCCAAAGCCTCTCTCCATGGGAGATGGGCAGTTAAGAAATATGGAATAGGAAAGAAGGAAGGGTTATCCGGATGGATCAACTTTATTAAGAGAAAAATGGAAGAATGAAATGGCTTTTTAAATCTCTGCATATTATATCTTATTGCAGGAATCCCCAACCCCTGATCCATGGACCAGTCCAGGGTCTGTTGGGAATCAAGCCTAACAAGCAGATGGCGAGCGTGCAAAACTCCATTTGTGCATGCACAGGATTAGGTTGTGCATGTGAAACTATCCCCTCCTCTCCGCTGTCACTGCCAGTTCACAGAGCCAGAAAGTTGGGGACTGCTGACTTATTGGACTGTTTCACTGAGCTGGAGTTGAGAAAATGGGCTCTACATAAGTTCCATCTTTAGAGTTGATTGCATTTAGTGTTCATTTTTCAATTTATAGATGCTGTTTTGTTACTGGTATTATCTTAGTCTTTGCGATCCTGCATGATATTCTGCATTTATACAGATAAATTCGTTGCATGATTTACATATGTGAAAAGTATTAGAAGTGTTTCATGACCTTAGCCAGTGTTCCTCAACCTTGGCAAACTTTACGGTGTATGGATTTCAACTCCCAGAATTCCACAGCCAGTCTTTCATTCTGGGAGTTGAATCCCACACATGTTAAATTTGCTAAGGTTGAGAAACACTGACCTCAGCTATGGTATCTTCTGTGCCAGGCAAATGCCTAGAATGTTTATTGTGAGATTGCATCAGTTGGGCATGTTTCTCCTTCACTGTTCATTCTAGTGATATTTGAAATGCTTTCATCTCCTATTATACAGTTAACAGGGGAATATAGCTGAAGACTACGGTATGTCTGCTTCTTACTCTGTGAGAGGATTAGTTAAGTTATTGTTACAGACCACAGGCTAGGAGGTTGAATCCTTTTCTCGGTATATTCAAAATATACAAATATATAAGTGACAATGGTATAGCTTTAAGAGATAATACATGGCCAAATCACAATTTTCTTTCATCCTGTGTTTTTAACTGCCCATCTTTCCAAGCATAATCCTTCTTTACCTAGCCCATCCTTCTGAGGTCAGTAAGATGAGGACCTAGATTGTTGGGGGTAATATGCTGTCTCTGTAAACTGTTTCGAGAGGGCTGTAAAGCACTGTGAAGTGGTACGTAAATCTAAGTAGCTATTGCTATTGCTACCACAATTATTTTTCTAGCCCTCCCCTTTAAGGACTAGGAATTCTGTTCCTTTTACTCAAAGGCTTAATGTTCTTTTACCTTACCCTTACCCTTATATCATCCTTCACTTTCTAGCTTTATGCTTCAATAGGTCCTGATGAAGTTTAAAGTAGCCAGGTAATTGCTCCTTTTTAATAAGTTGCTTCTCCATCAGTCAGTCCTTATCAGTTTGTAGGAGAGAGAAAACAATTATTTATTGCTGGTTGGCTGTAGCTGGTCTCTATCTTTGGAAGGCATATGAGACTGTAAGGCTCTGCTTCTTCTTTCCCAGCTATGAGAGTCTCATAGCTCACCCTACTAAATGTTTTTTAGTTTTGGCTCCTCCATGCATAACTGGCTTCTTTAGATCTCTCATATACTTCACTTTTTTTCTTCCACTGACACTCATACCCTGTTCTTTCAGCTTTTCTCTTTTGTCTCCCTATATAGCTTGGTCCTTTGCTCTCTTAAAAGTTTCAGAGAAAGCATCACTTTCCTTCTGCCTACTTTCATACTGTAATTTCACTATAACATAAAGTTGTCAAGTTTTGCATTGCAGCAAATAAAATTTGTCAGGAATTGGTCACCAAGAACTCAAAAGAGACGATAGACCAGATCATCGGGAGTTATAGCCATGTTTACACTTTTGCATCTCTTTGCTAGTATCTAAGTCATTTAGATTTCAGCTTTCTATCATTTACTATCATTCCTTGCTACATTATACCTGAAATAGCCTTATAACTAATATTAATTATTACTCTTGCATATACTTTTGAGTTCTAATGTTCATAATCAAATCTTTATTTTAGCCATAATAAAGGTTTGATTGAATGTTCAAAATGTGTCAGTTTTCCTATATTTTACAGTTTGGATTTCTTCTGTTCAGTGGTATTTGTTACCTTACCCATCTATTAATACTGACAATGCTTTATGTTGTATCTTCTTCTATAATGTCTTAATTGCCTGGGGAATTCTGGAAGTTGAAGTCCATGCCTCTTAAAGTTGTTGGGATTGAGAAACACTTTTCTAAGACATGGGTTTTCAAACTGTTTCAATCTTTGGCCCCTTTAAAAAAAATTTAAAATTCCCAAGAAGCTGGTGAACCACAGAAGCAGTGCAAAGGCCCTCAGGAACTGCCAAAACCTCACATTTTTAATCTACAGTCTGTTTTCAGTGGGTTTTAGGTACTCGCAGCCCCAGTGGCTCACTGAGGAAAGAAAATGCCATTCACCATTTCTACCAAGCCATTTGTAAGTATAAGTTTGAACTACAATACAAGTTCTGGTTAGAGTTAGGAATGGAACTTGTCTTTAACCCAGAGACTACCTGTATGTGCCTATAACAATCCTATAGAGAAGATGACTATCGTTCCAGAATATGTGGCCCATGATATTCAAAACTATATGCAGCTACCAAGAACAGAGGCCCATAGCTACTGGTTGATTCTGGTGAGAATTAATTTGACTTTTTGCATTCCATCAGGATTTTAGGCAAGTTGGACACAATTATTATTTATATAGCTTTCCACAAACTCCCAGAAGGTTTTCCCTAGTTTGAATCTGGCAAATTTCTGGATCAATTTTTAATTAAAAGCAAATAAATTTATCCAATTAAAAATTTCCCCTGAAAGTGGGTTGTAAAAACAAACAGCTTTCACTCCTATTAGTGATAGCCTTATGTAATATGAATGGGTTTGACTCATTTTGAAAATTATTGAGTTGGTAGCCACCAGAGTTTTATAGAGATAGAAAATGCTGAAAAATGTTTCATTCCATTTGTATTTTTAAGTTACCACTCAGTTTTTGTTTCATCTCTCAACAATTACTATTTAAAAACTGTTGAACTTCACTTAGGGAACTTTGGAAAAACTTCTCAAGAGACTTCTGAAACTGCTGTTCTGAGCTTTTCTGATGATCCTTTGACATTAGGCTGTGTGTATACTCAGGTAGAAGTCTTTAATATCTTATCATGGTAGAAGACTTTAATATCTTTAATATGTTTATTGATAACAATCTTAATATTGCCTCTTTCCTGCTTTAATTATACATGCTGTGGCTAATTAATATAAAGCTAGTTCCTATGGGGATGGTTCAATAATAACGTATGTACTTCCTTTAAGTGCTATCAGGAATTTAAATGCATTACAGTGATGACATGGTTACAGATTGTGATCCATTCATCAATTTCTCTATTTTTTCTGCTTATGATAAAGAGACCGTGATTTCTGCTGCCAGTAATTGCTTCAATTAAAGAGACTATTGACCATAATCTCAGTGGCATGTAGCAACAACTTTGATTAAAGGCTTCATAGCATTAACTGGGAAAAAGGAAAAAATTTGACTTCCCTGCTAAAGAGCCAAATATCTAATAAAAGGTATGTTTTATTAAGGGGTATCAACTTCAGGTGACTTCATGGTTTATCTCTATCTGCTTTCTTGCCAACAGAACGGAAGTGGTTTGCCATAGATGACTTGAATATTTTTCCAACTTCCCCATCTAGGCTACTAGATGATACTTTTGGGAGGTCTCCCATCCAAGTATTAATCAAGTCCAATTTTGCTTAAATGTTGGTCAGAATATCCACAATAGAAGTTAACCATACCTGCACGTTCACCCTGATATCTCTACTTCTTTTCGTTTATGAAGCAGCTTTCAATAGCAATAGGAAGCAATGTCAAAATAGCGCCACATCCACAATTGATGTCCTCACAAAAAAAATGGCATTGCCTGTTTGCAATACCTGGAACAATTTAAATTATGGTGTTTGGGTAATATCATAACACATTCTTTCATTTGCTCTGTCCATTCACACACACACATGCTCCATCCATACTCACCATCCTAGTCTTTTATCAGGATCATTGATAAGGCTGATTTAAAATTTGCTGGAAAATATTACATCTTCCATACCAGATACTTCAAAAACACCTTTTTGGAATCAAATCCAAAGTGCTACGCAGGCTAATGGTTATTAATGGTTATTACTTTGAACAGTGACTGTGCCTAGATGTTATGGAACATTAAAGGATCTTATTGGTGTAAATTAAGAAAAGATCAATCTTCTTGGGTTACACATTACCCTCTCAGGTACTAAGAATCCTGCAGAACAATTAATTGTCTGTATATTTGTAAAAAAAAAAAAAAAATATCAGAAGAACACTTATATTTAGTGCTTACTTATCGAAATGATAGTCTAGTGAAAATGGAGGGTATTCTTATAATTATGGTATATTATTTAGGTCTTAAAATATTATTGTAATTAATGGGAAAACCTTTATATACCAAGAATATGGAAAGGAGTCTAAGGGTGTACATTGGGGAATAAAACATCTGTTCCACGAAGATTTATAAAAAAAAATCACAAGGCACATCAAAAGTCAGTATATTTGTACAAAGAGATACTAACAGGTTAACTGAAAAAACAACAACAGAGATCAATAGACACAATGCAACAAATGAGTGTTAAACACTGATGAAGTAAATGAAAATGTTGCTGTATAGCTCTGAGAAATATTAAAACAAGTTTTATTAGGAGTGCCTTTGGCTAGCTGGGTGATTCCTACTCTTTCTACTTTTATGTATCAAGGTTATTTGTAGCTATGGTAACACTGGCATTCTAGAATATATTTGGTCTTGAAATAATTACGGGAAATATGTGTACAAGCAGCTGAACTGCATTTTTCAATTTTAGCAGGAAGATGCTCTGCATTCAAAACCAATGGCAGGGAAGCAGCTTTAATGCCTAAAACAAGACGAAGATTTAAGATTTATGCTAACATAATTCTGTGAAGCACATGAAGAGACTTCCTGTGGGAGCTCACTCCTTTGTACCATCTGTTTCTCTTTCTGTCAGTTCACAGAACGAGCCTACAAATGCCATTCTCTTCTATTTCAACGGCACTATGGGTTTTGATTCCTTAAGCAAAAGGTTATGCTGCACATATTGTATAAAATGCCCTAATTAAAATAATCATAAAATATGTGGGAATTTTAAAAATTAGAAATGTTAAATTTCCATCTTTACAGATTTTGAAAATATTGTGCATAATATTTCATAAAGATTTTTTTTCTGCATGCTTTATTATTGGTTGAAATGAAGTATATTTAGTTCAGGAAAAAAATGGAAAACCTTCTGTCGGTCATTGAGGAAGTCCAAGTAACAGGATAAAAACTAAGTTAGAGAATGCTGCCTTCGTTAATGACATTTGTTCCTAGTACTTCTTCAGGTAGATACTCTAATGCAGCAAAATATTATTACTTTTGGCAGCTTTCAGTAAAGGAATGCAGATTTTTTCAAAGTGATTTCTTCAAAGTATATACTTTTGTATAAATACTGTACACCTTTGCAAATTTCTCTGATCTTACAATTTTGTAAGAAGGCTGCATTTTATTTCATAAATTATAAGTTCAGCTTCTTAATACCTTCTTTAATTAAATTAATTAATGGCAATACAGCATTATGAAAATATTTGTGATGACCCGGGGCATGGCACAAAGGCAACACAGTCACATAAGTAAGAAAAGTCCTTTAATACCTCCAACTTTGTCCCCAATGTCCAGTTACCTTTGGCTGGAGAAAAAACTCTCTCAAAAACAGTCTTTAAGTGGAAGAAATTCAGTCCAAAAACAAAGTACATATAAACTGTAAATAAAAATCCACACAAACCACACTGCAGCAATTAACTGGACAGGATAAGGAATTGCAGACTTCAAAGGCCAACAAAACACACACAGTTGGGAAGACGCCAGGAACCCAGATAAGCCTCGACAATAAAAGATATCTCACGATTTGCTTCCAACAAGTTTCTGTGCGCAATCTCCCTTTTTAAAGACTGTGTTCCCAGCTGTGGATAATGAAGGAAACCAGGGCCCTTTCCTCCCCCGTAAGCCACACAACTCACTTCTCCATTCCTCCCTTCTCCATTCCTCCCTGTATGCCCTAAGACCTGGGTCTTCCTCTGAATTCCCTCTGCCTTGCTCTACCTCTCCCCTGCTCTGACTTTGCCCTTCCCCAGTTTCTTCCACAGCCACCAGAGCCATACTCTCACTCCCTATCAGCTGCTTGGCCTTCCCCTCGGAATCAAATTCTGACAGAGGCATGACAATATTACTATGGTTTCCCACTGTACCTTTTTCTACTTTAAACCTGAAAAGTAAGGGGATTATAAAGACCGAATACTAAATCTGACTGAGACTGATGCATGTGGACACTATTTTAACTGAAACATTAAATGAACAACATTTTAAGAGGTTATTATGGTAAATGATGAAGATGAAAGAAGAATCCGTAATGTGATTGAGATTAGATAGGGTTCCTCCACAAGAATGGGGCGGGAAAGAAAAGAACAATCCATTTTATGATCCCTTTTCTAAGTAAGGACAAAAACTATGAATCTAGTTAAGCTGGATAGATCCATTTAAGATAAGGATTGTGGATCCTTATGGTGGATAAGGTCTAATTTATGAGGTTTAGGGAAGAGGGTGGGAGAAAGATGAAAATGAAGAAAAAATCCAAAACTTATTGAATATGAAAATAGGAACCATGTCATTTCACCAATCATAATTTAAAAGATTTGCTTTACTACAGATAATCCTCAAATTATTGAGGCTAATAATCGAGACTGGAACTTCTGCTGTTGTTAAGTGAATTGTACCTAACTTTACAATCCTTTTTGCATAGTCGTTAATCAAAACTGTGGTGCATCATGTCCTACATCCCCCGTTGGCTTTGCTGGTCAGAAACCATCTGGGAAGGTCAAAAATACAGATCACATTATTTTGAAACACTGCAATCATTGTAAATGCATGCTTGTTGTCAAGGATCTAAATTTTGATCATTTGACCACAAGAATACTGTGACAGTTGTAAGTGTGAGGACTAACCATAAGTGACTTTTGCAGCACTAATATAACTGATATTAGTGGTTGTAAGTTAAAGATTACCTGTAGTCTTTCATTGGGTCCCCTACAGTCAATCATGTGTGGTGTGTGTACATTGAATGAAATATAATCTTGACATGAATCATCTTAGATGCAAATGACAAAGCAAATACTCATATAGAGCATAACACAAAATACCAATTTCATACTGGCATCATACTGACATCAGTTACCAGTCAAAGATTATTGGCCTTTGGAGGTAAGATAGCAGAAACCTAGATACAGGTGGACATGATTAATGGATACACTGAATAGGAACAGAATCAATTTTTTCCAGAAATTTCTGGGAACAGAAAGCTAACCCACCAGCTCTTCTCTTAGAGATTTACACCTTTAAAAAACAGAGTCAAGCCTTTTCACTTGCAACTTCACCTCTTTGGAAGAGTTTGCATCCTGATATCAGATTAGTTTCCACCTGTGGGGCTTCAGGAAGTCATTATAATCTGAGTTTTTAAATAGCACAAGGAGCAGAACTTATTTTAGTCCATCCTTATGAGTTGTGTTTAATGTTTACCTGTGGAAAACATTCAATATGTAATATTTATTTTAATTGATTATCTTATTATATCCTTTTTTTCTTTTCCATCTTCTTAGCGAAGAGGAGTAATGTAAACCGCTCAACATGCTTTAGTAATAGCAATAAGCCAAATAAACAAACAAACCAATGCACCATTGGCAGCCACTACTCTTATTAGTAGTCTGATCCTCCAGGGAGGATGCAACTATTTTGCTCAACATGATACTCTGTGACCATGAGAAATATGGAATTGTGGATTTCACTGAGACCTGGAAACCAAGTGACTAAACTAAAGTCTGGACATCAAGAGGTTGGGCAAAACTGAACCCTGTTCCTTACTTCGTCACAATTCCTAAAGTAACACAAAAAGATGCAAACATAATATAATTTTCTCAATAGATTATTTTGAAAAAAGTCTCCCCAAAACAAAAGCATGTTAAAATGTAAGGACTTTCATGGCTTAAACTCCTGATATTGTACCAAACATCATCATTATTATTTTTGGAGGGATCCTTCTCTGGTCCAAGTGTGTGTGTGAATCCCCAGTGTAGAAAAAGAAATTTCTAGGAAATGAAAATTCAAAAGAAAAATATAATGACTTTTTGGGCTGGAATATTCTATAGGGCAGTGGCAATTTGCCTGAATATAAATACACACCCATACCTACTTCTTTGTAGAATATATAGCCAGAGGGCATCTCTCTTACCCACTCTGGCAGATGGCATTTTAATAGCTAGGGCACTGCAAAGAAATGCCTACTCTATTGCTTGAGGCCGTTGGAGTAACTCAGCAGAATACAAATATTGGCAGGATTCTCAGAAATAGAATTAAGGCAGCAATCATATCATTTTCAGACTACTTGCTTTTAAAAGAGTTGTAAATGTAAGTAAAGGCAGTTTATTACTAATTCATACATACATCCCAATTTTTCAGATAGTCCTTTTCTTTGGAAATAGAAAATCTCTATGATTTTTGCTAAAATTTATAGTAATGGATTCTATTAAAAACAGCACTGTAGTCTAGCAAACTGATTTCAAGAGTTACACTTTCTAATACAAGTTCCTCAAAAATACCAGAGCAGTATAGTTTTATAATGGACTTACAGCAGAAAGTTCCAGGTTAAAATTGCTTCTCAACAATGGAAGGTGACAAAAGAAGTAACAAATGAATTTTGAGCAACCAGGCTTCATTTTATTCCACAGACTAATAGTGGAAATAATATGAATATTAGTACAATAATGAATACAATAAAATATATAAATGGTGGATGTCCATTATATAACTCGCACGGTATAAGTTGCATATAAGAATTACAATCTTGACGCTAGTGCGAAGAACATCCAGGCAAATCATCAAGTACAAAGCTATTAATATAACAAAATGCAACAGAAAAGAGGTAAAGCAAACCGATCAATGATGAAACATCAGCAACTTAAGCAAGTTAATTAGCAAGTAACTTCTCTAGCCACTTTTTTAAAAAAGGTTGTTTCAGTACCCAAATCTTCCTTTTAATGTTTCTTAAATATTTTGTTTTTAAAAAGTTGGAGATTCTCCATTTGCTTTGATAAACTTGGGCTTCAAGATCCCTCTCACAGTTATGCTCAATAGTAGTAACTGTGAGGAGGATCTTGGAGTCCTAGTGGACAACCATTTAAATATGAGCCAGCAGTGTGCTGCAGCTGTCACAAAGCCAGGCTGCATAAACAAAGGGATAGAATCAAGATCATGTGAAATGTTAATACTCCTTTATAATGCCTTGGTAAGGCCACTCTTGGAATACTGCAGCCAGTTTTGGTCACCACGATGTAAAAAAGATGTTGAGACTCTAGAAGGAGTGCAGAGAAGATCAACAAAGATGATTAGGGGGCTGGAGGCTAAAGCATATAAAGAACGGTTGGTGGAACTGGATATGTCTAGTCTTATGAAAAGAAGGACTAAGGGTGATAGCAATGTTCTGATATCTCAGAGACTTCCACAGAGTAGAGGGAGTCAAGCTATTCTCCAAAGCACCTGAGGGTAGGACAAGAAGAAATGGGTGGAAACTAATGAAGGAGAGAAGCAACTTAGATCTAAGGAAAAATTTCCTGTCAGTTAGAACAATTAATCAGTGGAACAACTTGCTTCCAGAAGTTGTAAATGCTCCAATCCTGGAAGTTTTTAAGAAAAGATTGGATAACTGTTTGTCTGAAATGGTATAGGGTTTCCTGCCTAAGAAGACCTCCAAGGTCCCTTCCAACTCTGTTATTGTATTTTATTCTAACTTTCTCAATGATTCTTGTATGATTTGCAGTTTTTACATTTTTAAAATAATTTTTATTATGCTTGAAGCAACAGCTGGATTATTTAGGACCCATAAACTATGAGAGAAAGAGAGAGAGAGAGACAGAGAGAGAGAGAGAGAGAGAGAGAGATCCTCCACTCCGCCCTTCCCCACTCCTTTCACTACCTAGTACTGTTCGCAATGTAAGCGACGCAAGCCTTGTGTTCCCGTGGGCCATGTGGGCGGCACAGCCTTGTGTTCCCACGCAGCCTAGATTAATTGCTTTTGGGGAGGGTGCTTTGGGAGTGACATTTCTCTGCAGACCACCAAAATTTTACCGTGGACCACCAGTGGTCCCTAGCCCACTGGTTGGAGACCACTGGTCCAAAGCAAGATAGTAACAGAAGTGACAGTGACAACAGCACTAAGAAACGTAATTTCTTAAATCAAAGAATATTGTCCATGGTAGAAAGTATCTTAAAAGGCAGGGGAAGTTATTTAAAGGGTGAATTAAGAAAACAAACCAAAATGCTAGGCATATAGAGAGAAATGCAAGTGCAAAGGATGTGGGCAGAGAGAACAAGGAATGGTTAAAGTTAAAAGAGGCAAAGAAAATGTAGAATTATTTGATGGAAATAAATACACTTATGTTAGAAATAGGTGGAAAAGGTTTCTAGCTGAGAGTACAGAATTAAATCTTAAAAGTCATGAAATAATTGATGAAAAAGGGAATAATAAATGCTGCGACTATGTTGCAAAACATTAAATTTGCAGATGTAAAGAAGATAACTGCAGAAATGTGGATGCGGTCCACTCTTGGAGCAGCTGTGCAATTTGTTTAACAAATGTGCAAGAGCATATCTGTGCTGGAGAACTAGGAGAATGCTCTTAGAGTAGGTGCTTGTAGAACACAGCAATGGTTAGGTTTCTGCTCTGCTGTGAGAAGCTAACGTTTAATGAAAGATGCAAAAGGGTTCATATGTAATAGTTTGTTATGCTGAAGTGTGAAGCGGCGACATCAGAAGAAACTCAAGTTAAATGCAACAGGAATAAAATATAGAATAGAATATAGAATAACAGAGTTGGAGTAAGAAGTGTTTGTCATAAAACAAATATACGCCCATGAATAAGCCATACTGATGGAAGATGAAAGTGGGTGACCAATATAAAATCAGTACACTGAGGGGATATGAGTTGAGAAAATGAATTACAATCCAGTCACACAATAGATATATAAAGAAAGAGTGAAATGGGTTGAAAATATAGCTATAGCTGGACAGAGTTTAAAAAGATGAAAATGTGAAAAGTATGAGAGATTTAAAAAAACAATGGCAACGTATATTGTAATTGTGGTTGCAGAGGGAATAAATGGAATAAGTGTACGTTTTGCTGTTTCTTTTCCTTATCTCATATTTTTAATTTTTCTTACTATTTTTCACTCTTTTCTACCCTTTGCATAGGATCCTTATGCTAAACAAAAGTAGTGTGTTGGGAATGTTACTATGTATGAAAATTAGAATAGTCTATTGGAAAGGTGATCTATGCCCTGAAACAAAGATGAGAGAAAAAAAAATCATTATATAAAAACAAAACCCCAAAACAGATTAACATGGGAGCAAAAAGCAAAGAATATCTTGTCATGTTCTTCATGGGAAAATGGATTCAGAAAATAATAAAGGATAACACAAGCTGTCTAGACATGTATGCTAATTGAAGTAATGAAATGCATGACTTCTGAGTTTCACCTTTGTACCAAAATGCCATAAATGTTAACCAGGATTAAAACATCATTATGAGCTAATGTTTAATGTTACCTTTTTGCACATTTTTGTAACTTGTTTCCTCTTAATGCTTCTGGAATCCTCATCATTTGTACTGAGAATTATTGACAATATTATTTATTTCTTAATTTTATCAAGCAATTTCTTGGCTTCTACCTGAGTTGCTCAGAAGCAATTGAGGAATATTCCACAATGTTTTACTTCCAATTGAGAGACTGAGATTATGTATCATTATCAAGATGACAACAAGTCATCTCCAAGTAACTAAAACTGTAACTCACCTAAACCTGGAATTGCGATGACTTAAATATAAACAGAAAACTTGTTGTGCTTAAAATATAGGTAGTCTCAACTTACGACCCAAATCTTCTGTTGTACAAAGTAAGACATTTTTAAGTGAGTTTTGTTCCATTTTATGCCCTTTCTTGCCGCAGTTGTTAAGCAAATCACCGCAGCTGATAAGTTAGTAACAGTTGCTAATTAAATCTGGCTTCCCCATTGACTTTGCTTGTCAGAAGGTCGCAAAAGGTGATTACATGACCTTAAAACACATCCAAATCTTGATCACGTGATCATAGAGATGCTGCAAAGGTCGTAACTGTGAAAAATGGTCATAAGTCATCTTTTTCAGTGCTGTAGGTCACTAAATGAACTGTTATAAGTTGAGGACTACCTGTATGTTAGCTTAGTAAAGACCAGTAAAGGATTCATTTCTCACACAGTTGTGTGAGTTCCTCTTAGTACCGGTATGTTCAAAAACAGGTTGGTCACATGAATGTTACACTTCTAAAAAGTCTTTTAAAAAGACTAAAAGAAAACCCTGCCACATATTTCTCTCTCTTTATAAAAAAAAAAAAGGGAAATACCACGGAGAGTCAGAATATAGGTTTCCAGTTCCAACAATTACTTTCATTCAATTGTGTGGGGGCGGGCGGGAAAGGGGGGGAAAAGGGAAAAAAACTCAGTATGGGGCCATTAGCATTGAAATCTGGTTCAAGTTCTGAATTTAAGAAGAAGAAGTTAGAAGAGATTATGATTTTTTTACTTAGTAATTTAACAAGATTGCTGCTAGTGGAACTTGGGGATATGAAAGAAAATCCAAGACCACTTAAGGGAAAACACACAAAGGTTAGAGAGTAGGTTAAGACTAATTTACAGCCAAGAATCTGAAGGAAAAAATGACAGATTTAAAGCTTTGTTCTAAGCAAAACTAATATTTCTCTCCCTAGAGAGCAGTTTCTCTCATCTTACTGGGGTTTTTTAGTAACTTCTGAAAAGAGCTGAAATGAAAATTCAGACAATGATTTTCATATTATTATTATGCTGTTGTTAATGTTATTTGACCACTGATTATCTTGTTAATGGGAATCTTCTCATTAATCTTCCTTGTCAATTGTGCTCTTGTTTCTGTAACTTGAATGTTCCATCTCTCCTAAGTTGCATATGTGAACAATTGTTAAACTTTCCTGCTTCATTTATTTCTGGTATCTGTACATTAATTTATATTTATCTGTTTATTACAGGAAATAAAATTTCAGATTTATAAATCCATAGAGGTTTATCTTTTTCTGTAATTAAGCAAATTATCAATTTGCAATAAAGTCACTGCATCCTTGTTTAAGTTGTCAGTTTAATATAATTGTTTTACGATATTAAAATAATTTTGCTGACAGCAAGCTAGGCAAATTTCTCAGTTTTCTATAAAACATAATGTTGTACTGGCAACTGTATGAGAAATGAATTTATAACATAGCACTAATATATCTTCAGTATTTTTTCTACAATAATACATTCAGTGTTATTTTATAATATACTCATATGATAAATTCAAACAATTAAAACACATAAACTATGTATAGTTGTTGCTCAGTATAAATAAAATTGGGCTTCCTCAACTCAATAAAATAAATAAGAACATGAACAAAATGATTAAGATAACAGCATTACAAAAAAAAATTAATATTCAATAATTAGAGAGAAAAATTCAAAGTAGTTCCATTCTTCTACTTCAAACACACTTCACATGGAGAAAATTATCCTAATTTTTCTGGCATTTATGAAATTTTCCTGCATATGAATGTATGAACAATTTAATTTTGAACTACTAGATATGTATTAATGTCTAATATGCAATATCAATCATTGATGTCCAATTAATGTCATTAATTTGAAATTATTCTTTTAAAAAATTAAAAATATAATTATAATGTAAAGTTTTCTGTGGTTCTTGAATCTCTGACACAATCCCAGTTATGATATGATTATTACTAAGCATAGTAATCCTCTTTATTAAGAACACTTTTATGTTCTTGCTTCATGTTAAAATAGGTCCCGTTTCAGATATTATGTATGGCTTAATTATGGCTGAATTCTACGTGGTAAATACTATCTGAACACAAGTGTCAACACATTTTCAGTAAATTGATATTTGTCAGTGGTTTCTTCTTTTTTAAACATTTAAAGAAAATTAAGTAAAATTTTTACAAGGCTAAATTTTCCTGCTGATTCCACAACTATTACCACTCTAATACTACATACATTTTTGTATCCTTTTTGCATTCATTTTGGAGAAGATTATAACAATCTCAAAATTCACAAGCAGTTGGAATATTCAGCTTTTCACATTTAGATTTGCACTAAATTCCATTAATTGAAGCTACATTCAACTAATGAAATTGAATTAGCCTGTAATCAGACCATTATTTTTATTCCCATCTTTTATTGTTTATGTTAGTTCAAATTAGAAATGTGTAAGCAAGACAGAAATGGAAAAAGGAAGCACAATGGACATGATCGGAGCGTTTAATATACATTTCCCCCGAAATTGATAAGTTGCAGAAAGTGACTTGCAATTTTCTGTCTTGGAAAAAATTGCTTGACAATACCCTCCAATCTGTAATGTTTATGTATCATTTTTCTCTTCTAATGTTCCATATTACTCTGCAATTACATCTTCCTCCAGATTTAGCTAAAATATTATTCATTTTTGAAAGTAATTAATTTCAGGATATGTGTTACATATTTTTGAGTGATATATGCATATATAGAGAGAGTCTCTATGTGTGGCCTTTCCTAGCCCATTTAGTTTTTAAGACGGAAGGAACAAATTTAAAAAAAAAAAACCAAGGTCACCACAGAAACACAAACAGAATTAGAGTTCCCTATAAAGAACCAATTCATTTTAATCTAATGACTACAAACATGAGTAATGTTATGTCCTGAGGACTCAAGGAGTTCACACTCAGGTCCACTCACTTTGTGTGGGCGATATTCCCCCATTCCCATTGGTTGGTTCTCCCCAGCAGCCAGCTATAAAAGCAGGCTGCGGGGTCCAACTGGTTGCTGATTGCTGCGAGCCAGTTCCAGGCGTGGCAAGCACGGTCAGCCCTTTATTTGTTAAATAAAGTTCTGTTGCACTCATGCTCTGGTCAGCCTCTCATTGCTCAAACATAACACTGGCGACGAGGATGGGATGGCTACCAGATGCACCTTGCAACCGCTGAGTCACTAGCCTCCGATCTACAGCCCAGAGAGAGCGATTGGCTGGCGATAAGGGAAACGCTGATCCGCAGCCAGAGAGAGCGGTCAGCTAACAAAACGAGCGATCAAAAAGAGCAAACGCAGATCCGCAGCCAGAGAAAGCGGTCTGAGTCAAAAGTTAGAAGCGTCTGTAGCCGCTTGTTAGCCCCGCTACGGGGAAAGTGAAGCGCTGCGAGCCGCAGCCGCTCTGCATTTGGCGCGAAATTCAAACGGGTGTCATTTGAATTTCGAGCCAGTAGGAATCACAGCACAGCGCTGTAGAGAGTCACTAACGCCCACTTTTTTTGGCGCAAATCTAGACATCATTACATCGATGCGGTCGGCCTGGCGGATGCGGGAGAGCATCGGAAAAAATCCTATTTCCTAATCTACTGCGGAGCCACCGTTTACAATACCGCCGCAGCACTCGTAGCGCCGAGAGAATTAAAAAACGTTCCGTGGTCCGAGTTGCTTGAGATCCTCACTAACCACTACGCTCCCAGACCTTCACAAATCGCCAGGAGGTTCACGTTCCGTATGAGGAAGCAATCAAGTAAGGAGACCATCAATCAATATATGGCCGCCCTCAGAACAGCAGCCCTGCACTGCGGGTTTGGAACATACCTGGAGGACATGCTCCTCGATCAATTAGTTTGTGGGGTCAAGGATCTCAACCTACAGAGGCGACTGCTAGCTAAAAAAGACCTCAACCTTGCGCAAGCGGTAGAGGAGGCCCTAGCAGCCGAGCTAGCAACGAACTCAGCCACCGAAATTCAGGGCCCAAGTGCCAAGCCAGCATCGTTCCCAGTCCATTCCGAAGAGGTGGAAGCGGAGGAAGCCCACAACGATGAGAACGATGTCCATCGCCTCACCAATGACAGACGGTCGCAGGTAGGGGCCAAACAAGAATACACCGGTCCACCCAAGCACATCACGCTGTGCCTAGCCTGTGGGGGATCACATCAAAGGGCCACCTGCAAGTTTAAAGGAGCCGTTTGCAACAACTGCCATAAGAGGGGGCACATTGCGAGAGTCTGCCAAGCCCCCCAAAGCGCTGCACACAGACCCCCGTCCTCGCACTCGGGACCACAGAGGCAAGTATTAAACTGTCGCACGCACCACCTTGCCAGGCGTACTGGCCACACTGTTAGTAAAATTTCTCTCTCCGTTTCCCTAGAAGGTAAACCGTGCCACATGGAGGTTGACACAGGGTCAGCGCTCTCAATAATCTCGTGGAACACCCTCAAGAGACTCCACCCCAGCCTATCAACTACCCGGCTTCAGAGATGCCAGTTCGGTCTGAAGGACTACCAGGGGAAGGCCATTCCCGTGATCGGCAGAGGCAAGTTCTTTGTCAGTTTTAGAGCTTTTAAAGGCCACCTACCTCTAGTGGTAGTTAACGGCAATCTACCCACCTTATTGGGGCTCGATTGGTTTCCCCACCTCGGCCTAGGGTTAACAGGAGTCCATGCTGTCTCAACCTCAGACACTGACTCCTTATTCGCTGACTACGCAGATGTGTTCAGCGAAGAGCTGGGGTGTTATAATGGAACCCCCATCTCGTTCACCGTTGACCCCCAGGCAGTCCCAATCAGATTAAAACCACGTAGAGTTCCATTTGCTATTCGACCAAAACTAGACGCTGAATTGGATAAACTACTAAAACAAGGGGTCATTGAGCCAACAGATTTCGCCAAGTGGGAGACGCCCATTGTCACACCCCTCAAAAAAGATGGTAGCCTGAGAATTTGCTCGGACTACAAGACAACAATCAATAAATATTTACAAGTTAGCGCCTACCCTGTGCCCGTCATTCAGCACTTATTGCACACATTCGAACCGGGCAGTATTTTTGCTAAATTGGACATGTCTCAAGCATATCAACAGTTCCCTGTTGATAACCAAACAGCGGAACTTCAGACCATCGTCACTCACAGGGGTGCCTTCCGATGCAAGCGTCTCCAATTTGGCGTAAGTGTTGCCCCGGGTATTTTTCAATCCCTCATGGAGCGGATTTTACAGGGCCTCCCTGGTGTAGTACCCTACTTCGACGACATCTTGGTCTCGGCCAGGGACAGACCCCAACTCTTCCAGAGAGTGCGAGCAGTGTTAGAGAGGTTCAGACAGCATGGCCTCAAGTTAAAAAAAGAAAAATGCGCCATTGCCACTAGACAGGTGGACTTTCTGGGTTATAAAATTGACGCCTCTGGCATTCACCCCCTGGAGTCCAAGGTTAGGGCGATCCACGAAGCTCCCACACCGACCTCCAAAACGGAGCTACAAGCTTTCTTGGGGCTCCTAAACTTTTATGCATCCTTCTTGCCCCATAAAGCCTCAGTAGCCGAACCCCTACACAGATTACTAGACAAAAAGTCACCGTGGCACTGGGGGCACAAAGAAGACCAGGCGTTTAACGCCGTCAAATCACTACTTACGTCAGAGGCAGTGCTCATCCAATTCGACCCCCACCTTCCTTTAGTACTGGCAGCAGACGCATCCCCTTTTGGAATTGGGGCGGTCCTTAGTCACCGACTCGCCAATGGCGCCGAGGCCCCCATCGCCTTTTTCTCCAGGACGCTCTCGGCCACGGAGCGAAATTACAGCCAAATCGACAAGGAAGCCCTAGCAGCTGTTGCAGCCGTGAAAAAGTTTCACGAATTCCTTTTTGGCCACTTCTTCGAACTGGTCACCGACCATAAGCCCCTTCTGGGCCTACTGGCCGGCGACAAACAGACACCTCAAGTCCTCTCCCCTCGGATGACACGGTGGACACTTTTCCTAGCGGCCTACTCATACAAACCTATCCACCGCCCGGGCAAAACTCTATCCCACGCTGACGCGCTCAGTCGCTGCCCCTTACCCGCTCCGGCTGAAGACCCAGCTCCTGTCAATGCCATTTTTGAAATCACACAGTTGGACCTGCCCATCACCGCCCTTGACATCGCCGCCAAAACCAAGGCAGACCAAACGCTCGCCCAGGTGCTCGACTGGGTGAGGAGGGGGTGGCCGGGAGGCAACGTTAATAACAAATTCGCACCCTTTAAGACTCGCATGCAGGAGCTGTCCAGTTTGCAGGGTTGTCTTCTGTGGGGCACTCGAGTGGTCATTCCGACCTCGCTGCGTACCCGAGTCCTGGAGGCGTTGCACGAGGGACACCCCGGCATTGTGAGAATGAAGGCGTTGGCACGCAGCTACGTGTGGTGGCCGGGTCTAGACGAGGACATTGTCAATTGGGTAAGTTCCTGCAGCATTTGCCAGGAATCCCGTCCTGCTCCCCCCATCGCCACCCCTACCAGATGGGAGAGCGCCAGCGCCCCTTGGTCTAGAATCCATATCGATCTGGCCGGCCCCGTGCATGGAAAGATGTTCCTAGTGGTCGTGGATGCTTATTCCAAGTGGATAGACGTGGCACAGCTATCCACGACCACCACACTAGCAATCACCAACGTGTTAACGCGCCTGTTCGTTACACATGGACTACCCGACTCCTTGGTCTCCGATAATGGCCCACAGTTCGCATCAGTAGAATTCAGCCGCTTTGCAGCCAACCTTGGCATTCGCCACATTTTCACAGCCCCATTTCACCCTGCGAGTAATGGGTTGGCTGAAAGGGCCGTCAGGACCACCAAAGAGGCCCTCGCTAGGTTTGGCAGAGATGACTGGCACCACAAACTCTCACGGTTCCTGATGAGCCAGCACTCAACCCCCTGTGCAGTCACCAATAAGTCCCCAGCGGAACTTCTGATGGGCCGGCGCCTGAGGACTGTATTAGATAGACTGCACCCACAATACTGCCCTGACTCTCCCCTCGCTTCCACTTCGGGGGTTAGACATTTTATGTTACAGGAGCCGGTATTCGCAAGGAATTTCGCTGGGGACCCGCTTTGGATTCCGGGCGAGGTCATCGCCGTCACCGGGCCAAGATCGTATAGAGTCAGGCTGGAGGATGGTCGCGTCTGGAGGAGGCACATAGACCAACTCAGAAGGCGCCTCAGCAACCTCGCAAACAAGAATCCAGAGCCTCCAATCGAAGGGGAACCGTCTCATCCGCCGCCCAGCCACACCGCACCCAGCGACCAGTCTGCGCCAGCGGTCGTTCCGGTCAGCCCAAATTCGGACAACAGCGCCCAGAGAGTTGACCAACCTGATCCAACCCACGAGAGCTCGACCCCAGAAACCAACCCGGTGGTTCCCGAGGATGCCCAGTCCAGAGAGAGTGTTGGCGACACTATGCCAGCTCAACCGTCACAGACTGATACCGAACAGACAGACAATGTTCCCGAGTTGCGCCGCTCCGGGCGCCAACACAACCCCCCCGTCTACCTCAAGGACTATGCATGTTCGCATCTGGGGGGAAGGGGTGTTATGTCCTGAGGACTCAAGGAGTTCTCACTCAGGTCCACTCACTTTGTGTGGGCGATATTCCCCCATTCCCATTGGTTGGTTCTCCCCAGCAGCCAGCTATAAAAGCAGGCTGCGGGGTCCAACTGGTTGCTGATTGCTGCGAGCCAGTTCCAGGCGTGGCAAGCACGGTCAGCCCTTTATTTGTTAAATAAAGTTCTGTTGCACTCATGCTCTGGTCAGCCTCTCATTGCTCAAACATAACAAGTAAGTAGCAAACTTTTCACCTGTAAATGAAAAACCAATTTTCATAGCCATTCCAAAGATTTCATCCAATTCAAATTATTGGACGAAGATGTGGGACTGAATTCATGTGGTTTCCAATATAAGGAAATATCTGAACCAAGGCTACCAAGCTGCCATTTTTTATATAAAATTAATGTAGAACTGAAGGGGCCTGGATAATAAAATTTAATGGTTGTCAGTATCCATTTAGAAATGTGATAGATGGAGAAAGAAATCAATACAATATTTTGCTTCCAATGGAAGACTTGAGACTCTGAAAATATCTGACAAGAATTCGTTTGTCTCCATGAAAGACTAGGTAGGGAGGAATCTCTGTATGGAGCACAATTAGAGTTCAGTTTGATGTGGGCCAACGTTACAGGTTTACTTCCCATTAAATGGAATAGATGTCAGGCAAATTGACAGAGAGTGCATCAGAGGCATCACAATAATGTTTAGAGAGGTCAGCATGAGCAACGCTAGGAGATATAGTGGTTGATACGACTCATTGACAGAAAAAAAAATCAAAAGCCAAATGGCCACCACAGATGTAGAATTACTGACTGAAGAGAAAATACAGTGAACTTTCTGCAAAAGCCTATGAGATGATGCAATTCTGATATAAGAACTGCCTCATACTACAGGTAGTCTTCAACTTATAACAGTTCACTTAATGACTGTTTAAAGTTACAACGGCACTGATAAAAATGACTTCTGACCATTTTTCATGCTTATGACCATCGCACATCCCCAGGATCATGTGATTTACATTCAGATGCATGATAACTGACTCAAATTTATGACGGTTGCAGGGTCCCAGGGCCCCTTGATCACCTTTTGTGACCTTCTGACAAGCAAACTCAATTGGAAAACCATATTCACTTAACAAGCGGGTTACTAATTTAACAACTGCAAAGATTCACTTAACAGATATGGCAAGAAAAGTCATAAAATGGGGGAAAACTCAGTTAACGAATTTTCCCCTTAGCAATGTAAATTTTGGAGTCAATTTTGGTCGTAAGTTGAGGACTACTTGTAGTGCCTTGGACGACAGAAGAATTTCAGGATGAGAAAATTATGCTTATAAAAACTGCAATATAGTTACCTCAAGTGGAATGGGACAACTCACTGCACAGCCAACTCACTATGGTCAATTTGCCACAGCCAACTTTTCATGGGACAACTCACTGTGGGACAATTCAATTTAATTATTATAAATAATTGTAAAAATTTTGTCATTCACATTTTATTTTGTCCTTCCTTTGGCATCCTTTCTTTAATGGTTCTATTTGACTATTTCTTCAATATTAGTGTAACTCTTGTCCCACAGCAAGTTGCTCCATGGTGAGTTGGCTGTGGTGAGTTTTCATAGACCCGTGATGGCAATCCTATCGCATGCGTGCCAGAAGTGGCATGCAGAGCCACTTCTGCTGGCACACAAGAGGTCACCCAGAAGAGCCCCACTGCGCATGCACACGCGCCCCCTGCCAGTCAGCCAATTATTGGCTATCTGCTGCACATGCATGGGGGAAAATACATGTGTGGGAGACACATGCGCATGCATAGAGGCATGCGATGTGAGGGGGTTGCATACTCATGCACAGAGGTGTGCGGTGTGGGGGGGTTGCCTGTGCATACACAGAGGCATGCAGTGCACAAACAGGGGCTCGTGCGCACATTGCATCATGGGTGCAGGCAGCATGATGCACGTGCACGCACGCACACACATGCACGCACACACACACACTTTTGGCACGCAACATGGAAAAGGTTAGGTATCACTGTCATACACTCACCCCAAAGCAATAATCTGGCAGGAGAATTTTAAAAAGAATGAGGTAGGAGGCTAAAGCTGCAATGGCTTGCTTTACTATAGCTTGGTCTGTGTTACAGGAAATATGAGTCCATTGACCAGAATTTTGAAAAACTTGATGCCAAGAGAAGAGCGAGAAGGCATGGAATTAACCAAGCTGGGGAGAGATGCTATTATGAAGCATAAAGGGATCACTTATTTTTTCACCCCTCTTCAGACAACCAAAGCAAAAGGCCTTAACTATGACAATCCCAATGGATAAAAAAATAGTCCGAAGAAGTACAACTTAAAAAGGAGCTCTTGCATCTTCTTTTCCAAAAGTGACTCCGTGCCTGAAATAGAACTCATGAACACTAAAAAAAAATAATTAAGAATTGTGTAATTACTCCAGGTAAGATTCAGTCAGTCTTAAAATCCATATAATGGCTGGAACCTAGTGGATAATGAACATATTGTTCTGCTGAATAGCTATGATTAATTTCCTTGTGGTGTTTATCTTTCAATTTTCAAGAAAAAGAAGCTTCTACTATGCTTTTTATAATCAATCTCTTTTCTTCTCCTTCGTTAGACTGTGCGGTGCCTTGTTTCATGTATGACATTAAAATAAGGTAATGTGCAGGGGTGAGATTCAAATTTCTTAACAACCGGTTCAGTGGGTGTGGCCTAATTTGTGGGTGTGGCTTGCTGGTCATGTGACTGGCTGGGCATGGCTTTTGTGTACAGTTTGTAAATATTTATGTAAATATTGAATTTTTTATTTAAAAAAACCCAACTTTTACCCAGATTGAGTTGCTCTCAGAATCACAGATTCACTCAGAGATCTACCTTTCTGAAATCTGCTGCCTGAGTCTGCACTGAAAAATAGAAGCTTCAATTCTAAGGAAGGTTCAGCTCTGCTCTCAGGCCACTTATTTCCCGCCGCCCAACCCCCTGAATACCACCCCTGCCTGGGCCTCAGGGAAGCCTCATGGGCGAAGGTGAAGAAGTACAACAGTGATTTAGATTAGCTAGAAATCAAGAAATCCAATGATTTCCTGCTTTCTAGCTAATCTAAATCACAGCACAGCTGATAGTTGGAACAGCTGATCTTCGGGGGCGGGGAAATAGCAACTTACCAAAAATTAGGCGATGCGAAGTAAGGAGTGACTGGGCAGGGAGGGGAGGGGAGCAGCCAGCCAGTGGTGCAATTTGCCATTTCTCCAAACTGCGCAGAATCATAACAACTGGTTCTATAGAACCAGTCTGAATAGGTAGAATTCCATCCCTAATAATGTGGTAGCCAGTAAGATTAATTTTTAATAAAGATTGATTTTTAATAAATTTGATCATGGGATCAAATACCATGATTTTGTAACAATATTATTTAAAACAATTTAAAACAAATGCATCATGATTAGTCATCCCTGATCACATTACTTATGTTTTCTAAGAATCATTAAAAAAAAAAACCTTAATTAATATCTAACAGAGCATACAATTCATTAGCCTGATATAGCTATCTCATATGTTTGGAATTACAGAGTGCATTATATGTACTCTAATTATGAAATTAATCAATTACCAAGTTCTAATAAGTTTTCTTTGCTGTTTATCTTCAACAAAAATTCCATTCTTACAAGAACCTTAACATATATAAATTGACAAGGATACTAGCATTCACATAATAGTATCATCTCTAAAGACCTTTAAGTTGTAATAACAAGAGTGCGAATAGATACAAAATTCAAAGAGTTATTTTAGTAAATGACAAAGCTGGATTATACGCATGAAGCTTAGAGTAATAATGTGAGCAAGCTACATAATAACATCCAATAATAATTTACTAATATACAGCTTAATAAATAAATTAATATGCTGGACCAGTTCTGCTTTTCAGTCAAGGCAAAACTTGCTCTTATATAGTCTTAAGAAACACAGTCGCTAAGTAGAAAATCAGATGACCATGACTATGCTTTCAATTTTATTTTATTTATTTATTATTATTTATTATTTCCCTTTTCCTCACTCCTCCTTTATAATGCTCATCCATGTTCTGGAATAAATAGCAAGATGAATTAATGTTTTTATTTACATTCTTTGTAGATGAAGTTATTACAGGAAAATAGCTAGGCATACAATATGTATTGAAAGGAATACACTAGTGCCAACTATCTGCCTGGCACACTCACAAATAGGATTCATGAGCATGCTTGGCAAACAGCCTCTGGTAGTGCATTTCTTTTGCTGTGTATTCCCCATTGTGTGCCTGCTTACTGTCTTGTAATCCTTTTCTCTCTAATCACTCCACAAGCAGGAAAAAAAATGGCTCAGACACAGGACAACGCAGGCATGCCTTGGTTGTAAAGTTATTATTCAACATTATCATAACTTTAAAGGGTCACTGCAAGGCAGTTGGTAAGCAAGATCTACTTGTAACTTACAATCAGTTGCAGTAAAAACAGGAAAAGTAATTTAAGTTGACAAGAAAATGTATCTATGATGAACTGTACCTATGATGAGTGTATTTCTGAGAAGTTGGGAATGCTTGCAGTGATACTCAAAAGAATAGGCAATCTGTAGAGATTCTCAGTCACCCAGGTCATGGTTATCCCAAAGATGCTTTTTCAAGAGGCAACTGGACTTTCTTGTTTTTTCTTTTGAAGATGTTTCGCTTCTCATCCAAGAAGCTTCTTCAGCTCTGACAGGATTGAATGCTCTGACAGCCCTTCCATTCCCCACTATCCTGTCAGAGCTGAAGAAGCTTCTTGAATGAAAAGAGAAACATCTTCAAAAGAAAAAAAGAAAAGAAAGTCCAGTTGCCTCCTGAAAAAGGACCTCTGGGGTACTAATCATAAGATGAATACTCAAGTGGATATGTTTGAAGGGTAATATATTTCACGTTTATGGGAGAGAGCAGTCCTATTAGTGAATACAAAAAGTTTTTTACAGGTAAGAACATTTGCTTCTGTAATCATCTGTGGCTGGATAGCATTATCTTTCCTTTTTATAGTTAACATTAAGCCAGATTTTTCACTTACCATTATTTCCTTTTTTTTCTTTTCAGATTTCAGTGGTTTTTTGCTATATATCTCAAATTATTAGTGTTTGGAACTCCAGCTTTAATTCCAGCTGTCAATCATTTCAATTATTAGTGTTTGGAACTCCAGTTTTAATTCCAGCTGTCAATCATTTCAGTTATGTTACCGTCAACCAATTTGGAAGTCCAATGGGATGTGGCAGGAGACAAGTTGAATAAATAAATAAAATACCTAGATAATATAATCAGTCTGCAAGTTAAACAGATGTGATGACTAATTCAGAATAGGGAAGGCAGAGAGGTAGAATATGCATTCTGCCTCTCTGCCTTCTCTATTCTGAATTAGTTCTCCAAACTCAGTTCTTAATAGCAACTTCTTGGTCTTTTTCTCAGGAGAAAAGGCAAGTTTTCTGGTACACATGTTACCCTTAAAATATTCCTCATTTTGGCATAATCTACACTAGCGATGTCCAACTTTAGTAACTTTAAGACTTGTGGGCTTCAACTCCCAGAATTCCCCAGTCAGCCATGTTGCCAAGATTGGGCACCCCTGATCTACATAATCAATGGCTTTGCTATAGTCAATAAAGGAACATGCTACATTCTTTGAGTCTCTCATCTATCTTATGTTTCTTATCTCACTTCGTCTCTCCATCTTTCCTAAACATATTGTGCATTTGGCATTTGTCTTTTTTTTGTAAGATCTTAAGCTAAACTCTGCTTGTATGAGGAATTAGAGCTATTTGGTCCTAATAGGCATATTCCCTTGCATTTTCCTTCTTCACTATACATACTTGTTTCATATTCATTAACATATAGTTTACTTAACTGCCTCTTCTGCTTCTTTTAACACTTTGGCAAGTATTCATCTGTGCCTAAATTAAATTGTACTTGATAGCTGATTTTGGGAGGGAGGGGCATCAATTCTTTATTTTCTAATGGATTAGTGTTTGAATATATATTTTCTTCACAAATATTGATATCATTGTAAGCTGAATACACCCCACTGTGTATAGGAGTGTGATATTGGGGTATTTTTGATCCTTAATCACAAGTTTGAGCACTTTTGCTTTATCCCATTGCAACATAGAAATTTTGTTCATAATGTTTTACAGTTTGTTGATCAAGCATGTAAAATTATTTTTATAATAAGTCTTGTAAATCAGTCAATGCTTGCTGTAGCTTCAAGAGCTCTCTTGAAACAAAGGGAAGGTAACAAAGCTGTTCAATTTGGCAACGTTGAGGTAGTGAAGTAGAAATAGCAACTGAAGTTTTCTCATGTACAATGTATTATCAAATCATATGTTTGCTAAGGGATGTCTGAAAAAAAGAAAATAAATTTAGAACAAAGTATCCTAGCTCTTGGACCATAATTTTGGATCGTATTATACTCTATGCTTTTGCATTTCTGAAAATGATGTTCTTTTTAGTTTTGAGTATTGTGGTTATTATTTTGTTTTGTTTCCATGCAGATAATAACTGGCAGCTATCTTATAACTTCTGTTTCCAAACAATATGTGTTCAATGCATACCCAACACTGTAATCTGTATTTATGGTTCAGTAGTTTCAAAGACTAGCAATCAAGTCCCGAAATAAACGGAATTGCTACTCCAGCCTAAACTAAATTGGTTTGAGTAACTGCCAGGTCTGGAAATTTTTGGAGACATAGCCAGAGTCTTGTTCCACTTCAGTATATAAAACTGGATAGAACTTTAAGGCAACCTCTTTAAATAAATATGTCGGAAAAAATATGTCGGATCAAATATGACCATTATAAAGAGTAGAGAAATCTTCAAACAGATGCTTCAAATAAATAATTTTTTCAGGTAAAGCACCCCATATTCTCTTCCACTGGCACCTGAAAGCTGGTTTCTACTTCTAAGCAGCTTTGCAAAGGAACCATATTATTTTCACTTGGTTTTGTTCTAAGGCCACCTGCAGCATAAGGAGCTTCCAATCTAATATAATAGTGGAAGTGTCACCTCACACTATATATGCAATAGCCTCTTTCAGCTTAGAAAAATGTTAAAAGAGGACTTGGGATAATGCAACAAGCCACCCCATCAAAACTGTAGCCAGCCAGGTGCCGTAAATAGCATATTAAACAATTAGAATTATCAACTGTATTAATACATACGTTCCTATTCTAGCTGAAATAGTCCTGATGAATATAAAACATATGGCATAAAACTTAGATTTCAAGAATGTAGAACTGTGATTTAATTGAAGAAATCTAAATTGTATAGGTTCTTAGAGAATTAGGAGCATGTGGGTGTGGTATAGAGAGAGAAGCGATGAGGAAAATGAAATTGTTTAGTAAAGAATTTCTGAAGGTGTTTTCTCCTTCTTTGTATCCAGCTCATTCACTGAAAGGGATAGTTTGATGAACAGGAAAGAATGCATGCTTTTAATAGGGTGAAAGAGAGTCCTATCTGAAATGGAAGACAACTCAGTATGGAACAGATTCATTTTATTTTCAATATTAATAATCTTTTGTTTTGTTCTTAATTGTAAACCTTCTCATAAGCAAATGCCAACATCCTATCCTGTGGATAAATGTGGGATAGACAGCATCACCACCAGATGGATTTGTAACTGGCTCACAAACCATATTCAGTGAGTAGTCCTTAATACCACCTCTATATGGAGAAAAGTAAGCAGTGGGGTACCACCAAGTTCCATCTTAGGCCCAGTACTCTTCAATATTTTCATAAATGACTTAGATGAGGGAACAGAAGGAAAACTCATCAAATTCACAGATGACTATCATATAATAAAAGTTACTAAATTTTATGCTCTGCCTATAGTTGCAAATGAGAACATTAATTTGATGTTCAATTTTTGTACATTTTTTGTTTAATTTTTATTAGAAGCCATGAGACATAAGTAACTTCTATTTCATTTTTATTCTTTTGTATTTAAAATGATACTTTTGTGAGCGCTAGGCACTGAGGCCATTATGCCTCATGAGTAAGTTGTTTCTGCTTCCAAGATAGCATTTGTACCTATGCCACTAACAACGGAATGGGACAACTTGCCTCAGCCAACTTGCCATGGCCAATTCACCTTGGAATATTTCAACAATTCAATTTAATCATTTAAAATAATTTTTAAAAAAATATTTTAATTTTTGTCATTCCCATTTCACTTTGCATCCTTTCTCTAAAGATTCTATTCCACCATTTTTTAAAATATTAGTGTAACTCTTATCCCACAGTGAGTTGTCCCATGGTGAGGGGCCGTGGCAAATTATCTTGTAGCGAGTTGGCCATGGCTAGTTGGCCATAATGAGTTGTCCTAGACCAGCGGTGTCAAACTCGCATCATGACAGCATCATCATGTGACGTATCATGACTTTTCCCCCTTCATTAAACCGGGCATGGGTGTGGCCAGCGCATGACGCATCTGGCCCATGGGCCATGAGTTTGAGACCCTGTCCTAGACCCCCTAACAATGTTCCAAATAACAGTGTAACTTCAGATTTTTTTTTCTTACCAAATGCCTTTTTACAGCTATTTCTGTAAAAATAGATGATCTGAGGAAAACATTTAACATATAGGATCCTTTCAGAAAAACAGAAAGAATACCACTACAGCTGAATTCTTTATTAACTGACAAGCTACTTGCAAAAATAAACCTTAAATTTTTTCAATACTAGGTAGCAAAAAGGACTCTGCTGTCATTTATAAACATAAGCAATTAATTCTTTCAATTCATAATAGCAGTATCCATTTGGGAAGATAGGATTGTAGAGACTCTTTTTTCTCCTTGCAAGGCACATATTTCACTGCCAGCCTTCCAAATGTTACGCATAACTTGAATGGCTGCTAAATTTGTCCTTATTCCTTTCTGTAGCATGAGCAAAATAGCTAAACGATTTACCATAAGAAAGATATCCCTTGGTCTTTTGGAAAGTGAGCTAATCAGTTAATCAATTCTTACAGCATGATGACTAAATAGAAACAGATGTCTTATCCAAAATGGAAGGTCTTGTGTAAATGATGAAACTGATCCCAAGAGACAGCAAAGCCTCTTTAATACATCCAAACAAGGATCTGATCTTGTTTACAACTCTAAGTGGCAATTAAGGCCAACAGGGGAATGGGTGGACCCCAAGATAATGTCTCTCTATCAATTAAAGATAATGTTGACCTTTTGATAGAGTCTTCAGAGGCCACATGAGGCTGTTGAGTGAGGTCATTCCCCTGATTTGGAGTGAGATATCACCAGTATTCTGATGATATCTAGCTTTATATCTTTACCCCAGGCCACCAAAGTGATGCTGTGGATATGTTCTCTCAGGATCTGAAGTGTGGAAGTCTGAATAGAGTGTGGTAGGCTTTGGTTCAACCCAAGAAAGGCATAATGGCTTTGGATACATGGGCTTTCTTGTGTTAGGAACCTTCCATTGTTGGATGAGGTAATACTGCTTTAGACAGACACTACGCATAGTCTAGGGGTTCTCTTGAACTTATGGCTCCTGGTCAAAGGGTAGATGGCAGCTATGGCTAGGAGAGCCTTTCCACATTTCAGGTCGTGCACCAGTTACATCCATTTCTAGGCTAGGAGGCCCTAGCCACTGTCACTGATGACCTTGTGAACTCCCATTTGGACTATTGCAATGCACTCTATATGGGAATGTCCTTGAAGAGCATTCCGAAACTTAAATGGTGCAGAACATTCACCGCTGGAAATCAGGACTTTTTGAAAGTCCTAAAAGACCTGGGTCTTCATCCAGGGACTCATTTCATGGTTACATTAAGGTATATGCTATATTTTTAGCAGCTATGTTTTCTAATTTTTATATTGTGTAGTTGTTTTTACTTTAATTTTGTTACTTGCCTAGAGTCACTTGTAGAGACTGGTAGCCATACAAATCAAATCAAATCAATCAATCAATAATCTTCCTCCCTTTTCCCAATTGATATACTTAAAAGACAAGATGAATAATCATAATTTAGTACTTCAGTAATCTATTCACAAACTTCTTTTATAATGTAGTTAATCAGTATTGTTTAGATTTTTAGGATATTATAATTTGAATATTTTATTTACTTCTGTTAATTAACTAAAATACATCTATGTATCAGTACAATTTACAACAAGTGTATAAATTGCTGCACATTGACCATAAAGATACCACTTAGTCTCTCGCACAGCTAACTTCATTCTTATTCCTGACTTCTTCCACAGCAATCCCCAGTTGCTTTCTATGGAATTTCTATTCTCGGAACTCCTCTATAATCTTCATCAATTTCTTGACATGTAGGAATGACTTCTCTTCCTCCGTTGCCCAGGAGAACTTGCTTCCTTCCCTACCCACTGTGATGTTTACATGAGCATTCTACAGTATATTCCACCCTAATTCTATCCACAGTCAATCTTCACTATCCACTCCTGTTCTCTTAATATCTCTGAATCTAACTAACAGTGGGCCTGATGTGTATTTTATCAAACTTTTGGACCACTTTTTATATACCAAAAATTGTCTTTGTTTCTGACAAGCAAAAGCAGGATTATGAAGAAATAAATAGGAGTAAGGTATCAACCTTCACAGATAAGTAAACATACCTTTAAACAGGGGCTCCCTCTCATGCAGTTTCTCCTTCCTGATGCTCCCAATTATGGCTGGGAATCTGGTCTCAAATATATGCACAAGGGAAAGCAAAACAAAAGGATGATGAAAAACACAATGGTGTATCCAGGGCCCACACAATCACATTCTATATATTACAGGTGTGCTATCAAGCAATTCAACCATATGACAATGGAAGTCAAAATAATCCAACAGTTAAGGGAACTCAGTGGTCAGATTAAGTATTCTTCCTCTTGTTACTTCTTGCTCTGGGTGTTGGTGAGATACTTTTAAAAATCTTTTAAAATCTAGTCAATATATTAAATTTGTATTTATATTAAAATTATTTGCATTGAATTTATATCAAAAGTATTTAATGCACTTGACCTCACTTGTATAATATATATTATATTAGTATGATCATATTTCTTTTTGATATCTTCAACAAAGAGCCAGCTTTTCTCAAGCATTAATATACTATCTCTGAATTGTAAATTGTTTGACTGTAAGAATTCACTGTCCTTCTGTATTTTTTTATCAACAATAATGCAAGTTTTATTATGGTAATTCTTAGTGGTAAATGTAGTTTAATTTCCCTTTTTCATTTAAAATGGATCTCTCAAAATTACATTAGCGCTTATAATACATTACCTCTCAAAATAATACAATACCAGTCATAATACAGATTAAAATTCTCTAAAAAAACAATATTCCAATAAAATAATTAAAATTCAAATTATACATCTCCTTGATGCACCGTACTCAGCTGATATTTTAAGAAAAGAGGGGCAGAATTGCACAGCTGTGTGACTAAGAAAACTCTGCTGTTTCATCCCTGAAGAGAAAAAAAGATCCTAGTTCTCAGACAGGTTAATATTTAACTGCTGAAATCTAAATCTAGTACACTGTTTAGGTTTTCCCAGGGAATAATACTAAGAAATAATTCAGAAGTATAATTATCTGACTTTAGGGCCT
>NW_020769347.1:10054980-10109952 GCF_900518735.1 Pseudonaja textilis
AATACTAAGAAATAATTCAGAAGTATAATTATCTGACTTTAGGGCCTTCCTGCTTCCCTTCCAAAGGGTACATATGAACATATGTACTGACCATCAGAAATATGGTTCTTTTTCAGGTCTTCTGTTTCTTAGCAAAAAAAAAAAGAAGTATTCAAATTGTTCTTCATTTGAAATATTACACATTTATTGAATTCAATTTTTTCTTTGAGTGGGCTATGACTATTTTTTGTGTGCATATCTATCAATAGCAAGGGACAACTCTAGCCATGAGCAAAAGGCCTTCCTCGTCTCTATTTTGGGTTCTGGTTGACTGGCTAAATCAAACCAAAGAACTCAGAAACCTCCAAGGGATAATTCTGGAATACAAACTTCCACCCAAACCCAACACTCTAAGCTTGCAACTGTGATCACTAAGATGATAACTATTAATATATCTCTATATAACTTGTGCATACTCATACATAATTACCACCATGTTGCCAACTGCTGCAAGACATAGTTAATTCAACATATCTGTGTTTGTGATGTTTCCAGAAAATAACCTCTAAAGTTGTACACATCTAATATGATAGAGTCAAGAAACAAAAGTATTTTCTTTTTATAATGGAGGATTTTAAGTCAATTGAAAAAATATTTTTGAAGATTAATGAAACATTTTATATTAGTTGATAACACTCAAAAAATTCAGTACATTTTCTGCTGTTCTCCATCTTGTGAATTTTCTTATAACAGTGCAAAAAACAATCTAAGTGAAATTATTTGTGGCTTTACAATTTATTTATTCATATTGCATTTTCTATAGCTTTATTCAACCATTTCATCTCATTTATCTTTAGACAGAAATATGTGGCATTGTTGCAATATGGATTGGTGGGGGGTGGGAGACAAATAGCACAAAGTCTCCCTTTGAACTTCCTTTTAATTCGGGGTCTTCAAACTTGACAGCTTTAAGACTTGTGGACTTCAACTCCCAGAATTCCTCCTCCAGTCATGTTAGCTCAGGAATTCTGGGAGTTGAAGTCCACAAGTCTTAAACCTGCCAAGTTTGAAGACCCTTATTTTAAGTTAAGACAACACAACACGATAATACAAATAACATTTATATTTATGTAATGTGATTTAGGTGTTAATTAAAATTAAGTAAAGTGCTGACGTAATGAGCATCTTAGTTTTAAATACATTGGTTGGGTTTATATTAACCAATATTTTGAAACTGACTTCAAAATCTAATCTTACCCTTCTAAACATACATACATACATAGATTTAATGCAATTGCCTATGCTCCGTGATTAACTGCAAAGTGTGTGTCCTTTGTGACCATGAGGATACAGGTAAACCTCGAAATGGCCTCAATGTCTCTCTCAAAGAATGCAAATGACCAGCTGTCTGCAAGGAATATAAATCCTTTCACTACCCACCATGCAGTCAGAGCTGCAGAAGCTTCTTAGATGAGAAGCGAAATTTCTTCATAGAAAAACAATAAAATCCAATTGCCTCTTGAAAAAGCACCTTTGGGATAACTATGACCTGGATGACTGAGAATCTGCATAGACATCAACATCAAAGGTTTAAATTGTACCGAAATTCCGAACCATAAGGTATCAGTGTACCAACTTAGTTTCCTGCACAAAGATAAACATTGGTCAAAATGATGTTTTTGAAATCTGAACCTTCTAAATACAAATTTATCAGTAAATTCCTGAACAGCAGTTATTGCTCACCTTGCTTAACCATGAATGGAATTAATTTAAGGATGAGTGAATATCTGTTTAAATTTATTATTTGTAATAAGTTACAGGATGATTTTCTGGTCTGTCAGAGAATTTTTTTAAAAAAAATCTGTTTTCTTTTGTTTTTTGCAATAGTTTATATTTGTAATATCTCATATGTAACATAGGAAGCTTTGAAACACTTTCCAGTACCTGATATAACTGTTTCTGCACATTAATTTCTTTTTAAAGGCAGATTACTCTATCTTTTAGCATATAGGTTTCTACAATGCAAGTTTTTAAAAATGCAAATTAGTGTCATGGAAGCAACTTTTGAAAGCATAATAATTGAACGTGGGAAAAAGATTGATACCTGAATACAACATTTAGAGCTTTTACCCATTTATACACACGTATAGCACAAACATACCCTACTGACATCCTTTGCCTTCATTTAATTTTGAATTCTTATTTTTATCTCAATTTGTTACCATGCATGAGTAGCCCTAAGTATTTAAAATCTGCTAGTCTTTGTCACTCATGACACTTCAGGAAAATCAGGTGACTGCATGGGGAAAAGACACCTATTACTAATTTTATTTTCAGAATTTATCTCTGAGTTTGAGGAAAGATGCACATTTTCTGAATCCCACAAGTTGAGAATCTGACCAATTATTAGGCAATCAAGTAGAAGATGTTTGGAGCAAGGCACCATAGTCTGCCTTTTGCTCTGAAAATCAACGTTTTAGTTTAGATACACTACATAATGCCTTAGCAAGACCTGAAAAATTCCCTTGCCTGACTTGATGAAGAGGAAGAGGTATTACTTTATAAATCACTGCAGGCAAAAAGGTATAGTGTGCTGACTTGATGTGAGCACTTATGCCATTATGAAGTTTAATGGCTATATAACATCCTCTTAGTTCCAAAAGTGTCCATGGTGGATATTTTTTTCACATTTATGATTTATATTTGTACTGTGAAATAATTTATACTAAGGAAGTCACTACTATTGAAAATTCAGGCAATAATTACATATGAATACCAAAATTCTTTCTATATAGTGTATGGTCTAATGACTATTTGATACTTGGATAAACATTATAGCTTATCAGATATTTTCATTTAGCAACTTCTCTTAAAAATGCCCTTTTTGACAGACATACAATCAAATTTAGAGCTATTCCTCATGACCACGTTAACATGCATTTCTTCCGTCACTGAATATGTCAATATCAATTATTTTATAGAGCCTGCCAAACCCTATTCTACTTTAGTAAAAATGCCAACAAGAGGCATTCTTATGGTGATAATGAGGAATACCTCAACAAGTTAAGGACAGTTTACAGCAGAAACACAACTATCATTCATTCCCCAAATGTGTGAAAAAGGCATGTTTGCAGTGCTTGAGCTGCAATATATCATTTTGAAGTTGCCCAGATGAAAGGTCATTGTTAGAGGTGTTCTGTAACAGTCACTTAGAAAAAGCACTAGCAATAGCACTTAGACTTATATACCCCTTCATAGTACTTTACAGCCCTCGCTAAGCAGTTTACAGAGTCAGTATAGTGTCCCCAACAATCTGGGTCTTCATTTTACTGATTTAGGAAGGATGGAAGGCTGAGTCAACCTTGAGCTGGTCAGAATCGAACTCCTGGAAGTGAGCAGTGAATTAGCCTGCAATACTGCATTCCAGTCACTGCACCACCGAGGCTCTTAGGTTGTTTCTGAAGTGGGCCACTTGTAAAACAAAGACAAAAAACTATCCAGAAACAAACTGACTCACAACATCCAGACAAAGAGGAGGGGCAAAAAGCCTGTCCTGCACTTCACAATCTGACATTACACAAACAGGTGCCTATGGAAGCCAGGTGCCCAATCTCTTCCATATCTCTAGTTAAAATGGCCATGGAGGCTGGTTCCAAGAGACTGGAGATGGACAGAGCCTGCCCTCACCTTGTGTGGTCGGTATATGTTGGACAAATCAGAACTCTTGGCGATATCATCACCAGTCTTAGCAAGCTTTATGCATTATGTCCAAAAGCAAGACTTGGCTCTTGAAGAAAGATAAAACCCTATTATTAAGATTGTTTTTTTCTACTTCATTAATAAATGTTACTAAAAGTCAAAGAAAACATAAAAAAAACTAATGCAAACTAATACAGAATAAAGAAATCAAAGAAAGGAATAGAGAAAAGGGAAAAGATAAAGTGAGGAAAGCAAAGATAAAACAAAAAAGAATGTCCAATTCCTTTCAAGCAGCTATCAACATTTTTACAAAATTATCTTACTCTATGATTACAAAAAAAAAATCCACACTTTTTTATTATCTATTTTCCTGAAAATCACAAGTAAAAAGTATTTTAAAGGTCTTCTGACAAAGCCACAAGTCAGAAGTTTTTCAGTTTCATGCAAAAATCTTATAAAAAATTTCCACTCAGTCATAAATGTAGGTATTGTCTTTTTTCTAATCAAGGAAGTCAATTTAAACCATCTCTTTAAGTTCCATTTTCTTTCCCAACCATTCCTCTCTTGTGAACACCATGTTACATTTGGAACAGTTAAAGATAAATTTAAGCTGCCACCACAATGGGCTGGAATGACAAAAATGCATTTCCATACAAATCCTGACTGATTATGTTACTTAGTTTGGGTAATGAAATATCTGCAAGAAAACAAGCAAGCTCAGAGAGCACTCATTTAAAAATAGTCAGACATCTTCATGACAAGATCAATGGGGTATGAGGTGATGCCCTTAAAAGAATAATTTAAATTTTTCTAATTCATTACTAATACTTTACCTGTTTAAATCTAGAAATGAATTCCACTTACTATCATGAATATATTTGCAGGACACTGTTTCCACATGATTACTGAATCCACAGAAGAGGAGGCACAGGAAAGATAATAAAACTTGCATCAAAATGTTGCAATGAAAATTATGCCCCTGATTTGCTTGCAGTGCCAGTATAAAAAGTAGACTGTTTTATGACTCAGAATATGCATTTCATCAGTTTGGTATCAGCAAGGCTATGTCTGCCCCAGTTCTGAATGCCTTTTTCCAATAACAAGGATTTTGATTTAACCATTCTTCAAAATATGGGGATACAGTTCAGTTCAGATCAGGTCTCATGAAATAACTTTGCAACATATCTGTATTACAAATCTGAGTGACAGTACCATTTTCTCAATAACTGCATTTGGGAATGTGACAGAATTCTTAAAGGGGAAGAAATTTCAACTAAGAATAACATTTTTCTGAGTTCCAGTTTTCTTTCCATAAAGGGTTTCCATTTGAAATGATAGCAGCTGTGCGATAACCATTAGGGAGCTATGACAAAAGGAGCTTATTAGATTGAAACACCTTTTGGTACCGTCACATTTACAAAAATAGTAGTAATAATTCATTGTCCATCCCTCTCAAACAGCCCTTAAATAATATATAAACAAATACCCCTAGAAGAACACCAACTTTTTTCTGGGTGCCAAACTCAGAAAAGCAAATAATAGGAATTCCATTGCTTCCTACTGATCAGGCTTCTGTTGCCTGAATAGATATTTATTATTTCTCTATACAAGACATTTTAGGTTTCTTTTTTGCTTTTAGAGGATGGAAGCAAAGTTGTAACTTGCTAGCCATCGGTTCACAATAGTACAGATGCCTGAGATTGTGTATATGAAGTGTTCAGTACTCTTAAAAGTATGAGAAGAGAGGAGGAAAGAGACATAAAGTCAGTCCTCAAGTTACAACTATAATGGAGCCTGTCCATTACAATCATAACTCATGATGGTCATAAAGCAGGTTGATGCTGACCTGATTTTACGACCTTTTTTTGTGGCTGTTGTTAAACAAAGAACACAGTCACTTGAGGCTGGTTCTGCCCAAAACCTGCCTGATTACTGAGGGTACAAATGACCCTGGGGGAGACCTTCAAACAGTTGCTAAGTGATCAGTCATAAGTCAAAGGCTACCTATATGTAAATATTAGCCAATTGTAACATCAGAGAGGTATCTAAGGATGGTAAACTGAAGTAGATAAATTGGAGAATTATAATTATTCCAACTGTAGTAGCAAAATGACAAACTCAGGCTGTGGCTGTAGCTATGTATTAGCAGAAAGGTAGAAGCCATAGTAGAATTTAAGCAACACCTGAAAGATGAATATTGCAAGGTCTAAGCCATATCTGTCAAGCTGTCTCTTTCATCAAAACTAATCACTTCACATTTAGATTTCGAAAGAAAGGGGAAAACAACTTCGTTATTAGATTCCCCAGCTTGTTTATTGCTATCTGCATCAAAACTACTTCCTAAAGCTTGAAATACTGCGACTGTGACACATCAACATAATATTCAGTTAATAGTTTGTGACAACAAAGGAATCATTGCATCACATGTAAAAACATCTACATCTTGGACATAATATGAACTAATGGGTTATTTGATGCCAAAACAGAATACTATGAAGTGATGCCTGAAGCATCTGTTCCTACAATGAATGTTCTCAGAAGTAGGAAGACTAAAAATATCAGCAAATGGTCTACTACGTACTAAGGAAAAACTGAGCTCACTGAACAGATTATAGAGAAACAAAACATTTAATAACTGAAGACATTTTGCTCGTAATTTTACTGAATATCGACTATCTGGGAGGGTAAATGGTATTTCTATAGCAAATGATTAAGAAGACTTAAACAGCTATACAGATATTCACATCTGAAAACTTTCATATTTTATCAATAATCTGAAAAATAATAATAAGTATTATTATTAGGGAAAACATTAATTCTCAATATGTAATAGCAAGTAACACTATTTATAATTGTTCTATATTATCTTACATATCTAGTAAAATAAAAAACCCTTTTTATAGAAAAACAACTCAAACAATTCAAAACAATAATTAGAAATGATCCACTCAGGTCGTTTGAAATTCATTTGTTTTGGAAATTCGATAGCATTCCCACAGTCTGTATGATCATAAAGAAAATTATTGAGTGTGCAGAAATGGTAAAACTCATGTTGGAATTACAAGAGAGGGAAGAGAAGGAATATTATACAGTCTGGAAAAAATAGTATAATTGGTTGGATGATAGGACGGTAAGAACAAAAATATAATATAAACAAATACATGTGTGTATGTGTGTGTGTATGCATGCACACACACACACACACACACAGATAACAAACACTGGGAAAGTAGATGTCACAACACTGTAAAGATTGTATTGTGTTGTTTTGTTGTTGTGTATTTGTGTTGTTTTTAATTGTGTAAAATTCAATAAAAGTTTACTTTAAAAAAAAAAGAAAGAAAGAAAAAATTCATTTGTTCTGCCCAGGCATCCTCAATTTTTGAAATATACATTTTCAAAGCCCCAAGGAACAATTTTTCTGATATAGGCAAAGATGTCTTAGGCTGCTGAGCATTCGGGTTTAGCAACATTTGGGACAAAGTAGCTCACATTTCAGAATATGGCTAGTTTACTATGGTGTATAATATATAGCATGATGAGCTTTTTTCTCCTTAATTTATTTAGATTTGTACCCCTGACCTACCAGCTGATGGCATTCACTGGAGCTCCAAAAATATAATCACAGTTAAAATTTCCAATACTAATATATATATATATATATATATATATATATATATGCCTCCCCTATCAGCGAAGAAATCCAGCAAAGAATCATACCCAGAGATAAATCATCCAGATACCCTAAGCTTTATGGTCTCCCCAAGATACACAAAGAAGGAACCCCACTTAGACCAATAGTCAGCTTCATAGGCTCACCTCTACAAAACTTAGCCAAATTTCTCGCCAAACAACTACAGCCCTATGCAGAATCCATCAACTCACATGTAAGAAACTCATTCCAGTTCATTGAGATCATAAAGAAACAAAACTTACAGCCCAGCGACCTACTAATGAGCTTCGATGTCATATCCCTCTTCACCCAAGTGCCTGCAAAAGAAGCCTTGACAGCCACCCAAAACAAATACACCCCCCCCAAGCACATCCTAGATCTGACCAACCACTGCCTATCCAATACTCACCTACAATGGACAAAAATGCAAACAAATAGAAGGAGCACCGATGGGATCACCCCTCTCACCTGTCATCGCAAACCTCTACATGGAACACTTTAAAACACAAGCTCTAGAAAAATATGATCATAAACCCAATGTCTGGCTCAGATATGTAGATGACACCTTCATAATCTGGCCACACGGGAAAGAAAAACTGAACAACTTTCTCACACACCTCAACAGCCTAGACCCCAAAATACAATTCACCATGGAAACAGAAGCTAACAATCAACTTCCCTTCCTAGATGTCTTAGTATACAAAAAATCCAATGGCTCCCTAGGACACACCATCTACCAGAAGAAAACACATACAAACCGCTATCTACACGCACTCTTATACCACCACCCAACAAGATCAATTCTGTAGCCGAGACACTCATCTCCAAAACAAAATGCTTAGCCGATGAACAACACCTAAAAACCGAACTACACACTCTCACTAATGTACTAACAGCCAATGGATTCCAAAGAAAGAAGATTACCCACCTAATCCAAAAAGAAACCCCAACCAAAATCCAAGACAGAGAACAAGAGAACGGCAAAGCCCTCCTCCCATATATAAAAGGCACTACAGAAAAAATCAGCAAGATCCTCCAAAAACACAACATTAAAACAGCATTCTGCACAAACAGAAAAATATCCACCACCCTAAGAAACCCTAAAGACAAAATCGAGTTAGAAAACCAAGGAGTATACGAAATCCCTTGCCCTGCCTGCCCCATCACAGACATTGAACAAACCAACAGGAGAATAAGTGCACGCATTGAAGAACACAAGAACTCAATCAAAAAAGAAGAACCGACCTCTTCCATGGTCCAACACCTCAAAGCCACAGGACATAAGATTGACTTTAAAAATACCAGAATTATCTCCAAAACTGAACACTTCAACAACAGAATAATCAGAGAAGCCATAGAGATAGAAAAACACCCAGCATGAACAAGCAAGATGATACCTCCCGCCTACCAGCCATTTGGAAACCCGCCCTCATTAACAAATAAGTTAACAAACCTATCATGAAGAATGACAGCAGACCCACACCCACAAGGACCACACAAGATGCTACCACCACACTTCCACATAGAAAGCAGATTCACACCCACACAGATGATGAGACACGACCACAGACCAGAAACCGTACTGCAGCTGCATTACTACTCGCTTCAAACCCCTCCGACCCATACAGGAAGCGAAAGGACACCTACCATGAAGATGTGGGACGACCACGAATGCGAAGCCAAACAACAGGATCACAGCTCACCAGCTCAAATCCCCCGGCAACTAAGACTAACCTGAGCATAACCAAGCCCCCACCTGAACAGAACATAACCCCAGCCAATCAGAACACAGCCAACCCCCCAGCCAATCAGAACACAGCCAAACCCTCAACCAATGAGAACATACCCCCACCCAATCAGAACACAGCCAAGCCCCCACCCAATCAAGTCACACCCCCACTAGCAGTTAAAAGGAAGAAGCAGCTGCAAGCCACATTACTCTAAGAAGCACAGAGCAGAAGACACAATACCCGCGAGAACCTCAGAAAATATATATATATATATAGTATTCGGCTTTGTTCGGGTATTTTCCCACGTCATTATAGTTGTGCTTTTAAATGATGTGGGAAAATACCCAAACAAAGCTGAATACCGTACATGCAAGTACCCCCGAAAACTTAAGAAAACATGTATATGTATGTGTATGTGTGTGTGTGTGTGTGTGTGTGTGTGTGTATAGCCTGATGATGGCAGATGAGATTCTGCCGAAACGTTGCTACAACTTTAAAAGCACAACTACAATGATGTGGGAAAATACCCGAACAAAGCTGAATGCCATACATGTACGTACCCGCGAAATCTTAAGAAAACACACACACACACATATATATATATACATACACACCACTCACACACACACACACACACACACACATACATATACTGCTCAAAAAAATAAAGGAAACACAAAAATAAGACATCCTAGATCTGAATGAATGAAATATTCTTGTTAAATATTTTGTTCATTACATAGTTGAATGTGCTGACAACAAAATCACACAAAAATTATCAATGGAAATTTCAAGAATAAATCTGAAAAATGCTGGAAATGTCATCAGATAAATGGCTCATACTACCGTATGTGGTGGACTTGTGAAGATGCTAGAAAATACTGGACTAAAATCCGCATGTGGTTGGAAAAAATGACAAAGAAACACATAGATTTGAAACCGGAGTTTTTTTTATTGGGAATCTTACCAGATGCATATAGTAAAGACTTGAAATATCTGATTGTAAATGTATTAACTGCGGCTAGGATTGTATTTGCTAAAAATTGGAAAAATGAGAAAATTCCATTGCAGGAAGAAATTATTAAGAAAATATTAGAATGTGCTGAGATGAGTAGATTGACATTTGAAATTAGAGAGCAAGAAGATAAACAATTTTATAAAATTTGGGACCTTTTCTATCAATGGTTGGATGATATAATACAATAATAGAATATTTAGAATGTTAGATAATAAGGAATATCTTTGTTTTTTCTTTTTCTTTTGTTATTTGATATCATATCTATAAAGTGTTTTTTAGGATAGATTTGGTATGATTATATGATTTGCTATAGAATAAATTACCTAAATTATAGTTATCTCATAAAGTATGAATGAATAAAATTATAATCAAATGATTTTTTAATAATGATATGAGGACATATAAGTTTGGATTGATAATAAGAGTTATTATGTAACATAACCGTAATTGAGACTACGAAATGAATGCACAAAATTGATGAACCAACCGACACACTGTATATATGTACGGAAGAGAGCTGATGTTTTTATGTTTTGTTTGTTTTTAAAAAAACCAATAAAATTGTTTTCAAAAAAAAATTATCAATGGAAATCAAGTTTAGCAACCCATGGAGGTCTGGATTTGGAGTTACACTCTTAGACCTACCGTTGCAGATATCCTACTCTGATTGACTATTTGAGGATTTTGATTATATTTACCAGTCAAATTGTAACAAAAATTCTGATTCTTTGAACAACACCTACTTCGAGCAACATAGGTATCGTTACATGAACATCAAAGTTATTCATTGATTACGTAATAAGAAACAAATGACAGACAAAACCAAAAAGTTTTGAAGTTAAAGCAAGAATTATTGGCATCGAATTTAAGAGGGAAACTTAGAAAATTGGAGAGTAGGTGCCCAGCAAGATTTGGCCTATAGGATATTCAATCAAATAAGAGATCAACGTAAGGCAGTGGTGGCAAACCCTTTTCGGCTCCTGTGCCGATAATTTTTGCATGCTCGTGAGCTTGTGCTCACGTGTCAGCACCCAGAAGGCACTGGGTGCTGGCCAGTGGTGGGATTCATATTTTTTTACTACCGGTTCTGTGGGCTTGGCTTGGTGGGCTTGGCAGAGGAAGGACACTGTAAAATCACCAGTCAGAGGTGGTATTTGCTGGTTCTCTGAACTGCTCAAAATTTCCGCTACTGGTTCTTCAGAACTGGTCAGAACCTGCTGAATACCACCTCGGGTGCTGCCCACCCCACCCCCTGCGTGCATGATCCCCTCGCAGCAGATCTGCGCCTGTGTGCATGATTCCCCTTGCCACACGCCACACACCTGCAATCACCCCCACACACGCTGCACCTCTGCGCATGCATGCACTATCACTCCCACGTGCCATCCATCTGTGCATGCGTGTGCGATCCCTCCGTGCGCCTCTGCGCATGCACACTTGTTTCTTGTGCACCTTCCCGCGCATCTGCGCCAGATACCCAACAATCAGCTGTTGGGTGGCGTCGGCAGAGGTGCATGTGCAGTGAGGCTCTTCCGGGCAAACTCTCATGTGCCAGGGGAAATGGCTCTGCATGCCACTCCCAGCATGCCTGGCATAGGTTCGCCATCACGGATGTAAGGAATGGATTCAGTAAAGAATCTGAAAAACTATATAAAAAGAGGTAAGGGGCTTGTCAGGACTAAAGAAAAAAACACTCATAAAATGTGAATGAGGAAAACATCCAAGTGGCTTTCAAAGCAACTTCTAATGCTAGCAAGGGGATGGTAATGAAGGGTTTATGCACTGTCAATATGAAGCAGTAATAGACATAGAAATGTATCTCAAGCAAGAATATCAACAGAGAGAAACAAAAAGGAGTGGGAAAATAAGAACTGTTTGGGGGAACATTTAAGAATTTACAGGAAGATTTCAGCTAAACAAAGAGTACACAGGAGTAATTATGAAAGATATCAAAGGGAGATAAATTAGATTAAGGGAAGATGAAAAGCCTATGCTAAAATCATTTTCAAAAAAATTATAGAGTTATTAGGGTTTTTTTTAGAGAGAATATAGTCTGCACTTTTCTAAAGAGCAACGTATGATCAGTGATGGCAAACTTTTTAAGCTTGGGATGTCAAAAATTTGGAAGATGCATAACCTAACTTTGTTGGTGTGTCTGTCATGCACAAACATCAATTAAAAGAGATACAATTCTCTATTTTCCAATGGAACTTAGCAGCAGCATCAACGCTGGTTTGAAGTAGAGACTGAGTATCAACTTCAATCCAAGTGCCACTGCTGTCCCTCAAGAAGGCCGTCTCATGCTGTTTCCCTATGGCCCAGCACTCCCAAGGATTTGCTGCACACTTATCTTCAGACAGTGTTCACTTTCTATTTAGAGGCCTCTACAGCAGTTGATCCAGTAGAAAAACATTTGCAAGTTGAGAAAAGTAGACAAAGAGTAAGAGAATGAATGGGGTTAATGGACAGTATTTAAATAAATAAATAAAGTATTTATTTCTCATTGCCCCTGGAAATAAACTATGTTTAGGTAAAGATAAAGGTTCCTCTTGCACATACGTGCTAGTCGTTTCCGGGTCTAGGGAGTGGTGCCCATCTCCATTACAAAGATCATGTGGCCGGTATGACTAAATGCCAAAAGCACACAGAACGCTGTTACCTTCCCACCAAAGTGGTCCGTATTTTTCTACTTGCATTTTTACATGCTTTCGAACTACTAGGTTGGCAGAACCTGGGACAAGTAACGGGAGCTCACTCTGTTATGAGGCGCTAGGGATTTGAACTGCCAAACTGCTGACCTTTTTGATTGAAAAGCTCAGCATCTTAGCCGTTGAGCCACCACAACTATGAAATAAAACTTAGTTACCATCTTTTCAAAATCTAAATAAATTCCATAATTACTATACCATTAATTATATCCAGAAAATGAATTGTCATATCAAGATATTTATTTTAAGAGGCAATCCTCAAGATTATTCACATTTTTAGATGTTGTCCTTAAATTAATGGAATTTTGCAGTGCAAGAGATTTAGGTGCAGAAAGATTGCAGGACGAAGCTTGCCATTCCAAATATTATTATATTTCTGCAAAGTATATTTTTAATATATTTTACAGCATTTTTATTCTTTGGGGATAACAGCATCAAGTAGAACTGTTACATAAGGCTTATATTTTGCGTCAGATATTCTTTGTCATAAACCATGTAAATATTATCAGTCACACAGATATTTTCTTTACACTGTCCCTGTTTTGCATGTGATTAACACCTTCTTCCCTTTAGATTCAACAGTAAAAAGTAAAACACAAGTAGACACAGGTCCTACTTATTAGCACTTCTAGTGTAACAGACTACATTAAACACAGAGATATAAGCATACACGTTCACAACCACAGAACAAGTTGATCATACAAGAGCTAATATTATATTGTTTTATTTATTTATTTATTTGTCAATTGCTTACAAGATAATAGGTATAAGTAAAAACATAGTTATGGATACATATAAGAAAAAAAATAAAAGAAACAAGAGGACAAGGATGGTAGGCACGTTGGTGTGCTTATGCATGCCCCCTACAGACCTCTTAGGAAAGGGGTGAGGTCAACAGTAGAAAGTCTAAGGTTAAAAGTTAAAGTTTTGGGGGTTTGTCCAGTCAAGCTCATTGGAAAGGTACAGAAAAGTCAACTTGAATTGCTGGAATACAGTTCATATTTCTTTTGCAGGACTGATGCTGAATTAGAAGGAATTGGAACAATCTAGAGCCTGGCCAAGTTAGTTCACATTGCATCCTATTGAAATTATTATCTACTTACTTCAATCCAATACAATTCTACCTACAATTAAACAAATCTGAGTTAGAATTTATCCTCAGGCAAGAATGTTTAGGCTTGAAGCCTAAGACTATATAAACCCTTTGGAATTCAATTTAATTTACTTGGAAATAGATTTACATCTATTGGCCTATATATTACAGTAAGATTAAAACAGTTAATTCAGATCTTTTCTGTTGTATTCACTGAACTGACGACAGTTCCCAATCTGGTCCGCATTTCTGGCGGGAGCGCCGATTGCTCCCATTGGTTGATGCCGTTTGACAGCCGGCTATAAAAGGAGCTGTCAAACGGCATCAGCTGTTGCCGCCAGCTGACTGCCTGTTAGCCCCGGCAGCCCCGGCAACCCTTTATTCACCGAATAAAGCCTTTTGCTGTTAAGCTCTGTGTCTGCCTTGTATCTACCGCCCTCCACAACATTTTCATTTTACAAAATAAGTCCAATTTGCTTCACAGGGTTGTTGTTGTAGGGAAGAATGGAGGAAGAAGGTCTGTTGGATATGTTCACTACTTTGAGTTATTTGTAAAAACAATTTATAAGATGGGATGCAAATAAATAATCTATCATCCTCATCGTAGAAAGGAAGATTGTTGTAGTTATTCTTGCTGCTTTGACTACTATTAGAGCTACAGAAAATTGCATATTGAATATCATTCTTTTATCCTCCATATAGCGGTACATATGATGAGTAGTTATGACACAGTATATGTATAACTTAATTTAGTTTAAAGAATAATAATGTCCTCATATTAAAATGACTGAAACAAACAAGGGTTATTTCATATTGTCATTATAGAAAAGAGATACATTTGTCTACCCAATTTTAAGATTCCATTAAAGCAAGATATACTGTATTAAATGCTACATAGCAAATAATAATAATAATAATAATAATGCATAGAAAATATAACTAAGACTAAGTTTCACCAATACCATCCATTACATTTCTCTATACCTTTGTATTACTGCAAATCAACTGTTTCCAGATCCATTTCTTGCTTCACATAGGTTTTTAAAAAATAAATAAGCTTCTGAGTTCTTTGTTTTTCAGAATCTAATTATCCAAACATAACTTTATTAGTTCTCCTTTTCACCCACTTATCTTTCATCCATAAAATGAATTTGTTAACCAGTTATTAAGGATTATCCTTCTATAGGTAATCCTTGAGATGCGGCAGATTATTTAGTGACTGTTGAAAGTTGCAACAAACCTCCCAAAAGCCATATAAGACCTACTTTCAAAATTATAAATTCTACAGAAGCCACCTGGTCATTCATCTTTACGAATGATTGAGTTCTTTCGAATTCATAACTGCAGAAACACAGCAGGACACCCACCTATCTCTCCCTCACACAAACATCCTTGCCCTTCTGGGTCTCTAAAGTCAGTGGGCCTGTTTGGCTCCCCTTTTCCATCTCTCACAATCCCTTGCTTATCTTCTGAAGATCTGCAGAATTCAGAATGTGTGGGGAAGGAAAGAAAGTACTGCAGGCCTCATCAATGCAAATGTGATGAGTTAAAGAGGTATTGCAAGAGGGTAAATGTGGATAAGGGGACCCCAGGGTGGAAGCAAAGCACAGGTGTATCTCAGGGGGTGGGAGCCCAAGGCAGGCATCCGTGAGGCACCCATCTATACTTAACAACCCCTGCAGTCATTTAATGTTTGCATTGGGGTGATCCAGGATGAAAGCTCTTTCTCTTAACGAGTTTCACTTAACATTCTCCCGCCTTATAGTTAAAATAGGCAGGCGCCATGTTAGAAATTCTGAATATAGCCCTACAGAACAAACAGTGCACAGTCCGCGTGTGCTTTTCTGCTTGACTGTGGCAAGGAAGCACAAAACTTTTATACAGAGAAAAGATATAAAATATACTATAGATGCCACCATCACATAGATTATATCATAGATGCAGCTACATATATAAACACTGCCATCTTTTGGTTGAAGAATATATATCACTATTGAATATTGCTGTAGTTGATGTACCAAATACATGAATACTGTATTCCAATACTCCATTACTGTGTAAGTCAAGGATTACCTGTACAGGTAGTCTTTGAATTACAATCATACTTGAGCCTGGTAAAATAGATCACCATGTGATCCATCCTATTTTTTCAACATTTTTGGTGGCTGTTATTAAGTGAACTCATTGTTTAGTATGAGCTGGCTTTTGCCAGAAACTGAAAGTAAATGCCGATTTCTGGCAAAAAACATTGTAAATTGTTGTGTCACACCTTACTTTGTAATTTTGTCTTATGCATGATGATATCATGTACATAATTTTTACTTATCCCAACCCAATAGACACCTAGGAGTCATGCTTGACTTTCTATAGCTTATGAAAAATAGGGAGGACTCTTAGAAAGAGTGGGGAAGCACAGGTGATAAGTGTAAAGAAACTAGAATCAGCAATTCAACAAACCAAATGCCTCAAAAGTTTGTTTTTATTGTTATTGTTGTTATTGTTAGTATTATTGTTGTTGCTGTTGTTGGCATTTTCCGGTCTGAAATGAGCTGAGAGAGAGAGAAAACGAAAGGAGAGAACAATCCCTTTGTTAAGGAGTGATGAGGCCAGAAAAGGGAAAAGCTAAAAAGCAGCTGCGTGGAATCCATAATGAACCAGCACAAGAGAAAGAACATTATATCTATTAGAAGGGTTAAGGCTGAGAGTGGAATTGTATTGAATTGTCAAAGAAAGTTGAAAGTTCTTTTTTTTATGAGCCATCGTCTCCAAAATAATACTTGAAGGAAGAAGCTAGAAAAGGTGAACAAGTGACTCTGAGAGGTGAGGAGGCAGGGAGGGATAAAGTTAAAACTCCAGCTAGGAAAAAAAAATCAAGAAGAGGTTAACTGAGATAAATAAGTAAGAAAAGTTAAAGTAAAAAGATTAAAAACTGCATTTGACTTAGATTGAATGAAGATGGGAAAGAAGGTTCCCTTATGCTTGTAAAGAGATAAGATGTAAAATTAGGATTAGGGTTAATAAGTAAACACTAATAAGTAGCTATTTTATCCTACATAATCTATATATATAAAAGCGAAATACCATTCACGCATCATCACAAAATCTCCAGAACCATAAAGCCTACAAACTTGAAATTTGGCACGTATGTTCCTCTTGGCTTCTAGGTGCTCACTAAGAAAGGATTTTTTCAAAATGACCATTAGAGCATTAGTATTTCATACATTGTTATTAACACGTTCTGATGCTAAGGAGTTCTACTCCCACTCCCCACCTGAAAATAAATCTCTTCCAAATGCAAAACTCCAAAAGCAAAAGAGTTTTAGTTTTAGTTTTACAGAAGCAACCAGCTTTAGTACAGAACATTTGAGTTAAGCCACACCCAGGCTCCTTGCTGTCTCCTTCTTGCTCACACAGCAAATATTGTTTCCATTTCCATGCTTCAGTTTCCAAACAGCCCTCAACTCTGACAGGACACTTAGCCAGATGAATACCGATGGATGCTGGTAGGCAGAGGCACATGTTTTTTCCTTGTTTTCCTCCCCAAAAGCTGATCACATAGGTTCGTAGCGAAGCACGGGTATAGAGCTAGTATACTTGTAAAAATAAAACTGTTCTTCTAATAAAGCCAGCTCTCCGATTACTCCCATGATGTCTTATAAGACTTATTGGCACTTTTTTTAAAAAAAGAAGAGGTATTTTGATTTATGATTGCTTTAATTGCATTCTGTATTCTGCTTAAAAAATGCTATTGCATCTTAAGCTTGCTACCCTGATTCTTGATTCTTAACGAATGTACTTTTTCTTTATGTATAAAGAAAATAAAAGTATTCTATTCTATTCTATTCTGACTGTGAAGACACTAGCAGGCTATAAAAATTGTCAATAAAATAAAATAAGAAATAGGAATTCCCTTCAACACTTGCTGCAGAGTATTTTTACAATATCACTACCGCTTCTTTCATATTCTCACATAAACCAACCTAGCAGCTTTTTAATCCATCCATAGGATGCTTTCAATTTATCCACTTTAAGCTATAGATCCATATATCACGCTAAACAAACAGCAAAACACTTTCAGATGTGGAATAATTGTTTTGTATCAATTTGACCTGCGGCCATTTGTTTATTGTTAAAGGCACAGAATTCCTTCCAAAAATGATTTGCTCTTCAAATACCATAGCACAATCAAACAGCAGACTCTTACATGAAAAAAGATTTTAGGTTGAAACTTGGTTAGAAGTAGATGCTTTTTTGCCCTCTAACAATGAAAACTTAAGAGTTACCCACTGAAAATGATTGGCAATAGATTCATAACAGACAGATAACAGATAATCAGAGTTGGAAGGAACCTTGTAGGTCATCTAGTCCAACCCCCTGCCCAAGCAGGAGACCCTACACCACTTCTGACAAATGGCAGTCCAATCTCTTCTTGAAAGTCTCAAGTGATGACATTCCCACAACTTCTGAGGGCAAACTTCCATTAGACATCCATCCATCCATTAGACAGACGTACAGTACTTGTGTCTAACAGTAATCAGATAATACTCCAAATCACAAATTAGCTAACTCCAACTGAACATGGAACATTTTGCAAGTTCAATCAATAAGCTTAGTTGATATGCCAGTGGGTCTTTTGAATATAAACTATGTTCATTTAGTTGAATAAACCAGTGCATTGGTTTATTCAATTTCAATTTAAAAGGGAATTGGAAAATTAAAGAGGGCAAAAAGCAGACTAGCAACCAGTGCAGCTCGCACAACAGTGGTGATAAGTGGGCCTAGAGCCCCTAGAACAATCTATGCAGTTGCACTCTAGACCAATTACACTTTTACATATTTTGGACATTTTTAGTAAAATAAAAAGTATGTATATGAAAATTAAATCAAGCATTGTATTGGATGTACAACCACACGTTTTCAGTTTTTTTGCATCAGGAGCGCTCAGCATGTCAACTTCCTATTATCCTAACTCCTGGTATATCAATCTATTGCATTTGTGCATTCACACAAATATTTGCAGGATAAAAACCACAATACTTTTCAATCAGTTTTATTTATAGCCTAGAGGCTCAAAAGACAATGGCTCCTGCAGACTTTTATGGTGAATGTATGACTGCTGAAGGGAAGCCAATGTCATTGGTATGATGATGAGGGACCACGGTGCTCACAGGATGAATGATTTGACCCGATGACTGAATTAAGGGTGTGAAAAGTAGATTTATTAGCTGAACTTTGTTCTTTAAGAATATTAGCTTCTTCTCATTCCTCCTTATATTAATTTATTGCTGCTTAAAATAATCCCAAATCCTCCTTAGAAGATTGCCTCCAAAAAACTTTAACACAACTAATGCATATAAAATAAAGATCTGTAGCATATATCTGTCCTTCAGTCAAATCAAGACACATCTGGGGAAATGTACTTAAATGTAACATGTAGAAGATGCTGACAGATCTGTTGCATTCTTGTCCACAATGCTTGCAGCTATCACTCCCCACCCACCCAGATAGCTTCCCACCTATCACTCCCCACCCAGCCAGATAGCTTTCTGTCAGGGAGAAATCTCCTAGGATAACATAAGAGATCATCTCATCCAATCATCAGTCTAGGAAGCATCAAAGTACAAAGATGACATTTCTGAGACATGCCTGACACTGCTGTCAAAAAAGAGGGTAGATGAAATTTCACCCCCAAAGCTTCTTTTTCAAAATAGTTTGAAAGAAATAGTGAAGATCTACATATTCCTTGTGATATGTGTCTCTAATTATCTCATTTTCATTTATATTATAATTTACTAGCTCGATACCCATGCTTCACTACTAAACTATGTGGTTGGGCTTAGTTTTGGGGGAGGAAAATAAGGGGGGGGGGATTCTGCCTCTGCCTACTAGCATCCATCAGTATTCATCTGGCTAGCATCCAGTCAGTGTGTGACAGAATTGAACGCTGTTTGGAAACTGAAGCAGTATTTGCTGTGTGAGCAAGAAGAAACAGCAAGGAGCCTGAGCATGGCTTAGCTCAACTCTTCTGTACTAAAACTGCTTGGTGCTGTGAAACTAACACTGAAATTCCTCTCCTTGTGTTTTGCATTTGGAATACATTTCTTTTCAGGTGGGGAGGGAGGGTAGAACTCCTTAGCATCAGAGTGTGTTAATAATAATATAAGAAATACTAATGCTCTGATGGTCATTTCGAAAAATTCTTCCTTAGTGAGAACCTAGAAGCCAAGAGGAACATATGTACCGAATTTCAAGTTTGTAGGCTTTATGGTTCTGGAGATTTTGTGATGATGCGTGAGTGGTATTTTGCTTTTATATATATAGATTTCATAACAAACATTACAATAGTTTCAGGCAAAATGCTAAACCAGAATATAGATAGGCAAATGCTGCATGTACATAGCTGTCTTGTTCTCACTTACCTTCATTTTTAGCAAAAAGAAATATATCAATCAACTTTCCAATATTCTGTAGTCTATCAAAGAGCTGAGTAGTCAACTTGTAATTAATCCATTTCCCCTCCTTCCAGATTAATTACATACTAGTGTATGTGTCCATTACTGTGATAAAAGGGAAATAAAGCAGGAACTAGAAAGAAAAATAATTGTGGAATTGGCACTTCTTGTAAACACATGATGTATATTAACACTTCTCTGAAAATGGTATTTTTAAAAGCTCATTGCTGTTGAGACTTGAGTTAATTGGTTTTAAATTGGAAATGCCACTTGTGTCAGTACATTTTCATCTCTGAATTAGTTTTTACTTCTTTGAAAATAAAGACTATTATTTTACTATTCTTGAATATTTGGCTCATTAGTTATACTGTGCTGCACTATGTTCTATCCAATCGCCCAACTTGTTTGTTTATTTAGATTTATATCCACTTTTTTTGACAAGCAATCTCAAATCAGTTTAGAGTATGTATAAGATACAGCAGATATTTTAGAGAAAAATCATACAAATCAGGGAACCCAATGGGTATCAAACTTCATGACCACTATCATAATCATGAACTTTTTCCAGGTCATTAAGGTTCATCTTCTAAGACAATCCAGGTATTAGAACTGGTTTACTCTTGGGATAGATGATAGTATATCTAAGAATATGAGACATTAACATATGGTGAGTTTATTCTCATACTACTTTGGAGTCATTGGTAGCCATCAACGTCCACAAGAGGGTTGTCTGGTCCACCTCAGGCATTTAATGGAACCACATGCTTCCAAAGACCCTTTTGGGAGTTTCCTAAGATTTGTGTATGAAATTCTGCTTTATTTATCTTCTTCTTGTGCCATATCCTTCATAGGACATTGGCTATCACGTTGGCGATCCTATTTTTATCAATAGCTGCACAAAAAAGTGCTGTTGAGTTTTGTCCAAACCAGCCCCTTAGATTTTGAAGCCATGTTGTTCTTCTTCTGCCTGGACCTTGTTTGTCTTCAATCTTTCTTTGGAGGATTAAATAAAGTATGCCATGTTTTTCTGGGTTTACCTATCCGCTGGAATAAAATGACATCCTTCAATAGGATAGTGATTGGAAGGCTTCTTCTATTTACCAAAGGTTGTTGGTTTTACTGAAGAGTTTTGGAAATGAATTGATTGGGAAAAGGGGGGAAGGGGATTTGATCAAACATGGCTCATCATCAAGTTTACATCTTTGTGATATAAGTACTAAAACATCAATATTTCTCCATTTTTTACAATGGGTCCTGATGGTCTATAAGGGTCCTGAAGGACTGCATCCTGGAGTTCTGAAAGAACTGTTTAAACTACAGAATGCCACCCATCTGCTCTGTCACCTAGAAGGCTAGGGAGATGGCATCTAAAAGACCTCTATAAATAATTTTGTAGCTATCTGAAGGAAAAACTCACTCTGAACATTTCAGAGTTGGATTCAAATTGAACAAATTATATTGAAATGACTGAAAGGATGTCTTGTAAAGTTCTCTAAAATGAAGTTGAGCTGATTACTCCTGAAAAAGTGGCTTGGGTTTTAACAATTTATATCTGACCCTTTGTTTTTGGGAAAGGCCTCAAGGAAAATGAAAGAAAGCTGGAGTTTGGGTGGGAATGAATGGATCCTTGAGACACAATGGCAACTGCCTTGAAGGAAACAGTGATTCACCCCCTCCTTCAAGAAAATATTGCTTAACCCAGCTATAGTATATAATTATCGACTAGTCTCCAACTTTAGTTTTTTTTTTGGGGGGGAGCGACTGAAAAGTGTGTGGGGCTTCATTTGGGCTAATAGAAAAAAAACAAATTATTTAGATATTTTACAATTTGGCTTAATTATGGTACTGAATCTACATTAATCAAACTTGTGAATGATCTTCAGTAAGATCCAAAGAGGTGTTCCCATATTGCTGATCTCTCTGAAGTTTTCAGTACCTTTAAGCAAGTGTTAGGATTAGGGTTTCATATTATTGAGGTTCTACATCCAGAGGGAGGAATTCCAATTTGAGAAGCAGAAGTACAGCCCCGAGTTGGGATGATATATGGCTAAAGCATAAGTGATCATTTTGTCTATTGCAGTGTGTCCTTGGAAGACTACTTGGAAGTTACAGTTGATTCAGAAAGTAATGTCTTAGTTATGCACATATCTCAATTTGATCATATAACAGCTTGACTCTAAGAACTGTATTAGTTGCTGGTTGTCACCTTTAAAGACCTTTATGACTGAAGACTTCAATATAATTATGACCACATAATCCCAGCTGTATTTGTTCATCTAATAAAACCAGGAAGAATTACTCCCTTCAGGTTGCCTTTTTCAAGGAATTAACAGGATGCACAAAGGAATGTGTTTTTTTTTTAATTGTATCCCCTGCTTCTCTGCAACAGCAGCAGTCCCAAGACCTGCACAGCCCAAACCTTAGTTTCTTAAACCCTGGTTATTAAAACCTGGGTTTTGTAAAACCTGGCTGTTCCAGGTTGCCCTTCCAGCATATCCAAATAGATATATTATGAGGTTATTTCTATTTTGTAGTGGTGACACCTTTGTTAACAATGCCGTATTGCTTCTTGGCTACTAAGGTCTAGATTATTATTATTATTCATGTATTGTTTAAAATTATTTATAAATATAAAATATGTAAGATCCTCAAAGTCAGAAATAATTGGAATGGCATATTTGCCCAGAAAATACATAAAATACATATTTTAGTCTGAATCCTATTGGTTTACTTAGTTATTATATTTATATGACATTTCCTACATTATAATTTTTGCAACAATTCCAATCATTTAAAATTTTAAAAAATCAAACTGGATTAAAGCAGATATAAAACAATATAAGTATAATACATTCAGTTTAAAAAATGAAAGAGAAAAAGAAGAGAAACAAAAAGTAAAATCATACATTCACACCTCTTATGTTGATAGCCTAAGTCAGAGGTCTCCAAACTTGGCAACTTTAAGACTTGTGTACTTCAACTCTCAGAATTCTGGGAGCTGAAGTACACAAGTCTTAAAGTTGCCAGGTTTGGGGACTCTTGGCCAAAATGAAGACATAGGTCTTTAACAAGGTGCTTAAAAGCTGGCTTCATAGATGCTTCATGAATTACAAGAGGGTAATTTTGGGAGTCAAAATATCATGTATAGAAGACCCATCTGAAGCAACCACAAGGTAACTCTGGGGCAGAGTGGTACTTTGCCTTTATTGACTGGGTTGATTATTTAGATCAATCTGTCAGGTATCCCAGTCCAAGAACATTTCTTAAAGCAAAACCAACCTTTTTCCATCTTAGAAGAAAATTAGAATATTCTAAAACTACTGGAATCCAAGAACCCTCTTCCAAATATTTTATTGTAATTGCTTCATTTTAGCCTGAGAAAGATAGCGATAGAACTTACATCTAGATTTGAAAGCTCATTACTTTCTCCAAACCAGAATTCAACCTCCCACAGGTCACAATGATGCAACTTTAGACAAATAACTGCAAAAGTATTAATAAGGCATTGTGTTAAATTGGAAACCTCTAAAGCAAATATGAAAAAGAAAGGAGGGCACAGAGTGAATGAGATATATGGGAAACTCTAACTGAAATTTTGTTTCACACATATAAAAGAAGTGTTAGTATCTTGTATATCTTTTGAAAGAATTATCCCCATAGGAGTAACAAGAATGATCATGTTGAAGTTAATCTGTACCGAACAAATTAACGCTTCTCCGATACACAATACCACGGGGGTGATTGTTGCCTTTTCCCAGATGGGAATGAGATGATCCATAACAACAGCTGTATCTTGCATGCTTTTGTTCATTTTTTTCACCTGCCTGAAGACATCATTTTCCTAATATCCTGCTGCATTATTATAATTTTTCTCCATGTATGGAAGTTTTTTCAGTAGGAGATCTCAGTCAAAATGGCATAATGAACAGGTTGATATGAAAATCAATCTCACCTGCCTACACAATGCCAGCCCTGTGGCTTTGCTTGGCCTCTCATTAGAACCTCAGTGAAAAAAAATGGCAAAGAAGGGCAATGTATTTTAGTGAAAAAACAGGATGGTGCTTCTTGGCATGCAGTTCTACAAAAGGAAATTTATTGTTCCTGGTGCAGGACTTGCAGCTTGGCTCCATTATAGTAATACATAAATATACATGGCTCAGTGAGATAAATACTGTCCGTCACAATGTACCATCTATGGAGATTAAATGCAAGGCAAAGTATGATCCATATTTCTCTCAAGAGCGTTTGCACTGGAAAGCACATCCCCATCCTGTGGTCAGTCTGAACCCCAATTGCATGAGGATGCCTGTATTCTGTCTTTTGGGAGTTTGCCTTGTAAAAAGGGGTAAGAAAGACTGCTTCAAAGAGAACACCCCCTCCAAAGTGTCCCTAAATTGCAAACACACACATCAAAGGTCTTCAAACTTGGCACGTTTAAGACTTGAGGACTTCAACTCCCAGAATTCCTAAGCTAACATGACTGGAGGAGGATTTCTGGGAGTTGAAGTCCACAAGTCTTAAAGCTGTCAAGTTTAAAGACGCCTGACATACATAAACACAGGAGTATTATCAAAATAATTGGATTTCACCTCCTACAGATATCTACCTAAGGACATTTTCATTATTACTTAAATACATTCTTTAAAAAAAAATAAGCCTCTACCGCTCTGCATGTTTGTTAAAGCAGCACACCCTAATAAATTTGAATGGTCATTTTACCTACATTCTCTCTGCTCTGAAACAAAATAAAAATGAAAAGAAGAATTGGGAGAAAATGCCCACCCATGTCCTCTGGATAGCAGATAATGCTGAGGAATAGACTAAGGCTCATAAAGAGCTGTATAATAGGGCTAAATAGTAAGATTTGCTTTGAGGTGTTATTCAGCGATTATCAGGAGTTTTGGAATGGAACAAACATACTCACCCACACTATCAGGGAGGCCGAGAGGCATCTACAAAAGAAGTAGAAGCAGAAAACAATGCAGAATAAACCACCATCAGGAGTGGAAAGGCTTAGGTTTTGCTTCATCTGCTATTGGCAAAATCCTTGCCATAAAGATGTTGGGACAGCCATTAGAATCTTTTTTCTTCCATGCATTGCTTAGTCTGAATAGAGAAACTGGTCTTAATAAAAGCAGATTTGGGTAAAACCCTTTGCAGATTTACATTTAGGGAAACGCAGGTGTGTCCTCAGGGTGTGGTCAAAAAAATCTACATTGTGGCCATAACAGTTCGCCTTTTTTCTACATTCAGTACACCAGGGCAGAGCAACATCTTGATTTATTTTTTTAACCATACCTTGTAGGCTTCTCTGAAAGGAAACAAGTCCCTCACTAGTCGTAATTATGAAACAATGATTGAGATTACAATACATGTTTAACAAAGGAAGAACAAAGGAAGAAATCAGGTTCATTATTATGTACCACCAATATCAAAGCAGGATAATAATAATAATATAGTAAACCAGAATTTCAGCTATTACCATACAGCAGGGGCTGCACTGTACTGCCAGGCTATGGCTTGTTTGGAATTGGACCACGTGAATGGTTGGCTAGAATGCACACACACAACTCAACTGCATGAGTGGCGGGCACTCTCAGCCTGTCGGTTATGCAAGTCAATCTGGGTATATGTGAGCCCACCACTCATGCCCACCACTCATGCACATGCCAGCCCACCACTCGCGTTGCCCAGTTCCCCTCTTCCACCCCCAGCCAAGCCGCAAAGGTTGGGAACTGCTGCCATGCAGGTCCTAACCGTTTTACAGTGGGTATTAAAGTTTACACACTCCTCTTAAAATGCCAGGTTTTTGAGATGTAAAAAAAAAATTCAGATCAAGGTAAATCACTTCCAATTTTTTTTCCACTTTTAATATAACATATACATTGTACAGTTCAATGGAAAAACAAACTGAAATATTTTAGAAGGGGAAATAAAAATAAACAATGTTAATACTTTGTTGAAGCGGCTTTTGATTTTATGCCAGCATTCAGTCCTTTGAGGTAGGAGCCTGTCAGTATGGCAAATCTTGCCTCAGTAATCTTTTCCCACACTTCCTTGCAAAAGCACTCCAAATCTGTCAGATTGTGAGGCATCTCCACAGTTCTCTTTCAGTCATCTCAAGAATTTCAGTTGTATTTGGTTCTGGGTTCTGGTTGGGCCATTCCAAAACTTTGATCTTTTTCTGCTGAAGCGCATCTTTAGTTGATTTGGAGGTATGCTTTAGGTCATTGTCATGATGAAGGGTGAAATTTCTCTTCATCTTCAGCATTTTAGCAAAAGTCTGAAGGTTTTATTTTATTGACTGTTATTTAGAGCTGTTCATAACTGTTCAAAATTTCCTCCACCTTGACTGTTCCAGCTAAAGAGAAATAGCCACCACTACATTTCACTGTGGGCAATGGGGTACTTTTGATAATGTGCAGTGCAGTGCAAAAAATGAACTTTTTGGAATTAGGGCCAGAAAGTTCAACCTTGGTCTCACCAGACCATTTTTCCCACATGCTTTTGTCACACTTGATGCACGCCATCCACACACCACAACAAAAAGGTTCACCATCACTGTATTAGGTCAGTAAAATTTAACATGCCATATTTAATGTGTATAAACCATGGCAGAACGAGTATATTTGCTACTGATAACCATAACATGACACAAGTCTTTGTGGCTTTTGCTGTAGAGATGCTACAGTTAGTCCTCGACTTACAACCATTTATCTAGTGACCTTTTAAAGTTACAATGGCACCCCGGAGTTCATGTGATTGCCATTTGCAACCTTCCTAGCCAGCTTCTAACAAGCACACTCAATTAGGGGGGGAGCCAGATTCACTTAATGACCACATGTTTCACTTAACAACCGCAGAGATTTGCTCAACCGCAAAGACGTTGTGCAAAAGCTGTACACATTCAACATTCACAATCTGATGTGCATTTTCAGATATCTATCTGTACAGTTGGATAAACCCTTAGGAAGGACAGGAAAGGGCCCATATGAACTAAAAGATACAGAAATTTGCCTTCCAAGAGGTCATATGTTGAGAATGATCTGGATTCCCTATCTATTTCCTAATAAGCAAGTGATTTCATCCTGCCTTATCCTACAGCTTTATCTTAACTGCTTAATACTGTATGAAACTCATTCTAATATATTCACCTTATATTTCTTAATACTTAAAAGGCCATCCTATTTTCTCTTTAAAATTAGAATAGCCATTATTAAATATAGAGAATGTAATACAAACTATTTTTTCTTGCTTCTAATCTCATAAAAGATTATTCCATTTTTGTTATGTACTAAGTAATAAAAGGGGGGGTAAACTTAGTGCATTCGGCAGAAAAACTGGATTAGGTTAAAAAAGGGGAGATGGTTTTATACACAGTGTTTGGATTATATTTACTTTTAAAAAGGTAACTTTATAAGTGGAGACTACCTAAGACACAAAATTTTATTTTACCTTGAAGATAAAATATAACCAGAAGCAAAACAAGCCAATTTAATGTTTAACTGAAAGAAAATGCTTAATGCAGCAGGGTGGATTCTCTAGCAAGAATGGATTTTGATGTTCTCTTTCATTTATAAATTAGCCTGGAATTCTAATCTGAAAATTATTATAAAGCCACAATATGGTATGAATTATAAATCCACTTGAACATAAATCCATTTACTTTGAAGGAATCCTACTGAACTCATAAAGGTGTCATAAAAAGAAGAAATTAAACTATTAACATAACTTTTTTTAAAAAAAGAATTAAGTTACCCTGAAATAGTACTGGAAAAATAAGATTCTTTTGAAAGAATAGTGGCATATTGATAAATATTTGAGAATCCCCCACTGTACACTTGTTTCCTTAGCATTTCCTTTCCGCATTCAAAGCTAAGAACAAAGTCCAGTCTTGAATCTTACATAATATATCAATAATATATTTATATTATTTTCAGACTGTGATCTGTTGAGGAACGTCTGCACATATCAAAATCAAATAGGAAGGGCATATGAACAATCAAAACCTTTTATCTCTTTCATAAGATTCTTTTCTAGGAGTTGGCTTATACTAATAATGAAAAACCAAGCTTTGATTTTTAATTACTGCAATAACTAAATATTCTATTTACACTTTTCTGTAAACTTTTGGTAAACTATTGGGAAAAGGAAGGCTACAATTCCAGTGTGAAGCCACATAGAAAACTGCCATGTAAAGATCTATCTTCCAGAACTAACAGGTTCTTCAATGATCTGGATTAAAAACATAGCTATTGTATCATTTATCAAGCATGCACCTCTGAACCAGGGCTGGTTCAGAGGAGCATTTTTTAGCAAGGGGCTCTCTGCCCTAATGACTGGGTGGGCGGGCATGGGTGGGTGGTCATTTGATCGGGTGGGTGGGCTAGGTGGTCATGTGACTGGGTGGGTGTGGCCAACTCAACATCGCTTCTTTGCCCTAATTACCTAAAAAAAGATATATACCAAAAAGTTGTTTATTATTTCATGCATTTAATACTTAAATAAAAGACTGGGTGAAACCAGGCTTAGTAGCAGTAACTGTGAGAGGGATCTTGTTCTGTTGCTCTGTTTTGATTGAAATTGTTCTTATTATAGTAGAATACTAATTTTATGGAAATGCACAGCAGAATCAAAACAAATATTTGGAAAGCAATCCCACAATGCTAAGAGAGTTTAGTATAAATTAAATTTGTACTGCATTGCATACTTATATGAAACTAGCTGAATAGATTTCACAGTTTTCATGCAGAATACAAAATGAGAAAAGTCTTGCCAAACAAATCCTAAAACAAAACCATTCCTTCTTTCTCCTTTCTTCTGTTCCTATTCTTCCTGTGATATCAATGCCCTAATTCTTTCTGAATGTCATTTCACTGTAAGTGCATATGCAAAGTTTTAGTGTTGATCAACTAATTTTTTGGAGTATATTGCTTGGATAAAAATAATACTGAAGAATATACTGTGTCATACAATACAAAAAGAAAAATGATTTATTTAATTTTTTCCATCCATTGTTTCTTAAAAAGTGCCACTACAACAAAATTTCAACTGGTCCTCTATGAGGACACTGAGTTGAACCTTCCATAACCTGGTGATTCCCAAATATGTGACTACAATTCCTGTGCTGTATGATTTTTCTTCTTACTTCTGTGCTGTAAGATTTTTTCCTCTTACTCTACTGCTTCAGGTGTTGAGAGAGATATAAAGTTCTTGATCTTGCTCTTCTGGTGGCCATAACATTTGTTAATTGATGTTGTTGTATTGTGTCTTTGATGTTATCTTTCATTTTTATGTAGATATGGCTTTTCAAATAGCATTTAAATAACAATAACATTTCTTTCTCATTGAGTATAATAGTCAAACTTATTTTGTTGCTACTTTATGGATTTAAAGTTAGGATTTCCCCTCCAACTCCACAACAGTTCCATTTTTTTCTAGTTATCATTTAGAACATGTGCTATACTATCTCAAGCTATATAGAATATTTTGAATCCTTCTCAACTTGATGTCCTCTAAATGTGCTGGAGATCAGCTTCCACCATTTTCAACTAACATGAGGTTTTGGGGGCTTATATTTTTAACACATTATGAGAGATCCGGTTCAGCAAAGCCTGATTATCAACATGGACAATCATTTTTGCTGGATTAAATTAATTCATCTACAACATTAAACATTGGCTGCGTGCAACCATAGTTGGCAGTTATGCTCATTATTGAACAGTTTGAAAGGAATGAAAATTACTCCATACCCTTCAATATGTCACAGATAAAATTAGTGATAGTCATTGGAATCGTGAAGACTATAATTCCTTTGGGATAAGCCAGGAAGACAAGGGACTTGACATCTCTTCCTACTAGCAGAGAGTTTTGGTAAGCATGCCTGGGACTTTTAACTTCATTTCTTGTACTTTTGTTTTTGTGTTTGAACTCTAAATTTAATTGTCTGGCTGAATGCTGATTTATTTCAACAACCTGCTGGACTTTATCTCCTCTTTCTGTTTTCTCTTTTATTTATTTGGTTGGTCTTATAGATTTCTCTATTTCTGTATGGAAATATGGCACACTTTTCTGGATGGTAAAAATGTTTATATTTGGACTATATTTTATTGAATATTCACTGCAGGGAATCTGTATTTTATTAACCTGAATCAAAACAGTCAGAAACTACCCTCCCTGTTTCTTTATTATGACCTGCCCTGTTTATCTACTTCACTGAGTAACAACATATCGGATTACAAAGAGAAAGAGGAGGCTGACACTTGGGGGATGGGGGGTTCTCAAAAATTTGATGAACTTGTAAAGTCTGTGGAAAACATTTTGAAGAAACCAACTCTAAATATTTTAAATTCACAAAATGGATCTGTTTTAAAAGTAGCAGATGAGTTGGAAAACGATATGAACCTAGAAACAACAGAAATTGTGGAAAATCAAATCCAAGAGGAGTATGACTTTTTAGCAGTAAACTGGCTGGGAAGAAACAGTGTCAACTCAATACACTTTCTGAAGCTTAATCCTATGTTTCCATATAATAGTAGAGAACTCTCTGGGTAGATCAGTGGTAAATAAGTCTTGTTTAAGGGGTTTGAAGGAGAGTGGAGAATGAACCTATTATATTTAATTGGGGAATGATCCCATCTGCCTTTTGGGCGGGGGGAGAAATAGATTGGCTTTGGAGATTGAACTTATTGTATTTAATCAGACATGGCACTAAGAAACAAATGTGGATATTCGATCCAGGATCAATTAGGGTTAATTTTTTAGGATGATCTCGAGGTAAAGCTATGATAAATTTTCTATGAGTTTCTTATAATAATTGTTAACAGTGAGGTTTGGAATTTCAATCTTATCTTCCTTCCATTACTATTATTAATTTTTAATATATAGATGTCAGGCTAACCATTTGTATAGATTCAATTGTTGAGTAGTTTTGGCCTCTTTTGTAGAGTGGGAAATTAATATGGTCTTGTTATATTAATCAGCATTAACTAGGGAGGATGTTATGTGTATATGTATTAATTTTTAAGGCACTTTTTCTTTTAAGTGTCTTTAAAATGACACTTTTTCTTGTTTGTGTTTTTTTAAATATTTTGATGTTTTATATTTTAACTTCTTGAATAAACTAGTTGTTAGCCTTGGAAGTCATATTTTACTTAGAAGCTTCAAGGCTGCCACATTTTTGTGCCTGGGAACTTGAGAGGGGGGATTTCATAGAGAGGAGGAAGATTAGATGCAACATTTATCTCAAAAGTCAAGGACAAGTTACCCTGAACCTGGAGAGAAGTGGCTGAATGTCTCCAGCTGGAACGACAGTTGATTGGACCATGTGATGGACTGTTGGGTGCAGGGGATGGGTTTTGATTTTTAATTGGGAAAGGAAAACCTGGAACTTTCAGTTCGGGTTTCCCCAGATGTGCCAATATGACTTTGTTTCTGAGTGCTGAATGAAATGGAGAGTTTCATTAGGTAATATAAAATAAATAAAATAAATGGTATTGTAGATTTGTCAGTAATGACAAATGAAATGTCAGACTGCAAAGTTGGTGGAGATAAGTATCATCCCACTCATCCAATAACAACTCTTCAACTATTCAACTATCCCACCTTTCTGTTCCAAGAAAGCCTTCACATGGGTTGGTCAATTGGACACACACATGTGCATTTGTGTTAGGGTAATCAAAATGTACAGAAGTGCTCAAGATAATGTAAGGCAGAAAAGAGTATTTTAAAACTACAGCAGGAAAATGCATGCGTAAATAATATTTGTGATTGGAGAAAATGATTACGGAGCAAAGTTTTCTATGTCTTCCTTCCAAAAATGATTGGTGCCATGTTCTTGTATGACATGCTCTTAAACCAAACAAACAATATATGGAATATTATGTTGTAACATCTAAATCATTTTCTTGAAAGCAACAGATATCAAATCTCATTACATACTGACAAAATATTAAGCAAGGAGATGAAAAATGTAGCACCCTAGAATGCAATCTTTGTAATTGATAACATGAATAACATAAAAGCTTCATGATCAATAATAAAGATAAGTTATCAATAGTATTTGGCAATTCACCCAAATTCAGACTTTATTGACAAACAAAGAGCAATAGCAAAAGTATTCAACAATAGTTATATTTCTAATTGGACTATGAAGAATTACCAAAAGATAAGAGGAAGGGAGAGTGCAGAGGGCATAACAGCAAAATCTTTAGATTACAGGTGAAACTCGAAAAATTAGAATATCGTGCAAAAGTTCATTTATTTCAGTAATGCAATGGTGAACCTAATATATGAGATAGACTCATTGCATGCAAAGCAAGATAGTTCAAGTTGTGATTTATCATAATTGAGATGATTATAACTTACAGCTCATGAAAACCCCAAATCCACAATCTCAGAAAATTAGAATATTACATGCAATCAATAAAACAAGGATTGTACATAGACCAATATCGGACCTCTGAAAAGTATAAGCATGCATATGTACTCAGTACTTGGTTTGGGCCCTTTTTGCAGCAATTACTGCCTCAATGCAGTGTGGCATGGAAGCTATCAGCCTGTGGCACTGCTGAGGTGTTAGGATGCTTCAATAGCAGCCTTCAGCTCTTCTGCACTGTTCGGTCTCATGTCTCTCATCTTTCTCCTGGCAATGCCCATAGATTCTCTATGGGGTTCAGATCAGGCGAGTTTGCTGGCCAATCAAGCACAGTAATCCTACAGTCATTGAACCAGGTTTTGGTGTTTTGGGCAGTGTGGGCCAAGTCCTGCTGGAAAATGAAGTCAGCATCCCCATAAAGCTCGTCTGAGGAAGGAAGCATGAAGTGCTCCAAAATCTCCTAGTAGATGGCTGCGTGGACCCTGGACTTAATGAAACACAGTGGACCAACACCAGCAGATGCCATGACTCCCCAAATCAACACAGACTGTGGAAACTTCACACTGGACTTCAAGCATCTTGCAGTGTGTGCCTCTCCATTCTTCCTCCAGACTCTGGGTCCTTGGTTTCCAAATGAGATGCAAAAGTGGCTCTCATCAGAAAAGAGGACTTTGGACCACTCAGACCAGTTCTGTTTTTCTTTAGCCCAGGTAAGGCACTTCTGACATTGTTCGTTGTTCAGGAGTGGCTTGACAAGAGTAATACGACATTTGAAGCCCATTTCCAGGATCCGTCTGTGTGTGGTAGCTCTTGATGCACTGACTCCAGCCTCAGTCTACTCCTTGTGAAAGTCCCCAACACTTTTGAATGGCCTTTTCCTGACAATCCTCCCCAGGCTGCAGTCATCCCTGCTGCTTGTGCACCTTTTTCTTCCACACTTTTCCCTTCCACATAACTTTCTATTAATGTGCTTTGATACAGCACATTGAGAACATCCAACTTCTTTTGCAATTACCTTTTAAGGTTTTCCCTCCTTATGGAGGGTGTCAGTGATGGTTTTCTGCACAACTGTAAGGTCAGAAGTCTTTCCCATGATTGTGATTCCTACTGAACCAGACTGAGAGACCATTTAAAGGCTCAGGAACCCTTTGCAGGTGTTATGGCTTCATTAAGCTGATAAGACACTTCGAGCCTCTATTTTCTGAGATTGTGGATTTGGGGTTTTCATAGATGATACATTATTCCTAATTAGTCCCATTAATATTCTGAAGCAGATTTTTATAACAACATGTTCTTGGTTCAAGTTCAAGACACATTTAATTTGCTACTATCAATTTCAATGGCTACCAAGTTCCAGTTCACTTGAGCAGTGTAAAACAAGATGTTTTTCTTTAAATGTTTATATTCATAGTTTTACATAATTTAACATTTAAACCACATTTTGCATGCTTTAATTATTTTCCTCAAAAGTTTCAGATGAAATACTTATGATATATTACAACAATTAATATGCAGTACATTTTAAAAGCTTTACTTTTATGTTTCAGAAAATACATCTGCTGAATTCAATAATGCTCTGGGGCATTATAACATTTTCTGATCAAAGTTTAAAGATTTTCAGTTCAAATTTTCACAAGTTGCATAGGAAATCAGACTTATTTTTTGGAACACCTGAAGCAGAACTGATTTGTAAGTGGTAACTTTATATAAAACACACAAACTTGTAAAGATAATATTACCAGCCCACTAATGAAACCAAAAGATACCCTACATTTAAGATAATGTGCATTAAAATTATGGTTTGTTAATATTGTTACATTTAACAACAATTAACATTTACAATTTCTATTGCCTTATAGCAGCAGTCCCCAACCTTTGTAGCTTGGTGGCCCAGCTAGTGTACCCCGTATCTTACAGTATGACCCACCCAGCCAATAACACAAAATATTAAAAATTCACTAGTCATGTAACAGCAACCTAGTTAGATAGACTAAAACAACTCTCTATCTGGTGTCAAATTTCAGACACAGGATGGGAAGAGAAAGTCAAAATCTTTCCAAATTTCAAATTTCAGCAATCTCTTCTGAGGTCTCATGATAATTAAGATTACCAAATCTCATGAGATTTTTCACAAGAATGTCAAAACCTTATTTCTCAATGTTTGTGAGATTTCAGCAAGTCTAATTTTGAGGACAAAGGAAACTCGTGAAGGCATGGCAGTTCCAATCCCTGGCTTTCATAATTGAATATCCTATTTCTATTAAGGAAAATGATAAAAAGATAAACGGAATAAATGTTGTTATTTTGGAGCATTTACTGTTAAAAATTAAGCTTCTTATGATTCTGGAAATAGTACATTCATATGTATGAAATTCAACTCTGAGGATTCCAAGCTAACGTGCTCAGTTAAAAATGCTGAGAGTTGAATTCTATATAACTGGAAGACATCCAGCTAGGAAAAAATTGATGAGCTATTGTAATATTATCCTCCACTGCTTTGTCTAAATCCATTTTAAAGTAAAGGTTAGAAGTAAATGTGGAAGTTTTTAAAACAAATAACCCGGTTCAGAATACTGGTATCTACTGTATAGTTTGAATTCTTCATTTGAACTATACTGTATGTTCAATCCAGTCATAGTGTTACATAAACATATACACACATGCAAATTTGTATTTAAAAATGAAAACCCTCATATTTATTCCAAAGAAAACATTTATCCACTAACTTTCAATTACATCGAAGATCCTTCACAGACATAATGTCTCTAGGCCATCACCACAATCCATTAGCCCTGATGCCAGACACAAACATGTAGCTTTGAAACATTTTTCTCAAGAAACAAATGAACATTTATAATATTTTTTACTCATTAGTTTAACTGGATTCTCTTAATCGAGTTATTGACTCACGTAGTGAACAGATAATATTTTAGGACATATTTTTCCAGAAATATTGAAAATCTAAAAGGGTTCAAAACTACAGTCTTCAGTGAATCTTATATATAATGTATCTATTTGACTTTAATACATTAATTATGTTTTGCTTCTTTTTGTCCCTTGAGTCTGCTGCTTTTCAGCTTTATTTGATTTTCCCAAATTCTAAAGAAAGGAAGAGCAAAAAAAAAAAAAAAGGTTTGGTCTGGAGATAAGCATCTGCTACTATCATGCCTCTCTTCCATTTGTCTTTTTTATGAAACCTTTAAATACTAGCAACATTAGACTCAAATGAGACAGTTTAAAAAAAGGTACAATGAGAAAATTAATACTGATAAAATTAAGTGGTAAGATAAGTGTCAAAAATTGTCACATTTTATGAAATCTCAGGTGATGGTGCCTTTAATCTGTTGTCTTACAGACATTACAGAGATAAAGCTTATTTCAGTATTTTGTGTAACTTTCGAGTTGTGAATGTATTTGTGTTTCTGGGATTGCTCTTACATGACATTCCATTAAGGCTCCCAGCTTACTTATTCATGCAAAAAATGATTAACTTTTGCGTTAGCTCACAGAATTATCTACTAGGTTCAATATAATGATTAATGAGACTAATTATATTTTAAAACCCAGTTCATGTTATAATTACAGTAAAATCCATATATAGCAAGACACTGATAAACGGCAGTGTGGAAATGATCCATTTACATGCAATGGGCTTTGTTCTTCCAGGATATTCAGCAGATAAATGAATTTTTCCTTACAATCTAGTTTTACAATGGCAATATTGTTCCAAAGCTCAGTCTTTCCTTAAGTGCACAACTGAACTCTATTATCTCCACAGGAAACTATGAGAGGAAGATGAGACAAAATACAAAATTGCAATTAAATATCTACCATCAGCTCCTTGAAAATATAGCAGCTCCCTTGGCTATCTGGCATGACGACATATTTAAATAAGAATGAAAAGAAAAAGAATATAGGTACTTAAATTACATCACCTTCATTGCATTATTAAATTATTGCCACAAATAAGGAACCACTGCTTTTTATTCCAACTATTTGGAATCTGAGGGCTTTGGAATCATGAAACAATCATCTACAAATCCACTGTCATTAATTTTGTTAAAACAGTAATGCAAATATTCCAACTATTAAGGGTCATAGACCAATATCTGTCCTAGCAGGCAGCAATACTAACCTGATTTGGTCTAGGCCAGGGTTCTGCAACCTTAAACACTCAGAGCCATTTGGACCCATTTCCCACAGAAAAAAACACAACCGATGACGGGGTAGGCATGGCCAACTTGATGTAACTCACTCTCACCCAGTCACATGACCCCCCACCAAGCCATGCCTACCCAGCCAGTCATTAAGGCAGAGAACTGGTTAAATTATTCTCTTTCTCCCCCCACCCCAACCCCCACACAAAAGAGAAACAACACATTTCCAAAGATGTTTAAGAATAATTCTCCAAACATTTAGGAGCACATTTGTCACAGCATTTGAGTGACAAAATCTAATAGCATATCCTTCAGTTCCCTTTTTCCATTGGTTTAGTATCTCACTTTATCTGAATTTACTTTATATAAAGTTTTTTTGGGATGTAACTTTAGCATCAAACAAGGAAAGCTCTACTAGTTCATGAGCACTACCACAAACTCACTCTGGTTTTTGGTTTTTTTTCAAAATAAGGAAAGCAGTATTGTACATCCATTGAATACCCCCATCCTCTGGTGGCAATAAGCCAACCCACACACCCAGGGAACTATGGCCATATTCTCTCTGTCTCTGGAAAGACACAAAAATAAACCTTGTGTTGCAAAAGGAGTGACTGTCAGGCTGTTGCATCACAGCGCTACAAGGTTGCCGCCTTACATCGCAGCATGCACTTCAGAAAAGCATCAACCCAAGCGCACTCACATAGGCATGCATATGCATCCTGCAATTTGGTCCAAAGGGGCCACAAAATATAGTCCTCAGGTGCCCCCAAAGATGCTTGGCAGGCAAAGTACTGGAAGACCTTCTCTCCATCACCAACGCAGCCTCTGCAAAACAGGGCAAAGGCAGAGAGAGGGGAGCAGACGGAGCTGAATCGAGCCTTTCTCTCTTTGTCTCCCTCTCCCTGCCGGACAGACTGAAGCAGGAAACAATGGGTGGCTACTTCCAGCATTTGTTGTGCTGGACCTGAGACCTGCTCTCCACCCCGAGACACTGGCCAGCTCTGTGCTGCGGCCAATGCCACTGCTGTTGTCAGGGGCAAGTGGGGCAGGGTTGCATTGTGGCTCTGCATCATAATAGGCTCCAGGAAGAGGAGGGGACCCCATCTCACCCATTGTGAAGCACACTAAGTTTCACTGTGCTGCACGAGGCACTACAAGAGCAGCAGGCAGGCCATGGAGGTGGCAATAGCAGTGGTGTCATCCACTTCTCTGCATCAGAGGGATGAAAGGAGGGAGCTGCAGCAGAGGGTTAAAAGAGCCACATGCAGCTTTGGAGCCGCGGGTTGCCGACCCCTAGTCTAGGCTCAGAAGGTAGTTATTCTTGAGCTGTGACTCTTCCAGGGAATGCAGGTAGTGTATGTGGATTTGAATAGGAACTAAAAATACATTACAAAGGAAGGAAACAGTAACCATTAAGTTACTAAGAAAACCAAACAGATGCATCTATGAAGTGATAGGGACCTAGTTTGGTGGAGTGGTTAAGGCATCTAGTTAAAAACTGGGAGATTGTGAGTTCTACTGCCCAAAACCTTCTTGGGTGACCTTGGGCCAATCACTTTTAGTCCTATAAAGGAGGCAATAGCAAACAACTTCTTAAAATCTTCCCAGGAAAAAAGCAGGGACTTTTCCAGGGACACATCAGGAGTCAAAAACTGACTTGAAGAAACACACACACAAAAGAAGTCGCTAGGAATCAGCTCAACCTGAAGAGATTTTACAGAACTCAGTATATATTTTAATAATTCCCCTGCATAATTCATCACTTAGCACCAAAGTTTAAATTAACTCCAACTTCCATACTTCCATATTTTCCACAATTTAAGAGTGATATTTTTGTTTCAAGCTCTCCTAATCCCACTTTCTACTACTTGGTTTTGAATACAGCAAAGAATTATCTCATAGCTTAACCCAATTCTTGACAACCTAAACTTAGACAAACAGTGCAAGCAAAAAGTAGAATTACTACTTTTCAGTATTAAAGCAAATATCGGTTATTGCAAATCCATATATTAAACTCTGCTAAACTGGTAAAAATAGAACATAAAATATTTTTTCCTGATCTTTCCTCTCTGCTCCCATTTCTTGAGCATTTGTTTTTAAGTTTGAGAATAAATTAATCCAGTAGAAATGATGGAAATATAAAAAGTTTTATAGGATTAACAATAAGATTGTGAATATGATGGACAGATTGTTTCTGCTGAATATTTTTTTTCAAAATAACTGAACAAAAGAGGGGAAGGAAGAAGAAAGGAGAATGAAGAGGGAAGAAAAAAGAAAAGAAAGGAAGGAGGGAGGGAGGGAGGTCCTATTTTTCTGGATAGAAAACCTTGTATAATCCTTGAAAAAGCCAGTATTGTAACCTGCACTGCATATTGGAGGAGTTGAGAAAACAAATCCTTCAAGTGTGACAGAATTGAAATTGGAATGAAGACTTGCATCTAAAGAACAGAACCCATTGTCCAAAATGCCACTGATAGTTGGAGCCTGATTTTGATGTTTACATTATAATAGAATTAGTTGGTAAATGCCGGAATAAGAAATGGAAACTTTTTTTGGTTCTGTAATTAATCATGGAACAGTGCAAAATGGAAAGGGTAAATCTGGCTTGGCCCAGGAATGTCTAAATGCCTTCAGTAAGACTCAAAACATTATAATTAGAACTGCCAAAGCTACTTTGACTGATGGGTATATCAACTTGAGAAGAAGGCTGAAACTGAAAGCCAAGAGGTGTGCTATCCTCTCAACTTGCTCTCCATATGGCAAACAAAGGAGACTCTCCAAAGGAGCACTGGGCAGTCAGATCCCAAACAGAACCATAAGGTGATAAGACCTTATGCATGAGGGAGAAATATATGTTAAAATCATAAGTGACTTCAACAAAAAAATGGAACTTCCTGAAGAAAAAACCGGTATTGGACAATAAGCTTTCCTGAGCTGAAACTCAGGTATGTTTCTATCTGAAATGCCCACTGGTTAAAGTAAAGGAAAGCTTGGTGCCTTTAGCATTCTTAAAGCTTAAGATGACATGGTATCAGCTTTTCAAGATATGCCAAATCAGGAATCAGAGGTCAATCAAGGTAGAAGCAGTTTCTTTTTCTTTTTCCTTTCTAGGACCAACTTGATATTTCTGCTCCCTTGATGTTTTCTCTATTCCAAGTTTCTGCATTCCTTTACACATGGAACCAATTGAAAAACAGAGATGTGTATCCTTAAAAAGCAGGCAGGGGTGAAGGGATTAGCTTTATTATTATTATTTTTGTAATTGCCTAAACAGAAAAGTCAGAGAAACAGATCTTAATGGTTATTTATTCCAATTTCATTTTCTGTAATTTTGTCCCATGCCTGAAAAATAACTAAAAAGTCTGGAGAGCAAGAATTACTTATTTATTAGTTGCTATTTGCAACTAGTAATGACTCTCAGCATCTTTTTTAAATAGATTTTTTTTTTGAATGGGAGAACTAAATTACAGAAACCTTGGCATTAGGATATATTTATTTCAGTGCCCAATTTAGCTCTGCTTTTGTTCGGGTGGAGCTTTCATGATCCTCTTGCAAACCAGCTATTGATAAACTGGAGAGGTGGCTACCTATTGATGAGGGTAGAATATATAAATATTTTTCACTTGGAATTTTGCAAACTGTCATCATCGTTTCCAAGTGCTAAAGAGTCCATTATAGTTAGAAATGACAGTAGCAAAGTTGTAGAAGAACTGACAACTTTACAGACATATAAGAAACCTAGAAGAAAAACAATGAGCGCCGTTTAGTGAATGTCTGGCAGTTCTTACATACTCTAGGTATGTTATATAACCATCACTAGGGCACAAAAAATACAGTTTGTGAAGAAGGCATGTAGTATAATGGACTATAGTAAAGTGGCAGTTTAACAGGAAGGAGGAAGCATATTCCACAGAGGGGACAAGACAAGAGACAACACAGCCTGAATCCAAAGATCAGAGACAGAGGAAAAAACTTAGGATAGTCACTCTCTAGAACAGAAGTGTCAAACTTGTGGCCTATGGGCCGGATGTGTCATGCGCTGGCCACACCCATCCCTGGTTTAGCAAAGAAGGGAAAGTCATGATACATCATGTGACGACAACATGACACCGCGAGTTTGACACCCCTGCCCTAGAATTTCCTAGAGTATATCCATTACATAGCATAACTTTAGTCTGGCAAGATTCTGTCTACTTGATGTGAGCAATTAAAGAACTGAATTTTTGCTGGCTTGTTCTATGCTGTTCTTAGGTTGGCCCTGCTAATACCCCAATGAGAAGCATTCCATTTCCATGGATGGAAAGAAGCTAAAAGCTTTTTATTTTATTTTATTTTGCAAAAAAGCTCTTTCAGCCAGCCTCTATAGACGAGACGGTGTCAAACACCAAGCAAAGAGCAGAGTGGGAGCACAATAAATTAAGTATGGGATGCCTCAAGTGAATGGAGGAGGCTCTGAGAAGCTCAGCACAGCCTGCACAGAAGTCTACTTTTCTCTAGGCGAAAATTCCTAGATTTTGACAAGGAAGGTTTTTAGCTCCTGATAAAACCTCCCACGGTCTCCATACCCATCTATAATATACATGTTGCTTCTCTCCTTGATTAGTTTCCATCCATTGCTTCTTGTCCTGTCTTCTGGCGACACAGCAAGGAAAAGTACAAGTATAACATCTAAATTAATCAAGGAGAGAAGCAACCTAGAAATAAGGAGAAATTTCCTGATACTTGGAGCAATGAATCCGTGGAACAACTTGCCTCCAGAAGTTGTGAATGCTCCAACACTGGAAGTTTTTAAGAAAAGATTGGACAACCATTTATCTAAAACGGTATAGGGCTTCCAGCCTGAGCGGAAGGTTGGACTAGAAGACCTCCAAAGTCCCTTCCAACTCTGTTATTCTGTTTTTTTCTTATTCTATACACCTTTTCTTCTGGACTATCCATACCCTTTGAAGGGAAAAACTCTTTTATTCAGCTGCTTTACTTTGTTTGTTGGTGGAGGCAGAGCCTCAGAACACACAGTTCCCACGCCTGTTTCAATTTTGCAGCTTTATTGGCAATTCTGCCTTGCTGACACTGGGGAAAAAGGCAGTGCAGTTACCTGACTTTTTTTTCTAAGCAGCCTGTTCTTCCACACTTTATTGCTTAAACACAGGTAGGCCTCAACTTATACAACAATTCATTTAGTTATCATTCAGGTTACAACAGGAATTTTCAACCTTCCTAACAGGCTTCTGACAAGTAAAATCAATGGGAAAAGCCAGAGTTGCTTAACATGATTCACTTAATAAATGTGGCAAAAAAAAGTCATAATATGGGGCACAACTCTCTTAATAACTGCATTGCTTAGCAATGGAAATTTTGGCCTAAACTGTTGTAAATCAAGGACTACCGGTACTCAGTAATGTTCTTATGTTTAGAAGCACAACGTCTAACAATGATTATTGTTGAATTCAAATCTCTGATAGTATACCGATTAGGTCAAGAGCTCCCAACTTGGAGGGATCAGATGATGGCTATCTTGAGGAATTTGGAACCATGTTGTGTATGCAAAGTGGCAGCTAGAGGGCCTTATCCATTTGCCAAAGGATTACTATTCATTCACAGAAGCTACTTGGGAAAAATCAGGTACAACACATGGCAACAGCAGACCAAATTGTTATTAAACATACTTGAGCTGGATAGGGTAAAAAAAATGTTGACTCAGAAACATGGAAGAAAAATAATTAAAGCTTGGAACACAGACACATATAGCAATATTTGATTGGTATAAATTGCAGCAGGTAGAAAATTTGCGTAAGTGTGACATTTTCTGAGCAGAAAAGTAACCTAGCCATATTGGTGAAGTGTTGTAACTGAATGTGGGACTGAGCTCCTACAAAAATAGATATTTAAAGTTGTATCTGATGTGAAGGCTGACATTTTTAATGAGAGCAGCTTAATATTAGGAAATGTGTTGAGATTAATGTTTTCTATAACCTGATTAGATTTGGATTGCTCCAGTGTTATCTACATTTTAAATTTTATGTCAGTTGAACTCACTACCTACAAACACTTTAGTTAAATCATTTAATGGTAATTTGTACTAAAGTCAAAACATATGTAATCTGTCGTAAAAACTTTTCAAGAAGCTGACAATTATCCCAGAATAATTATCTACAAGGGAGTCTAGATAATTATACTGTTAGGAGGATGATACATTACATTATCATTTAAACTGTCATTATTTGCAAGAATATAAAGAATGACACCTTGCTTTCTCCCCCTACAACTTCTTCTGTGCTATGTTGTGGGTAATGACACAACAGCAGTCATTCCCGCTGCTTTAAAAATAAAGAAACATACTTTAGCTATCTGGAGGATTAAATTATTCCTTTCGTTTTGTAAGGACCTACGGGTTTAAATATATAAGCTACACAATGACATTGTACACCTACACATCTTCATCTATACATTATCATTAACCCCCTGAGGGACAACCATGTTTTTTTTGAAAAGTATATTATCTTCAAAAGATAGCACACTCTATATATTCATGCACTGCGTTTGAATGATATAAAATAATGTAAAATTTTAAAAATTCATTTTGATAGTTTTACATTCTAGGGCTTACACAGATTCAAAATCATGGCCAAAGAATAAAAGAATCAACAAGACTGAAGAAACAAGGGCGTCAAAAGAGGGCAGTGGCTGTAGCTCTAAGACCATAATTTGCCACTGTCATTGCCATATACATGGTATATACTGTATAATCATCCAGTCAACAAGAAAAGTTGTATTCCTGAGCAGAAAGAATATACAAATAAGCACAAAAAGCAGAAACACACGCACACAGATGCAACACATTGCTTGATGTGGCAAATCTGAGCTTTGAAAGTGGAAAAGGGTTTTAAGTCATATATCTGTATTCTACTGGTCCATGACTGCAAAGAAAGAAATCTACCACTAAACCACTAAACTGGGTAGTTTGCTCCAACCAAACTTGTACAGTTTCTGTGGATGTTATTATCTTTCTGCCAGAAGATTTCAAAGGATAAACAACAATTTTAGGTGTTTCCCAAAGATGCTTCATGCAAAGGTCTATCATGCACTCAAGAGACAATTCTTTGGGGTATAAAGCCTTAATCAATCATGTGATTTCTTTTCAAGAAGCTTATTGCCATTTTGGAAGGCCTCTTCCACTTACTGAACATTCATAATCATTAATATGCAACCCAATGGACAAACAGAATAGAATGAATTATTCAAAAAGTATTAGAATTGTTCTCGCTTATCAACAGGACAACTGGACTGATATACTGTCTTCAGCAGAAGTTGCTTATCTAATCATTAGATTCCTCACTCAGCACGTCTCCTTTCAAGCAGTTTAGCGCTGTCACATACATTGCCTTCCCTCAAAAGTTTTGGATTCCACCATTCCCTGGGCCATTAACTTTATCTAAGACAGATAGGCTGCACAGCCTCTCTTAAAGGAACAACTAGATTTAGCCAAGTTGCATTCAAACATGAAGCAGATGTACAAAATGGCACCAAGATTGCATTTGGGAATTTGGTATCACTCTCCACTAATGGTTTACCTTCTTCTGTACTATTCAATAAGAGGGATTAAACACTTGTTACCCCTCTTTTCCTGCACCCATCAGATTAGTCTGCTGGTCTTCCACCTGCAATTGCCTGTTTCAATGAAGATTCATCCAGAATTATGTCAGTTGGTCCTCATTCTTAAAGAGCTGCCAAGTCCCAGATGTTCTACATCTGTTCCTCTCTACCCCTCTAATGTTCAAATGGATGGGGAAGAGGAATACTAGGTAAATATTCTGGGTTTTATATGCAGAGGAGACACTTTAAAATATCTTATTCACTAAAAGAGCCAAAAACAACAGGAAGGGCAAAGTACACATCACAATTTGTCTGCCAGTTCCCCATAAAAGTTCCCAAGCTTTTAATGGGGTGTGGGTGTGGATGTGTGTTGTGTGTGTGTGCTCACATGTGTGCGTGCATGTGTAGGTGCAGCATGTTGAAGGAGAAGTCCTTCTCTTCAAGCCCAGATGCTATTGGCAGCTTGCCAGTTTGGATGTGGATAAAAGTCCCAAAGCTCGGAATTGTGTGTGTATGTGTATGTTTGTGATTGTGTGGAACACACACCTGCTTAGCTCACCTTTTGCAGGGGGGACACTGGAAAGCAAGCCAAGGAAACCTTCAGAGAAGGAGTACAGGGAGGTGGAAACTTTTGCCTACCTTAAGCTGGTCTGGTTTTAAAAACTAAAATGGAGGCCCAGGCTCACCACGAGTTGTCCCCATGGTGAGTTGGCTGGTGACAGCAGAAAATTTTCAGAGACACATTGATAACAGGATTGGAAAGAACTCAGGTGGTGTGCTCTGGGTGCTTTCCATGCCTTATTTAGTTTTTAAGATGAATTCCAACTTCCTATCTCTTGGAGCTTTCCAGAGGTAGAAAACATGAGTAATTGTGTGGTAGAACACAAACAGAAGAAATCCACACAAATAATTTTCCTGTGACCTATTTAAATTCACATCTTTTAAGGGCATTAACCTTGGCATCAGCACTACCATCTTCCTTTCATCCTCTGAAATGGTGAAATAATTATACCTGAAGATTTATGTCTTTATTTTCATAATTTTAGACAGGGTAGCATTAGTGTAAAAAGCACTCTATCATTATTCACTTAGCAACACTGGAACTCAACATGTTTTAAAGACACAGTTACCTAGAATTATTTTCAGAATTTCTCAAGAGAATGTGAGAACATTACTAGAAATTAGTATGATTCCACATGCTAATGGGAAAGATGATCTCCAATTAATGTGACCTAATTTTATATTGTAGGTAAATCATAGGTTGCACTGGATATAAAACTAAATGTTGTAATCAGCAGGATGTGGAGATACAGAAATAATGGTTTGTTTTCATTCTGGTTGAGGATGAAATCTAAGAATCAAAAAGCACTACTCTGGGAAAATGGTATTTTCTCCCTACATAAACTCCCTTACATGATACATTCAGGGAAAAGGTTTAATTATTTGGCATGTACTGCCTATGGAAAACTATTGAGTTTAGGAGAAAGGAGACAAAATGTTGGAAGAAAGGGGATTTTTTTAATAAATTCACCGTCAGGTGCATGTCAAATGCATTTGTCAAATGATGAAGAAATAGCTTATTTTATTAATACTAGACATCCTGTGCCTTGTTGAACTTAAATAGAGAAACAGAATGACTAAGGGTGAGTAAAAAAGCAGTGGGAGCAGGAGTAACTTCTCTCCCTGCTGGCTTCCAAACTGTATTTCCTTGTGGGAATCTGGCACTGGCCGGGATCATTGGAAATCTTCCCTTCCCTTCTTAGCAGGGAAATAATAGCTGCCGCTAAATGGGGGGGAAGGGAGGGATTGTGGAAACTGGGCTGGGACACTGTCGCAGACCACTGAAAATGAAGATCTCATAATCACAGCAGCAGCACAGTAGCAACCTGTAGCACCGAAGAAGTCACAACTTCCCCAAATGTCATTCCCTTAAGACTCATGGATTCTGGATTTTGGACATATCCCATAAGTGAACCCATTTGAGGTGCTTTGGTTCAAATCCATTTGTCCTATGATGCACTATTTTGGCCAGCTGGAGGCCATGACAAATTTTAGTAGTATATATATAGTCTTCTACTCTACCTTTCAAATAAAAATTCCATGAGTTTTAAACACTTATAAACAAATAAACAGGAACAGAATACAAATTATGGTAAAACAGACACACATATACTAAAAAGTATGTGTAAAAGATTTGGCTATTCAAAGCCAAGACAAAAAACAACAACAACCTCCTCAGTATCAAAAAATCTTGTTTCTAGAAAAACTACAGAAAGCACATTATTACTGGCATTCTTTGTTTCATTTATCAATGGCAAAGCTGAGGCCAGAATGTAATGATTTTCATAATGCAACAGTCATATATAGGCATTTAATATTATTAAGTTAAAGGTTTAAAGCTGAGGTAACCTTTGTGGATGAAATAATTTGTTTCAGTTCATTTTGTCTATTGTACTAGCAAGGAAGATGCTTAATTTCCTGACAGTAAACTCATTTGCTCTTTGCTCAAACTGGACATAAAATTGTATGCGTATAGGACCAGATCAAGGCTTAGGACATGGAGCTTTAAGGAAATAACTTTTCCAATTATTTGACTACAGCCTAGGATAATGGAAAACTTGTCTTCAAATATACCAGAAAAAACAAAGTATTAGCAGAAAACATAAACAACGATTAAAACACTTGTAAATACTTTTCTTCTTTGCAATTATATATTAACCGAATGTTACAGGGTTCCTGCACTTATTCTTCACCAAACGTGTGTGAGAGTTTGAAGCCTGAAACAGGAAACTATTAGTGATATAAAGTTTCAGTATGGCTCTAATCAGTACAGAAAGAGAAGAAACCAAACAGAATTATCTCAATTGTAACTTCCAGCAGGTAAAATTAATGAAATTAATTGAGCTAATTCATACCTATCACAGACTGGCATAATAAAGCCTACTGGGAAAGCCAAAAGTTATACTACAAAAGAGTTATAGTACATGAACAAAATTAATTTGAATATTATTTCCTATTCATTCATTCAAAAAATATCTTAGCCTATTTTAGGTTTTCTTTTGGGTAAATCAATAATTCTATACATAATTTTGCTTCATATTTTTTAAAAGTAGAAAATATATTTTTGTGTTTAGTTCATATTTAATAATAGCTTTTACATCATAGGAAACATCATTTTCTCCCTTATATAAAGCATTAATTGCCAGTTTTATTTATTTGTTTTAAACCCTCTATTTTGGATAATTCAAGTAGAAATGCTCCCTCTTCCTATTTTTCCATTTTACTTTGTTTTGTTTTATTTTAGATTGCAAATTGTATTTAAAATGGCAAAAGTGTCACTCATTCAGTATGTCAAATACAACTACATGTCCTACATGGTTAACAAATCTTGTACTTCTATATCAGTGATAGCGAACCTTTTCAGCACTAAGTGTTCAAACCGGAATGCACGTGCATGTGTGTGCATGTATGCATGTCAGAGTGCCGGAAATCTGAAGACCAGCTGACCGGTGTGTGCATGCCTATTTTGGGGGTATTTGGGGGGCCGTTTTGGGGTCATTTTGGGGGCTGTTTTTGGCACAAAAAACAGCCTGGAAAGGGGCCTGTTTTTTTGGCTGTTTTTCGGGCCATTTTTTGGCGTTCTGGTGCCCATGAAAACCAGCTGGCTGGCAGAAACCAGAAGAGCAGCTGGCAATGGTGCACATGCCCATAGAAAAAGTTAAGTCAACAGTGTCATCTAGTTTCAGAAAAATGCAACTTTAGATTATCTCAATAAAAATGCTATCTTTAACCTTGGAAGGTAATCCTTCCACTTTACCCTGTTTAGTCAGATTCTACCTTTGAGTTTATGCCCAGTGCGGGACATAAATCTCATTTTAAGAAAGATTCAAAGGAAACAATTTAGAGAAAAGCAGCGAAGAAGATAGTTATTTGCAAAAAAAAAGAAAAAATCCCCTTAAAGATTTTTCCATCCTCAAAACAGCTTTAACAAATTGAAAATACAAGGCATTTTCCTGATTATTTCTGTTCTGTTTATTTTAAAAACTAATTAAACCACACCGGTATTACAAAAAAAAATATGAATTTCAATGCAATTCTATCAACACCCAAACACACCAAACCATTATGTGATTATTTCTGCCTTCTCTCGAAACTGTACATCAGACTCAGTTGTAGAAGATGTGGAAATGCAATTTACATTTCAAAAAAAAATATTGGGTAAGATTCTCAGTTGTAACTAATTAATTGCAATAATTAAGTAAGTGATAAATCATTGTTAATACTACACAATGTGGCATCTAAAAATCAATTAAGCTACATAGAATTAGCATTATATTTTCAATCTGTCTTCCTTTCCTTGTCTCCAAATTTGTGCTCCTGGTGGATTCAGCAGGGTGCAGGAAACATATTAAACATACTTCTTATTTTGTCTAGCAGAAAAGGATTTTTTCTAAGTAATTCATCCATGACAAGCAAAAGAAGAATTCAAAAAAAGGGAAATAAAATATTTTTTAAAAATACCAAAATGATGTTTCAATTAACTAGCATTCGTTATTTTAGAAAATATGTTAAATCATAAGTAGTTAATTAATCTTATAAAACACAATTAATGTTATAAAAGAGCTTTAGATACTCATAGTCCAGGGCTGACAAGCTCATGGCTGTGGGTCAGATGCGTCATGCACCGGCCATGCCCACGCCCAGTCTAATGAAGGGAGAAAAAGTCCCGATACATCACATGACAACATTGTGACAATGCGCATTTGACACCCCTGTCATAGCCCCACAATATGATTGGCTGTGTGTCTATCAGTACCTCAGCTACACAGGTTCTTATGAAAAAGCCAACCAATCTGCAAACGCCAACTCCATCAACCAATCAAGAAATAACAACACAACCAACCAGCCCGCTTACAACAGAGCCAGCACACCACACTTCCCCACCAATATTTATAGAGAGATGGCAGCTCCGATCATGCTTTGCTTGCACAAGCATGAAGCTGAAAGCACCAGCCTGAAGATGGCAAGTGGGACCTCATCAAAACATCGCCAAGATACTCTCAATCTTATATAGGAAAAGACCCGAACATCTTTTGAAAAACAAAGTGAATGATTATCCCCCCCAAATTCCAATATATTGGACTTTGGAAGTCCAATATATCAAGTGAAGTCATGAAGTAATTGGCCTACTTTTGTATTAAAATCACCAAGTAAAATAATTATGGCTCGGGTGTGTAAAGTAATAATTTCTTCCAATAATCTTTCTAAATGTACCCAGTAGTCAAGACTTGCAATAAGAGGATGCATTTGGGGGAACATAAACATTTACAAATAAAACTCAAAATATTATTTATGAATTTCTTGGCCAGTGAGGTAGACTATCCCCATTATATAATTTCATATATTGCCATCACAGTTCTTCTTTACGAAGAATGCATCAACCCCGTGAGGCTCACCCTTTTTTCTTTCATTTTGGGCAGGGTACACCAGCATTGAAAATCAGGGATTTGTACTGCATCATCCTCTCTGTCTGACCAAATTTCTTGTAAAACTATTATCTCAAATTCAGAAATGAATCTCACCAAATCATTGTTAGCAGACCGTTTCCACCCATCTTCATTTCAAGTTGGAGAATGGCAAACTTAATCTACCTCATCTTCCAAAAAGTCATCTGAAATCTGTATCTTTCCTTTAGGGCAGGAGTGTCAAACTCACATTGTCACGGTGGCATCAAGTGATGTATTGGGACTTTTTTCCCTTCACTATACCGGGTGTGGGTGTAGCCTGCATCTGGCCCACGGAATGGGAATTTGGCAGCCCTGATTTAGGGCATTTCTTTTCCTGTATTTATTCTGTTTTGTCCTTGATTTTTAAAGGAGTTCCCTTTTTTCTAGGCTGTGATTAGCAGCTCTAGAGCTTGTGCCATTCTCCTTCATTAATTGGCTTCGCCCCCAGAAATTAGTAAGAGCTCGATACAACAAAACACATATGGACAAAATACAAACCTCCTTAAAAAGTTCTTGAGCTATGATGGAAAAATAAACTGGCTAAAGTTATCCTTTTAGATCCATACCTACTAAGAAGTCAGAAGATTTTGGTAAACTCATTAGACAATATTTTACAATGAATGAGTTGTGGAAGAGTGTAATGTTACCTGTCTGTTGTACCACCTGCCTTGTTCAGAGAAGCATCAGCAACTTGATGCAGGATCTCAGCAAAATTAGTTTCTCCTTAATTGAATTGTTTTGTTGTTTGTTTTTTTGTACACTCCATGCAGTCCATGGATTAGAGGTAAGTGTTGAAACCTATGTCTTGCTATTTGGTTCAATAACTGGTTTGGAAGTATAATTTGATATTGAAGTCTTTAATTCATCCATTTTTTAAATTGGAATTCAGAAGCTGATCAAATATAGCAATGACTGAGCTGTTAAAAGGCGATTCTTAGCAACCAAATACCAATTTCTATTAAGCCATTCCTAGTATAGACGGCAGCCTTCTTCTGTCTCCAATTAAAACCTCATCTTCAGGGGAAAACCATCATCCATTGCTCAATCTAATGGAGAATAAAAAGTATTAATGGAGTTTAGAAGGAGAGGGAGACATACATGCAGTATCCTTAAGCTTATCCTTTATCTTGGGTTGCCTAGAAGTGATTGCAGCTTTGTCTTATTAGAGTTTTTCTATCTGCTGAATCTCTGGCTTGTGTTTTCCTTTGATCTTCCTTTTCAGGTTCTTTTTTTGCTTCTGTTTTATAATTTCACATTCTGGATAGGTATTTCAAAATGTGTACAACACTCTAGAAATCTTAATTCTAAATACTAAAAAATCATTCAGATATGAATTCCAATGACTAAAATTATTAAAAAATAAAAGAGATAAGGGATTGAATAAAACAAGGATGGAAATTAAAGTAACTCATTTTCATGAAATAATGTGAAGCACCCACCCAATATTTGGGAAATTGCATATGAAACAAATATTAGAATGACGTGTTTAAAGGTCAATATCAATATTTATACTTTCATTTATACCTAAAGCTTGGCAGTCAGAGATCTAATAAAACATTGTATGCATGATTGTACTTATTTATTTCATAGGTCTGTTTTGAACAAATAGACATTTCAGAATTTCTTTCAAAAGTGGTATAATGGGAAGTGCTCATACGATGACCTGAAGGGGTCCTTTCAGGAAGAGCCCTTTCAAGATAAATTAGCATTTTCTTGGCCTTCCTGTTCCTCTCCTTCTTCGTATATTTGTTTTTATATATTATCATCATTATTCTTTCTGTAAAACCAAATCACCTTAATGTGCATTTTATTACCCCCACCATTAAATATGTTTCATGTTTAATGTTCAAACAAGGTTTAAAGGGGAAAATGTACATATTCCTATATAAATCTTGAAAATAAAATTCATTATCCAATAGTAAAGGTAGTCATCATTTAGTGACTACAATTGGAACCAGCAATTCAGTCACTAAATGAAACAATTACTAAGTGAAGCAGTGACTATCCTTACGATCTTACTTCAGCTTTTCCCTGTTGTATAGAGCTACAAAATCTGTGAGTATAAAGTTGATAAAAGGTTAGGATAAATATAAGGATAGATTATAAAGTTACTTTTTTATTATCATCATAATGATTGTTAAATGAAGCAGTCACTAAACAAGGAGTACCTGTATAGAAAATTGTGTAAAGAGGCAATGGAATGCACAGAGGTATTCTAAAGAAATCAAAGGGTTGACTGAAGAACAACTTTAAAAAGTGACAAAATAACGCTTAATACTAAAGGTCTACCTGTATTGTTTTGTCTATTTAGTAAATATTACACAAACTCTGTCACAAAATATACAAAATATAAAGAGGAGGATTCCTGGGGTCATTCCAACATAAATCTATAAAAGGAGTTTGAATGCAAATTCAGGGGTAGAAAACAGAATGATCATACACATTTATACTTATTACTTAATACTTTTATGTATTAATTTGCATGAATTTCCCCATTAAGGATTACTGTTAACCTGTAAACAAACTTGTAAAAAATTGTAAACACAAACTAATTGAATTCAGTTTCACTTGATTTAAGGAAACATTATGCATTTATTTAAACTTTATGCACTATTTGAAAATATTTCAACCTTTGATCCAATATATTAATATGCATTACATTAATGTTATACTAATATATTATCTGGGGATTGCTTCACACTTTTTAAGACTTTAGATGCAAAAATAACTGCCAAATTTCATCAACGGTAATCCACAAAGAGCAAACTTAAATTGATTTGAATTGTAACATAACTGCAAAACTAAACAAAACTCACTTTCTGGATTCATATTGTAGAAGAAATTAATATTATTTTTTTAAAAAAATCCTTCCACAAATATGTTGTTTCATCAGTCAGTCCTAACCAAGGGAATGTATTATCAGGGTGTTACAAGTTATTTCCTTGTGTCTCTAAAATTAGATGCAATTTATTTTAAAATCAGTATTCTTATTTATATATGTTCTTGCAGGAAGGGTAAGAAATTTTCAATTTTTATGATCTCTCATCCTTCTCCCTAACCTATTTGTAACATGAAAATATCTTGTGCTTCCTTTAGAACCCATCCAGTCAATGCTACAGTTCATATCCTGGTCAATACTTTCTATCCAAATCTATGTGACATGGGTATTTACAGAAGGCAAGGGAATAATTAAACCATCACTACAATGTTGCTCAACGCTGCTTCAGCTTTTTATACAAATATCATGACATACAAAAGAATGGAGTTGGCGTCACAGTGCTTATTTGATCATTCTCTTACACCCCACCATTTGATCAAATGCTGACATGTAAAATATTTAAATAATTCATGTACTGAAAACCAATTCTATATAGTAGCTACTTCAATACTGCTTAGGAAATCTACTATCAGAGAGTTCAAAGTTCTTGTGGACTATTAAGCCCAACCTCTTGTTCAATGAAGGACACCAAGGGCTAAAATAGTCCAATACTATAGTTTCAGTAATATCTTTACAATCAAATAACTGTTTGTATGCCATCATGGTATGTCATTATCAGTGCTGGGTTTCCAAATTTTTCCTACTGGTTCTGAGGATGCGCTTCTCTGTGTGAAAAAGAATATGTGATGGTCCAGGTCATCAGTTTATTCTTTCTATAAAGTAAGCCATTGACACATTCAAACTCTTAGAATACACAACTAGTTTTTCACAGTTCAATCACACTGAATTATAAATATGAAATTACTCTTCAAGAAAGATTTCTTTGTGAAGGTGAGTTCATTACTTTGTGAAGGTGAGCTCAGGTCAAGAAGGATAATCATGAACAAAATCTTATAACATGAAACTTGAAACATCTAGGAATTTTAGCATTGAGAAGAAGCAAGAAAAAATAGCACTATGACATAACACTCTTCAAATATCTAAATTAAAGTCAAGGTAATCAATAGAAGAATGTCTATCTATACCATGCAAGAGTACATGACACAAAATAAAGAAATCAACAAAGTAATGAATGTTAAGTGAAACTTCTTGCAATAAGAGCATTTTAACAGTTGAAACAATTACCAAGAGAAATAGTAGAATTTCCTTTGGTGGATTTGTTCCTGTTCTAATTTGGATTCCTGAACTGAGTTGGATATGATGATTCTAAATATACCTATCATACTGTATAATCTTTTTTAAGGTAAAGCTATAAATTGACCCTAAAATACTGCTATATAAGTATAACCTTTTCAATTTTAATCATGTATTAATTTGTTTTACAAAAAAAATCTAGCAATAAAAGTTTTTTTCAGTTTTTCAGTGACATTTCAGAATATCTTGCAAAAATCATCTTTGTTCTTGGTGATTAGCTTCAGTTGTTGAAATTCCTTGTTGTACTCCTTTGCGCTCAAAAATACCACACTGCCAATGTGATTATCTAACGTCAGGCCAGGATGGAGCTGGAAATGTTACTAATTAAGACTGTGGAAGCAACTTGAGAACAACAGAGCCAAACAGGATTGAAGTGAGGATTATTCTCTACTGTACTCTCTCCTTTGATAATAGCAATAGCGCTAAGACTCCGCAGTGCTTTACAGCACTCTCTGAGCAGTTTACAGTGTCAGCATATTGTTCCTAACTATGGGTCCTCGTTTTACCGACCTCAGAAGAATGGAAGGCTGAGTCAACCTTGAGCTGGTCAGGCTTCAACTCTTGGCTGTGGGCGGAGTTATCCTGCAATATTGCATTCTAACCACTGCACCACCACAGCTCTTCCTTTCCCCCCTTCAAAAAATGGGAATGCTTCTTACGATGACTCTGAGAAGAAACTTACCTTAAAATGTGATATACCTTAGCTTTATATTATCTTCTCTAACCTTCAGACACCAAGGTGACTAGCCTTTATTTAGAACACATAGCTCTATCATTCAAAAATACATTGGTAGCTGTAATAAAATAACTGAAAAAATCATGTGAAGAAAGGAAGAAAGAAAGGAAGGAAGGAAG
>NW_020769347.1:10109962-10147744 GCF_900518735.1 Pseudonaja textilis
AAAAGAAAAGAAAAGAAAAGAAAAGAAAAGAAAAGAAAAGAAAAGAAAGATGTGAATCTGAAATGCTTCATATTTCAAAATATTGCAAAAATATTTTGTTGAATGTCTTCTGTGTTTTATTTCTTGGAGGAAAATCATTGCTCAGTGGTAAAGGGCATGCTTTGAATACATCTTTTGAAGGTTCCAATTTCAGCCCTTGGCAGCCCCAAGCCGAGTTGGAAAAACTGATGCTTGAAATCAGGAGAACCACAACTACTTAACCAAGTTGGCTCTAATGGGCTAGTTGGTGACTTATCCTTTATAACTTATATGCATTTCCTCTGAACCCAGGGTTACTTGTTCTCCAATGGGTAGTCCAATATCACATTTATCCAATCTGTTAAAATATCTATTTATTTGAGACTGTCTCAAGCCAGCTTGGTTGTGATCAACCAACTCTTGCTCCTTAAAATACATGATGCTGCAATAAATGGGGGAACCTGTCTTAATAAGGGCATTTCTGAGGGAACTGTAATAAACCTAATGACACTTCTCAGAAGAACTGCTGCTTAATTGGTATGGTGAGTCAATTAATTAGGATGCCTGCAGGTCTTAAGTGAAATCAATTAAAGTTAGCTTCTGAAAAGGAGGTGGCACATTTAGAAAGCACAACCTATAATGCAGACAGCTGGTCATTTGCATTCTTTTAGAGAGTTGTTGAGACCACTTGGAGGCTTATTTGTATCCTCAGTGTAAATGGGTGTGGAGCAGAGGTGGGCCACTGATGGTTCGCACAAATTTCAATTAACCGGTAGTTAAGATTTTGCGCAGTTCGGCAAAGCAGTAAATCCCAACACTGGCTGGCCTACCCCTGCTTGTTTTAAGGACTGCTTTTAGGCCATTTTGGGGTCAAAAATGGCCTGAAAATGGCCTGAAAACAGCCCAACAAGCAGCCTGCAAATGGCCTGAAAAACGACCCCAAAACAGCCAGCTTTGGGGGCATTTTTTGGACCGTTTTCAGACCATTTTGGGGCTGTTTCAGGCCATCTTTGGCCCAAAACACAACCTGAAAATGGCCCAAAACAGCCTGGAAATGGCTTAAAAATGACTGAAAATGGCCCCAAAATGGCCTGCTTTGGGGGCATAGTTTGGGCTGTTTTCAGGCCATTTGGGGGCTGTTTTCAGGCCATTTGGGGGCTGTTTTGGCCCCAAAACTGACCTAAAGATGGCCCAAAACAGCCTGGAAATGTCCTGGAAAAGGGCTTGAAAAACAACTCAAACAATGGGATAAAAATGGCTCAAAATGGCCTGAAAATGGCTCAAAAATGGCCTGAAAATGGCCAAAAACAGGCCAAAAACTGGGTGGGACGGGGCCAGCCACTGGTGGGATCAGCCCCAACCGGCTGAATCCTACCTCTGCCTTTGAGGCGAGTGGCCATGAGGCGGGGCAGGGTGTGGTGAGTGACATCACCCGCCCAGTCACATGACCAACTGGCCACGCCTACCCACCCAGAGAACCAGTTGTTAAAAAATTTGCAGCCCACCACTTGTGTGGAGTCTTCTTGGAACTGCTGAAAGGACTGTGTTATAGACTGGAGATAGATGATGGCGTATGCCTGCCCCTCTGTTGAGAGATAGCTGTTCAATTTTGACATATATGGCTTCTTTCACCTCTGTTTCAAACCAGCCATCCTCTCTGGCTAAAATGTGGATTTTGCTATCTTCAAAAGAGTGACAATAAGGAGGCAATAAAGATTTTAGTTCTCTTTCACCACAGACATCCTGAAAAAAAGGTATGTATTATAAAACAATGACTTTTCATTAAGTTAATTGTGTGCTTCCAGAACATATGGCAAAGGGATTTCATTGATTTAGCAGCTGGGTAAACATATGGTGAGAACAAGGCTAATAGGTATGAATAAAAATATACTTTGCTTTACGGAACTGTGTCCTGACTGCATAGATCAAGGTTCCCAAAGCAGCGATAGTCCCTAATATTGACACTCAAGGTTTGATGGGTCTATCTGTTGTTGTTGTTTGTTGTTGTTTGTTGTTGTTGTTGTTACCATTAATAGTACTTTTAATTAAAGTAGTTATTAAATTGTTTTCATATAATAAATGTTTAGGAGTTGGTGAACAATTTAACACTTAATGAAGTCAATGAACTGAAGAATTTGGGGACACCTGATATCTATGACATGTATACAGTATACATTTAAGCACATACATTTACATGCTTTAAAATGCTATAAAAATTGTTGCTCTGTTCTCTGGGGAAATATACGACACCACAACTGCAGTTGTTTTCTTATTGAATAAGATGTCTAAAAATGGGCATTTGCACATATATACCTGGATACTTATAGGAAGCATGATGAAGGCAATTTTGGGAAACAGCAGACTAATTATGAAATGCCACTCCATCAATAATTTCCAGGATAGATAAATCACACAGTAACAAATGTTGGCAATGCCATGAAAGAGAATGAACATTATATTACATGTAAATATTAAAAAATCTTTTAAGTATTAGAAAGATACATCAATAATACCATTTAGAGAATTTTGAAAATCACATTTTTTTCCACTAGGTATAATTCCAAAATATATCAACAAAAAATGTCAGCAGTCCAGATACAGAATTCATTTTTAAAAAGCTCCATTCACAAGTCTATAGAGTAGTGTAAAAGTTTACTAACGGGAGGGTTAGCCTTGCCAAACTGGGAAATATATCATACGGCAGCCACCCTACTATGGATAAAGGATTGGGTGAACCTAACCAACAAAAGAACACTAGTATTAGAAGGCCACGATATGCAGAAAGGATGGCATGCCTTTCTGTGGGAATCTGGGAAACCCAGGCAATCATATTTCCATAGGCATCTTATCAGGGACTCTTTATTAACTAATTGGAAAAAAGTACGTAAAAAGCTTTATTTAAAAATACCGATTTGGCTATCCCCAATGGAAGCGATAGTACACTCTAATAATCTGGATATAACCAAAATGATTAAGTACGAAAATTTATTAGACCCACAAGGAAAATTGAAAACACGACAAGAACTGCAAGAGCGAGGATTTATAATTGATCAGTGGGTGTACCTTCAAATTCATAGTAAATACAAACAAGACATTAAGGAATTCGGAATCTACAATAAATTACAGACCCTAGACAAAATTCTACTAGGACCAAGTAAAAAAAATATATCTAAATTTTACAAATATTTATTAGAAACAGAACTAGAACAAGAAATTGTCAAGGGAAATATGATTGCGTGGAGCAGAAATGTGGGTCGGAGCATTACCCTAGCAGAATGGGAAAAGATCTGGAACAGGAACATTAAGATCACGAAATCAGCAGCTTATAAAGAAAACTTATATAAAATGTTTTATAGATGGCACCTGCCCCCTTCGAGATTGGCGAAGATGCACCCCAACACGAGCCCCAAGTGTTGGAAATGTCAACACATAGAAGGTACCTTCTTTCACATGTGGTGGTCATGTAAGGAAACCCAGAAGTACTGGCAAAAAATTAGGCACTGGCTAGAGGAAATAACCATGGAACAAATTGAGTACAAACCAGAGTCCTTCCTTCTAGGAATTTTTGATAAACAAATATCCAAAAAGTCAAAGTATATTACAATCCACATCTTAACCGCGGCCAGACTGGCATTTGCCCAGTGCTGGAAACTACCCTCTATCCCCACTGATCTTATGGTTATTCAGAAAATCTTACAATGCACCGAAATGGACAAACTAACACAAGCATTAAAAAATAAAGAATCTTCAACCTATTATAGCAATTGGAATCCTTTGTACATTTGGCTTAATCAAAGATAGATCACCTCTAAGAAAATTAAGGCCGAGGCCTCCGAGGCAGAGATAAAGAAAAGCACTGCCGACGATAGTCTGGAAGAAGAAAAGACCTTACAGACAGTCACAAAAATATGGTTTTATTATAATTGTTTTCTCTACTTCTGTTTTCCCCACTTCCCCTCCCCCCCCACCCTTCCCTTCCCTTTCCCTCTTTCCTCTCTCAAGCTTTCCTCTCTTTCCCTCTTGGCCCATGCCAAGACCTGTTCGTCTTTTTGTTGTATATACTTTGTAGCTGTGTTGTCATTGTTTTTTAAAAAGTAAAACTAATAAAGTTTATAATAATAAAAAAAAAAGTTTACTAACGGTCTGAGGTTGACTACAAGAGCTGAAGACCTGAGGAAATAAGAAAGATTTATGCTGGTCTATGACTTTACATAGAGGTCGTCCTTGACTTAGAACAGTCCACTTGAAGTGCCCATTTGAAGTTAGAACGGCACTGAAAAAAGTGACATATGACCATTTTTTACACTTATGACCATTGCAGCATCCCCATAGTCATGTGATTTACATTCAGATGCTTGACAACTGACTCACATTTAAGATGGTTGTGGTGTTCCTGGGTCATATGATCCCCTTTTGCAACCTTCTGACAAGCAAAGTCAATGGAGAAAACAGATTCACTTAACAACTGGGTTACGAATTCAACAACTGCAGTGATTCACTTAACAAATGTGGCAAAAAGTGGTAAAATGAGGCAAAACTCACTTAACAAATTTCTTACTTAGCAACATAGATTTTGGTCTCAGTCGTGATTGTAAATTAAGGCCTACCTGTATTAAAGATGGATTTGGTTTGATTTGAAAGATTTAAAGAGCTTAAAAACCAGGTAAGGAAAATATAGTACTACAAACATAGCAATAGTAACCCAGATATAGAAATTCATAATTGTATAAAATAGAAATAGTTGCAAATTAACGTAATGGGCTCTAGTTTAAGATGGGTAGGACAATAGAAACAAATACATTGTTGGCATTGAGTTTAAAAGTAAGAAATAGCACTTAATAAAGTGTTATAAGCTTTAATTTAAAACCTTTTTTTATTAAAAAAAAACTTTTGTGGGGAAAACCAAATTGAAGTGTGTGTGTGTGTGTGTGTGTGTGTGTGTGTGTGTGTTTCATAACCATTGCTATGAGTTGCAGGACTCAGCGATGGTTTGGTTGCCAAAATTCTTTTCTCTGAATCCTCTGGAAAGTGCCATCTTGTAAAAGACATCTCTTGAGGGAATGCCCAAATAGCATCAAAGTTTTGTCTTTGGGAAATTTTGTACAGCACTCTTGTAAGAGCTTGGCAGGAGAGCCCTCAGACAATTAAGAAAAGTTCAGACAGACAGCAAGTATATTTTATTATCCCTGCTACTCTTCACACCCCATCAGGGCCAGAAATACAGCTTTCTGCTTTTTTCTGTTTAGCAATGTCACAGATCAGACTACAATGTGGCAGTTTGGGTTGTTCACATAGCTATTAGAGAAACCTATGCTTACTGAAACCATTGGTGGGCAATCTATTCGAGCTGGTCCCATTTTGCAAATCTGCTACACTCATCTTAAGTTAAAAATAAATGGTCACACAGAATTCTTGCCACCTTATTTCTCGGTTTCCTTCTACATTTCCACAATATTGTAGACCAGCTACAAACTTGAAATCCAGATATTCACTGGAAGGAAGGACAATTTCTTTTTCCTCTCAAGAATGTCAAAAGGCCATTTGGAGGCACTTGACTCTTTTCCTTCAGTGCCTTCCTCACTACTACTAACTCAGCCTCCTTCCTTTGTCAGAAAAGTATATGGATTTTCTAAACCATTTAGGGAAATTTTTATTTTTTGATTTATTTTGTTTGTCAAGCATGTATGAGAAAACAAGTATGAACATAACGTATAAATATATAAGTATAAACAGGTATAAGTATATACATAATAAATGAATATGAATAAATGGATAAATGGGAACATAGGACAACGGACGGTAGGCATACTGGTGCGCTTATGCGTACCCCCTTACAGACCTCTTAGGAATGGAGTGAGGGCCACAGTAGACAGTTTAAGGTTAAAATTTGCGGGGGTGGTGGTGGTTGAGGATGTAACAACAAAGTCAGGAAGTGAGTTCCAGGCATTGACCACTCTGTTGCTGAAGTTGTATTTTCTGCAATTGAGTTTGAAGCTGTTTACTTTGAGTTTGTACCTCAATATATAGTGAGACAATATCATCCACCTAAAATCTGGAGCCCAGATTACAGTTAATATTGGGGACCCAAAGGAGAAGAACCATGTTGGAGGTGGTGCTGGATTAGAACAGAACAATAGAATTGAATGGAATATTGGAAGTCTTTTGATCCAACTCCTTGCTCAAGCAGAAGACCTTATAACATTTCAGGAAAATGGTGATCCAATCTCTTCTTAAAAACCTCCAGTGATGGACCATCCACAACTACTGAAGGCAAGACTTTAGATTGATGATAGCAGACGCTACCTCCCCCTTTGCTCCCTGCTCTCCACCTCTTGTTATCATATTGATGTATTCAACATGAATAATGATTTATTGTTTTTCATCATTTATTTTAATGTTCAATTGTTTTACACTGTTTTGTTTACACTTCTTTTCAATTCTTCCTTTTTATGGTGCCAGCTGCCTAGAGGAGCCTCATAGCAAGATAGATGACCAACAAATTTAACAAACAAGCAAGCAAGCAAGCAAACAGTCAATATCCAATGCCTACTTCAGAGTTAGCCATGTTAAAAGAGTTTCTGGATGACTATCAGAAGTATTCTCCTCATTGCAGTGTAACATTATGGAAATAAGAGATCACCCAATAACATTTAAGATTTCACAACTAGAATGATCACATAAATGTGTGGTGGAAGAAACAGGGCTGTCTGGACCATGTCTGCTTCCCTTACCTTGCCTTTTCATTTCTCAAACTTCCTGGATTGAGCAAAAAGTCCTGAGGGGCAATTTTAAATGAATTCATTTGAACGTGGTAGAAGTCCTCTTTTTTAACAGATGGCACACCATTCTTCACATTTTTTTTATGGCGCAATTTGCCATGCTATTTGGGGAGCCATCATGGTTTTCTCTCCTATCGCTCCTACATTGATACCTTTCCTCTTATATTTTTCATGTGTTTTAGAATATCTCCTCTGCAATGATCTGACCTGCAAAAATCAATTAGATTATGTCATCTGAGACATCTCTCATCCCCTTATTTCTTCTTTCCTATTTCTCACTTTTCAGTATTAAAAGATATCTAGACAGAATCTCTGTCTCGGAAGAGCAATAAAGGCAAGAGAGCCATCCTTAGATATATTTATGTTTATTATATTTTCAATTTGCTAAAACACAAAAGTTCACAACATACAACAAACAAACACCATGGACAATAAAGCAGAATAAAATTCAGAGGAAAACAAAAGCCAGAATAAAAATACAACAAAATTCAGCAATAGCAGAGGTCATACAATGTAATGCATACAATCAGAAATAGGACATTGAATATGTAAGTCAAGTATTTCAAAATAGGATATTAATATTTTATATAATTTTTCCTTTAATATTAAAACGGAGTATTGAAATTAAGGTAATCCTTTTTTTTCATGCACCTTATATGATATAAAGAGGGCCCCCAATATCTGGGAAGTTACATATGGAATAAATACTAGAATTACAGCTTTAAAGGTCACGTTCATACATTCATTTGATTCCAAAATTTGGCACTATAACAAAGCTGCTAACAAAGCATTGTACACATGGTTGTTCTTACCTACAGCATCATATAGTTTTATTTTGAACATAAGGACTTTTCAGAATTTTCAAAAGTCAATGTTAAGTATTCCTTACGATCATCTGAAAGGCTCCTTGAAAAAGCATCTGCCAACCTTATACCAAATATATTATTTTATCTTTTGTTAATAACTTTTAAACCCATCTGGCAAGGATATTATCTTATGATTGCCTGTTAAACGCTTGATAAGCACTGTTGGATTGCAATTACATTTTAATGTTTTTATAATTAAGAATAACAAATGAAAATGAAACTAACAAATGAAAAATCCATCCAATACTTGAATGAATCCTACATTGTCACTTCTTCCATAAGAATGTAAACTTGTTACCTCTTAAAACTCTGTATAAAGACTCCTGGAATTATTAAATCCTTTGCAGAACAGTTAAATATATTTAAAATGTCATTATTTATTTCAATTGTATCCTGCCTTTGTACTTCCATGGGTGCTTAGTGTGGCTACTCATATAGAGCACTTAAGAGACATTAGTCAAGTTAAGGCCCACAGCCTAGTCTGCAAACAACTGACAATTCAAATAAAGACAGTCTCAGATTCCAAGTCTAAATATCACCACTAGGGTCCCCTTCAGCAATTCCCACACATTAATACTTGTTCTATCTGCATTTAATTGTTTGTAGTCATTTAGTAAAGTGTATTAAGATGAAGCAGGGGTGGGATTCAACCGGTGTTACTACTGGTTCGGTGACAGTGCTGTGCGCAGGTATACAGCATTTGCAACAAACCATCAGCTGTGCCACCCAGACGGCTGACAAGCACTGCGTGTGGGTATGCAGCATTTGAAAACCCTCTTCTTTCCTGCTTTTTCAACCTCAGCTGTGCTGCGCAAAGCAGCTGAGGTTGAAAAAGCAGGAAATAAAGGATAGCCAGGAGCCACCATTTGGGGTAAGGAGTGAGATATAGACAGATGGAAAGATATATTTTCTTTTTCCTTACAGTGGTAATAATATTGTAGAGTTTGTAGTGAAGTTTTTCCTCAACATTGGGATCTAACTATGCAGCATTATTGGATTACAGGACCAATCCTAGAAATTTCAATAAAACAAGCATCAATTCTTTGAAAAGCCCAGGACAATGGCCATTGCAAAAAAGCTTGTGGAAGATGGAAAGGTCTCGAACATCTAACATAGTTTGCAAAGTTTTACTGACTTAATTCTAAATAATTAGCCATGGATCTGTGATTCATGTGAATCACCTAAAATTTGTAATACTACCAGTATGAGCAGCTTGGCAAAAAAAGTTAAGGAGTTAGGAGTATAAGTGGTGTTTTCATCTGTACTTCCAACTAAAGGTCAACATCCAATGAGGGAGCAAAGGATTTTAGAAATAAACCACTGGTTTTAAGGGAGGGTGCAGCCAAGAGAATTTCAAATGCCTAGACAATAGTCAGCATTACACACATAAAGGGCTTCTGGCAAGGAATGGGCTGTCCCTCACAAGAACTGGAAGAATTGGAAATGACTCTCTCAACTTATCTGAAAGGCCTTAAAATAAAACTGAGGGGAGGGGAAGTGTCCAATTTTTAGGTAGGGAGTGTTGGGAAGGGAAAAAATTAGATACAAAGCAGGAGATGTTAGACGCATACACACAGGGTCATCCATAGAAGGATTCAGATGCCTATACACTATCACTCAAAGTTTGAGGGAAAAACATGGTGAACTTAAAGTACCTAGTACACCAAGGCAGATTTAATATGTAGTTGTCATCACTGAAACCTGGTGAGATTAAACTCATGACTGGAATATACTGCTGGAGGATATAAACTCTTCAAAAGAAACAGGCCTAACTAAGGGGGATATGCAGTTGCATTATATATAAGAAATCACTACACCTCTACAGAAATGCATATAACCCTGGATGAAAGCCTCCTAGAATGCATATGGCTTAAAATAAAAGGAAAAAAGAATGACATTGCCATAAATGTAAACTACAGGCCACCTAACCAAGCAGAAGAAATAGATGAACTTTTTGCTAATCAGTTAACAAATGTATGCAGGGAATTCATCACAGTAGTCATGGGGGACTTACCTACCCTGACATCAACTAGGAGACAAACTCTGCATCAAGTGGGAGATCAAACAAGTTCCTGACAAACGTAGCTGACAACCTACCGTCCAAATGGTAGAGGACGGAACTAGAGGGTCAGCTATAATTCTTAATTTTTGACTAACAGAGAAGAAATGATAGAAGGGCTGAAGTCGCAGGAACTTTGGGTGAGAGTGACCATTTAATATTGAATTCAATACAATGCTGATGCAAGCAGTAGAACAAAATCAAGCTAGTGTCTTAGACTTTAAGATAGCTGATTTCAACAATATATATCTGATAAAATCTCTGAAATTGTATAAAATTATTAGTGAATAATTTGTGTAGCTTTCTGTTTTATAGATTTATATCTCCATTGCCTGATGGTAATGTCTCAAACAGCTGTTCAGAATACTGATCAGCCACCCCTTCTATGAATTTTATAAAAAAAAAACAGTGCTGTAAAACTTCAAATCAGATGTTCAGCTGGAATTTTCCATCTCCCTTCTCTTGAATTAAAACCAATGTTGAGTAACAATTATCCATTTTTAGTGAAATGCCAAAATTTGCAGGTACACAAGGCAGATGTTAGCATAGATACATCTATGTAAATCTCCTAGCTTTTAGTAAAAAGTATTTTAACAACCAAATTAGAATACATTTTTACATTCTCCTCCACTGAGCAAATTGTACACTGTGGAAACAGCAAAATCAATCATTTTTAGAAAATTGGAGATCTTACCATCTTGCATTTATTAAGCTTGTTGAAAAATAAAATGTGTTCATAAATATTTGTTTTCTGCAATGGTACATAGAGTATGCAACTGTCATATTAGAAATTTTATTGTAGGCAGTATTGTGGATAATTGGCATCTTTACAAAATTAAAATCTCATCTCTGGCAGTGACTCTGGCAACCTCAATAGTGGCAATGAAAAATGGAAAAGTCCTGATCTCCTTTTTCTGGTTATTTTCAGTTAATAAAAATTAATTAGACACTTTACCCTAGCACTGTACGTTCTAGTAAGAAGATAATTAATAACTGTATATTATTAATTCATTCCATGTTTTTCTCTATTGCCTAAATATCAGCGCGTAACATATCTACAGAATATGCCCATGAATTTATTTCAGGAAAAAATATAAAGATTATTTAAATTTCTTTTCTTTAAAATGAAAAATTAACGGTACAAATAAGTTTGAAAACATTATTTGAGCAACTATGAGTATGCTATCCTATATGCCTGTACAATACATCTTTCTATGCTACAGAATTATGTACAAGAATGTCAGCTTCAAGTTCATGAAGACAACATTTGAGAGATTTTGAAAGATAGAATATAGAATAAAAGAGTTGGAAGGGACCTTGGTGGTCTTCTAGTCCAACCTCCTGCTTAGGTAGGAAACCCTGCACCACTTTGGACAAATGGTTTATAAATGTATAAGATTTATAAATTTATGAGATTTATAAAATCTTATTTTCTTTCCATATATTTTAATATCATTTTCTTTTCTTTTTGTTTTCTGATAAAGTTAGAGTTGCAAAATCTAAATTTAGAGCTGAATTTTATGAAAACATTACCATACATTTATTTAAGAAATAAAAACATTTTGGATAAAGAATTGCTGTCTGTACAGCAACTTTTTAAATCTCGCATGGTAGCATCTAAATAAAACAGTCAGAGGGACAGATTGCTTGGGGGGCAGGAATGAGTGAAACATGTCTAATCTACTCTCAAAATGTTGAGCAATTCTTCTAAAGATTCAACCCACTTTAAGGACCTTCTGAGGTTATCCATCCATGTGTGTGTGCACGCTGCTGGGAAAAGTGTTGAAGTGAAGAGGGAATTATTATTCTGGATGTGTAAATAGTATGTGAGAATGACCCTTGGAAACAGAGGGAAGAGTGGTAGCCAGGCCAACAGTCAGATAAGAGATAGATTAGCCTTCAGCAGACATGTGGCTTATGGAAAACATCTCAAAAAGGACCTCCCCAATTTCTTGGGATGTAAAGGCGATGGGGAAGAGGTATACCTTCAGACTTGCAAGATTCTGTTAATGTAACCTTACAATAAATTTGAATGAGTTCATCTGGATTGCTACTTGTCTGGACTACCTCACAAGATTGATAGGATGGATTTGCAATTACAGTTAGTTTGCGGGGGGCGGGGGGGGGGGAGGAATCCTGAAAGATGGGCATCATGAACTACATTAAGAAAAGCATCTCTCCTGGAATGGTTAAAGCAGCCAGATCTACTTGAACAGCTGCTTCAACTGTTGTGTCCAATTATCTGCAGATAGATGAACATGCCCAGTTGCTTCAGGTTGCTGGTGATCCCAGTGGAAGTGTTGTCTGTACAAAGCAGCCTTGTAAACTTTCCAAACGATGCCTCTGATTTAATGCTTGCTTCATTTATACTAACGTACTTTGTGTAATATCTTCTTCAAATGCTTTTCAAAGTGCTATCAAACTCTCTCAAAGAGTGCCGAGTCTTTGGAAGATTGTAGTTGCCATGATGCTTTGAAGAAAGAATTCAGAAGGGTCACTTGTGACAACATCACAATCAACTCATCCCTCCGGATAGGTTGAAGTGACCTAGCTACAAACACATTTGTATTTCCAGGAGAAATGTACCCTGGACAGTATCACAATGTAATTGGGAGACAAATATCAACAATACAAAAAGATAAAATGCATCGCTTCTGAGTAATATCTGGTTACCAGCATTTTATTGCCCACAGGCATCATCAGTTTTGAACCTAGTTCAGATATCCTTTGTGTTTCCACAAATTCATTCTCCATTTTACTCTGTAGAAGCTTCCAAATACCTTGAAAAATATCAGAAACAGTTGAAGGTAATGAAAAAAATCCAGTGAATTCTAATACAAATGAAAACTTCTATGGAAACATAAGGTATTTCTGTGATTATCAACCGTAACTGCTATTTTGGCTTAAACATATGCAAACATTTGTAGAATCACATCATGTGTACTGCTTTTTTGTTTGTGTGTGTGTATTGAAGACAAGTATAACTGGCTGAGGCATGGTGTCACAGAGGCATTGTGAATATAATGTGTGGGCTGAAAAAAGAGGGCTGAAAATCTGATCTCAGAATCATATTTCTTACTGTAATAAATCAGTAAAATAAAAATAAATCAGTAAAATCTATAGCACCTGAGGTCTTTCAGAATTATTACAATGAACAATGAATTTATTGATATAATTGATGGTTAATCATGATTTAATTTTATCATTAGTGAATAGCAGTTCCTAGTTAATTTGGTTAACACTCAATAGCTAAGAATTTAATTACTTGGGCTTCCTGGCCTTAACTTCATTTTAGAAATCTTTATCTTTTCAAAATTACATGTATAAAGAAATATTAGCAGAGAGGAAGACAAGCTGAGCCAATGAGTTATTTTTATTCTTCTACACTTCTCTCAAAGTATTTTTGTCTTCTAAATGGCTCCTTCCCCCAACTAAGACAAAATCTGTGTGATTTCACAGTCATTGTTAACTTATTGCCGGTGTTAATTTAAATAGTGCCCAAATAAAACAAATGTACGGATTAATGTTTCAGTTTTTCTCATAGAAACATTTACTTCGTTCACTGATGGACAGAAAGATTTGACTAGGGTCATACCATGTTTCAGATCCCAAAGATAATGAGGTATTTTGGAGTGCATGAAAGAACAAAAAATCCTAGGAAAAGACAATTGTCAGGAATTGCAAATGCACCTTTTTGCCTTTGAATCCAGAATTTTGCATAGACCTTCTAAGCAGCATAGCTCCTGGGCATGAAAGTAGGAAGAACTACTGAATTTGGACCACTTTTTCTGGAATATGCAGTTTTAGGTCTTCTATGTATCTTTATTTCTGTTTCCCAGTTGCAATTACCAATAATCTATTTTTACTTTTCAGAATTAAGAAGATTTCTGAGATGGAAAGCATAGACCATATTTTGAATTCAGTGAAGCTTCGCCAGCTAGCTTCCCCCCCACCCCCCACCATTTTTCTAAACCTAATTCCATTTCCCAAATCTGAAAGATGCTTTAAAGAGAAAGCTGGTATCTTCCAACTAATATATTTCTTAAATTGAAGATGAGACATTTTCTTTGGAAATGCCTCTAATTGGAAAGGAAAGTAATTGGATCTGAAGTTCATTAATGGTAAATATCTTGCAGCAAGAAGGAAATTATATTGCTAAGTGAACATTATTAGAATGCAAGTGCCTAGTGTTTGAAAGAATAGTGTAATTTAAAACATTACATGAGATATGTCTAAGATAAAATCTAATTCAATATTACATGTAAATTTTCAAAATCCAAGACTGAAAACCCCCAGAATTATAACTCCAGGGGAGTCATGATTCCAAAATATCTGGAAAGCACCAAATTAAGGACTATTAGAATTGTTAAACTTAGGATCTACTGGTATATTTCAAAGTATAGTTTCCTTTTTTTAATAAACAAGAAAAAGGCCATTTCTAGATGATTAATCAAGCACAAAATCCAAAAGATACGATGAAGAAAAATCAGTTCCCTGCCAGGGGCATCTGCAGAAAATATTCAACCTATCAAAATGTCAGTTGCAGGTACGGCTATCATCTTGAATTGTGGATATTACTGTGCCCTTCTCCAACATTTTGATCTTAAGAAGAGAAGAAGAAACTAAACATGGCTGAATTTCTGAATACTTAGTATTTGGGGGAATATCAAGTTGCCAAATATACTTGCTATATTCACCTATCATACATTCTACACTCAGCTTAACAAATATAACAAGATATGTCTGAGCTGCTATACTGAGCTTAGTTTATTTAACATGTTAAGTAAACCGAGATAATCCTTGACTAATAACCAAGAATTTAGTGACTGTTTGAAGTTTAACCTGACAATACTTTTTTAAAATATTTGAAATGTAATTGTAAACATATATATCCAGGAATATACTGGGACATTTGATTAAGCATACTTACCCACTTTCAACAAAAAAAGCAGTTGACTATTAGATAATTAGATGTTTCTGTTTCTGTCCTGAACAAGCATGAGTGCTGTGATCTAATTTATATAAAATTTTGGTATATTAAGACATTTTTATTTACATTATTATAAATATGACTGTGAGTTCTCAATGTATACTTCGGATCCTATCCATTTTCTATTACAATCCTTATCATTCTTTGTCTTAAACTTTGAAGATGAAAGCTAACTTTTGGTAGCCCAAATGAATGGCATTATGTCAATACAAAAAGGATTTCAAGGGCTTGTGGAAACCTCAGAGTTTGTGGTCATACAAAAAAATTAAAAAGAAATGGAGCCTGAACTTATTTATTACCATAAAACATTCACCACTATGGGCAGAAAAGTCAAGGAATAGAGTAAAGTATTGTAGGAAAAAGCTTCATTCTACACTGTGACTTTTTAGAACTGACAGCAAATGTTTTCTATTTTCAACATCAGTTTGTCTAATATTCATATATATATATATATAGTGGGATAGTCTGGAAGATATTTTTTATGTTTCATGGCGTGAGTTACTGTTATCAAGAGAAATCAGTACAATGATAAATAGTAGTAGTGTGACAGTGAGTCTCCTTGAAAGATTCCTCTCTTGATTTTAACCTGTCCCAGTCTATCAGCATTGACTAGCAACCATGTTGTAAACTCATAAAATATTTATATGGTCTTTTCAAAGTTGCCAACAGGGGAGCAGTGCGGCAGCTTCTAAAACCAAAACTGCATTCCATAAATGTTTTCAAAGATAGTAATTACATGACTGAAGTTTCTGCTGTGCAAAATTCTAACTGGAGAGCATGATTGATGACTCTTGGCTATGGATGTGTCCCATTGGAGAATATGAATTACAATATACCTAGTGGGTGGGGGAAACCCAGGGTCAAGGGTGACAATGAATTATGTGTCTCAGAGTTGGCTACACCCAGGCAGTGCTGGGCATTTTAACTTCCAAGAAACCCTTTTGAAGTTTTGAAAGTTTGGCTTGAGACTCCTGGTTTAATTGGGGTAACTGCCGGAATCCTGACACATCTTAATATAAGAGTTGTTATTATCATCATTTTTATTATTCTTGTACATTTGTACTCTGAAATTTGTTTGAATAACTTGCTGTTTTTAAAAATCATAATTACTGTATTTTCATTTATTAAATTTTGTCCATTTATGTGGGAATGCATTAGAAATTAATTATTTCCTGTTGAACTCATTAAAAGGCACTTTTTATTTCCTTTTCTACTGAAACTCTACTAACTATGGAATGATATAGAATATGCTGCTTTGGTATGGATTGAATTAGGTTTATTGATAATAATCAGGGTGGTTGGGTACATATTTTCCATTTATTCATCCGATACAACATACTTCCACTGAGACAACTATAATTTAATGATACAAAAATAACAAAGGTGGTGTTTTTCAATAGTATTACATAAGAAAAATGTTCACTGTTTAGGCTACTGATATTTAATTATTAGTAGCTGAAATCATGTACTGGCTTCATAACCAAAGTTATGATTCCTACCAATGTAAGTGATAGAGATTTTATTATTTGAAAGAACAATAATGGTCAGTGATATCTTTTCACCTTTTCATTTTCAATTGCTATGATTGTTGTCACAAACAGAAATTCATTCATCATTTCATAATAACAACAGATTGAGATGTACAATGTTGAGCAAGCAAATGAATCAGTTTTTTTAAAAAATAATGTAGACAGAGATATGGACAAGAAATGGTATGAAAAGCTTTGTACATAAAATACTTCACAGGCTTGGCTAAAACAAAAGTTAGATAACGTTTTACAAAACCTAATCACAGCTGACTAATTTAAAAAACTTAAGAGAGTCTGTTTCTCTGTGTAGGCAATTTTTCATTATATCTGTTTATGCCACTCAGCGACATTGATTTCTTTTGAATTTCTATTTCAATGAAATATTTAATTTAATATTTGGCACTATGAAAAGAGCATAATTCAATTGCAACTTCCATCCATTTCAACATATAAATATGTCTTGGGTTGAAAACAATGATTCTTGAAATGCTTAACAAAACTACTACTTCTCCTGTTACTAGGTAAATTCACTGATCCGCTGTATTCAACTCAGATTTAGAGTTGGCACTGAGAAAGATGGTGGCAATTTGCAGGTAATTCGTGGCTTACAACAGTTCACTTAGTGACCGCTTGAAGTTATGAGGCTGAAAACAATTACTTATGACCATTTTTCACACTTATGACCCCATAGTCACGCGATGTACATTTGGATGCTTGACAACTGAGTCACATTTATGATGGCTGCAATATCCCAGGGACATGTGGTCACCTTTTGTGACCTTCTGACAAGCAAAGTCAATGGGAAAACCAGATTCATTTAGCAACCGTGTTACTAACTAAAGAACTGCAGTGATTCATTTAACAAATTTGGCAAGAAATGTCATAAAATGGGGCAAGACTTACTTAACAAACTTCTCACTGATCAACATAAACGTTGGGCTCAATTATGGCGGTAACTTGAGGACTATGATATTTCAATTTCCAATCATACTTGATTATAACTTAAAAGTAAGCCAGGCTAAATTATTTGAATACAATGTAAGTAAAATAATGGGATTTATCTTCAAACACATTTTTGTATTTACATATTGTCATTATTATTACCATTTTAAAAGAATCCACCTATCCAAAATACACAAGATATTTAATTTTCTCTGAGCAGGTAAGAGTAACTAAATTTATAACTTAAAGCTAAAGACTTCACAGGTCTTTCTGTCTACAAGGGCTGTTTTTCATTCTCATCTCTCAAGATGTTCCTTCAGAAACCTAAATCCCAGATTATTCTTTCCACTTCAGTAAGGCCTAATAAAGTTCTGGTTTCGATTGCTATCATTACTTCAGAAATGTATTTCTTTCTCAATTTGTCTCTTGATTTTTTTTCCCCACAATTTCCCCCTCCCCCTTCCTTCAAAAGTTATATTTAATTCCTCTGCTATCAGTACTTACTTTTTCTATAGCTTCTTCACACATTCATCAATTGTCTCCATGTATTATAGTCCTATATACAGGTAGTCCTCAATTTGTAATGGCAATTATGACCAGAATTTTTGTTGCTAAGTGATGTGGTCATATAGTAAGGGTCTGGGAGACATACAGGTCAGGTAGGGAATTCCAGTGGCTGGTTGTAACCAGCATTCAGTGCTGTTATAACTTCAGTTGGTTGCTGAATGAATAGCTGTAAGTTGCATACTGCCTGTAAACCATATTCAAAATATTCAGATTTGCCTTACTGTGTAAGGTGTAAGGTGTAACCATTCCTGCTTGAATTTGTTTAAACTTCTAGTATGGATATAAGAAGAAGAAGGGGGCGATAGAGAATGAAGTGGCTGGATGGAGTCACTGAAGCAGTCGGCATGAGCTTAAATGGACTTCGGGGGATGACAGAGAACAGGAAGTCCTGGAGGAACATTGTCCGTGGGTTGGACACGACTTCGCGACTAACAACAACAACAAATGGATATAAACTTTTTTTTCCCCCAATGCAACATATTCTCCAATTTTAGTCTTCCAATCTAGTAGAGTTGGCGAAGTTTCTCTTTTTCAATATTATACCAGGTTTGTTCTTATGGCTATCGATTTGTATCTTACTAAATTTTGATATTTTTCATTTAATTTTCTGAAGTAATACCTAATACATATATGGGTGGGTTCAGTTCAAATTTTATGTTTAGGTTTTTTTTTCAACATATTTTGGTGTTATTTCTTTGTAGTGTTTTTGAGTATTACATAACCAGCATCTGTAATGGAATGTTCCTTTTTTGTTGTGCTAATTCTAAGATTTGTGGTTAAATGCTTAAACAGTTTTGGCAATGGAAATATTTTCCCTTCTTTCTTTCCTTCTTTCCTTCGTTGGTCCAAAGGGAAGTTCTTTGGATCAAAAACAGGAAGTAAACCAAAGCTATCCTAAAATGGAGTTACCATAACAAAGCTGTAGATGTGTTATTTGTCTAAGGGAAGGGAGGAAACATTGAAACAGTAAAAACATGTAAAGAAATCATTTATTTGCACTGTAACAAGTTAGATTAGAAAAGAACACTTTATTTCTAGATTTGTTTTTTCCCCCCATCTTCTAACACTGGACAAAATCAGGGAAGAATTACAGAGGGTTGAATAAGATATCTTCAATACTAGTCTTGAGGCTTGAGACACAGAATTATGAAAACTGGAAAAAGAATTTCCAATCATTACATTTGCAGTGAACTCATATTGGAGAATTCTTTTCAATGATTTGAACATCACTTTTCAGATTTCTTGCCACCTGTCTTGACAAAATAAGCTGTCAACATATTTATCTTCTACCTTTTTAATTGCCTTCCATTATATTCTCAGCCTCTCTACATGGTAACTTTTTATTTTTTTTCCCCCCTTATGTAAGTTATAGCTTTCATTATTCTAAGTATCCAAGTATACTTCCTGGCATTCATGTTACGCTAATATTACCGTTAATTGTTCTTCAGAAATAGCCCTCAACTCCACATGTATCTTTTTATTATATCAAAATGCACTGCTGTACTAATGACAGCTCTATTACCACTAAAAATAATCACATCCTATACAGTGATCTCCTTTCTCAATGAATAGTAGGCTGCAACCTCCTTTAGTTGCTGTATTTTTCGGACTATAAGACGTTCTGAAATGTAAAATGCATCTAACGTGGGGAGGAAAACAAGAAAAAAAATCTGCCTCTGCCTCCCAGCAATTTGCCTCCTTGCAATAATCAGCCTGGTCAGCTTCAGCACAGCCTGATTAGCACAAGCAGATTGTTGTCAGTAAGATTGGCCTCCTGACGATCAGCTGTTTCAGGCTGCAGGGATTGCCATTGCCCATTGCCGCCTCCATGCACCCTATTTTTGGCTTTCACATCCTGTTTTCAGCTCCACACAGACCATTTTCAGCCTCCAAGCACCCCATTTTTGGCCTGTTCTGATACCCGCCACCTGGAATGCGCCAAAAATGCAGCCTGAAACAGCTGATTGTCAGGAGACCAATCCAACCGACAATCAGCTACTTGTGTAAGTCAGGCTGGCTGAAGCTGACCAGGCTGTTTGCTGTTTGCTGCAAGGAGGCACTGCTGGGAGGCAGAGGCTGAAGGGTGGGGCCTGGAGGTTGTGCAGGGCTTTGGCAACATTTGCTGTATAAGATGCACAGATATTTCCACTCATTTTGGGGAGGAGTGCATCTTATACACAGAAAAATATGGTAATTTTTTTAGAAAATTGAAAATATCCCCGAAGAATAGTACAGTTAGCTCCAGTTATAACTTGTCTTGAGCTATTGTGTACACTCATGGCTGGCAGCTACTCAGCAAACTTACCGATTCCATTCTATATTTTTATGTCTTGAATCTTGTCTGCAAGGCTTTGTGAAGTAAGCTCTACTTAAAATGTCTTTTACTGCATGAAATGCTGGTAAGATGATGGCCATTTCTGCTCTACCACTTTGTGCTCCTTTTTTCACATTGATTTTGTAACTTTTACAAAACCCGAGGAGGTAGTTTGTCATTCCTAAGAACTGCTGAGTTTTCTTCACAACAGTGTCCTTGGCACTTTTGAATTATTCCAACTTTTTGTTGACAGCTGATTCAGTCTATACTGAAAGATCCAATTGGAGTTGGTCACAGGGACCAAAGGTTTGTTCTTCCAACCTTTCAGGCTCATACTGGAGCCCATCATCAGAGAACTCTTCTCTCCAGAATATGTGCACTGGGCTCTTCTATGCCTTGTATTTAGATGGTGCCTGGCTGTTTGTAGTTTTGCCATTAAATCACTGACTGTTGCTTCCCTGTGCCCCCAGCTCCTAAGTGCCTGATAAGTTGGTGGAAAATCAGCATTCCTGTTGACTGACGAGGGGTCCAGTTCCCAGGCTTTGGTCCTAGTGACTGACTGAATCCAGCAACAATATCTTGGGACGTGTATATTTGCCTTCATATATAGAAAGACTCAAGACTCAGCTAATAGTCATTGGCACCTGGAATCAATAATACCAGCCACAAGGGAGTTCAATAGGGTGAGTTCTATCTCTCTTACCAGCGACCTGAATCTGTTAGTCTTCTTTTCAGCCTTTACATCAGAGAATAAGGTATATCTCATTATCAATGGCTATTAATTAACATTAGCTTGTTATATAAAGATTAAGAAGCAATACAAATTTTCAATTTTCATAAAAGGTTTCTTACAATCCAAAATGCTATTTTATCAAAATTCATGGCAGTTACAGCAATACATTCTGACTAATTTCATATCCAGGAGCTAGCTTGCAACTTGACTATATCAATTTCTTTACTGTAACAATTTAGAAGAGCTACATACATTTGTAGCTGTATGTGTAGCATGGATTAAATACAATGTGGAGTTTAGATTTTATGGTAAAACGTATATTGAAAGCAAAAGGATTGGATTAAACCACAATCTAAATGTAACTTTGTAAATGGCTTATATAGATCAGTAAACTTGGTCATCTTATCAGTTGTTTCCAAATATAAATATAGACATTTCCCATGAGAAGGGTTATTTTAATTAACTTCAAAGACTTTGTTAAACCCAATATCAAAGCTCCTGTTATGGCCTGTTGGCCGCTGACTGCTCCAGCACCTGAATCAGATGAGAAGGAGGCATCGCAGTTGTTAAGTGGGTGCTCAGAAGGAAGAGGCAGGACTGGATAGAGCTTAAAACCCTTTATTCGGAAGATCCGGAAAGAAAAAGCAACCAAGTTGCAGCCGGCGCTGTCCAACACTTCAGCCACTGACGGGGCTTTATTTCACCCACCGGTGGCTGAGCCAATGAATGGAGTCTGACATCAGACTCCACTCCTACTGAATATTAATCACATGGCAATACGGCATATCATGCATATTTAACAGGAGTCACGGTTAGCATCAAGGCAACCTGAGAGCTCTGAGGGGGAAGAGGGAATGGAGCTGGCAGAGAGAGAGAGAGAGAGAGAGAGAGAGAGAGAGAGAGAGAGAGAGAGGCAGAGCCTGGGCTGTCCATCAGCCCTCAGATGGAGAGTCAACAGACCTCAGGTCTGGAGGTGGCTGATGAGGGAGAGAAGGAACAGCTGGGTCCTGTGCCTGACATGCAGATGTGCAGAAGTCAGAGGAGAAGAGAGCAGTGGAAATTCGTGGGCCGATCCTTGGGAAGGAAGAACCACTGCTGCTAGCCCTAGCCCTAACCCCACCCTAGCTCTGGGGATAAAAGGCAGGGTGCGGAGATGAATAGATTAATCTCCCTCCCAGATAGACTTGTTAGCCTGCGGTGAGAGAAACTTTTTTGCTGGGGCTGCTGGCACTCCTAATAAAGAAATCAATGAGTTAACTTCGGAAGGTTTTCCCTGTTTGGGGAGCTGGGTCAGAACAGCTCCAGTTCAAGTCCATTTGCATCCTTAATCCATTCAAAAAAACAGTTCTAAATCAAGATTGTAATTACTCTTCTGCTGTATATTTCTCCCACATGCAAATATTTTTAAACTCAATTTTCCTTCTTAAAGGATTGGAAAAAAAAAAACCCTCAACCAGCAAATATGACCAGACTTGCAATTCTAAAGGTTGTCAGTCTTCAAAAAGGGAAAGGGAAAAAAAGTAAACAGCAAAGTGATGGAACAGTGAGATTTGGTCAAATTCTGAGTCTGTGTAAAGGCTGTATTATACAGCTCTGAACTCCTAGGAATCCCACAACTCCCACCTGTTTGCAAGAAACCACAACATGTCAGTTTCTGCTGTCTACTCAAACCAAAAAATAGCTGCCTGTAGTGTGTATGGGCAAGATCTCTCCTTTCTCTGGAGAGATTTTGGCAGTCCAGACAATCTTTGGCCATAATGTCTCCTGCTATCTGCAGGACATCAGTTTGCCATGTCTCACAGGAAGCTTTTATTTTATTTATCTTATTTAGTTAAAGCGTTTATATAGCTGCCCATATTATAACAAACTCTGGGCAGCTTCCAATAAAAAAATGTTTTCCTTCCGTGTGTGTGTGTGTGTGTGTGTGTCTGTGTGTGTGTGTCTGTGTGTGTGTGATGCCTCTTACATGATATTTGCAGGCAGGAACTATGTCATTTGGGCTTTTATTTATATACAGCATTTCAACTTCTTATGAAAGTACAAATTCCTATATGGCATTGTTATTGTCCAATAAAATCAGCTGGCAAATCTTTTTTGGAGTGACATCACTTCTCATGGCACATTTTTTTTGTCTTTTTCATCACCCTTAATTAAACTGATATTTCAAATAGAATAAATCTTGTCTTCAGAGGTGATTGTGAGATAAGTACATATGCTATAAATCAGAACTCACTGTTAAATTTCTTTTTAAATGTCTTAAATAGTTGTTTGTCTTTATCAAAACTTAGGACTGCAAGATGGTCCTTTAAAATAAATTTCAGGATACTAAATGTTCCTTAATATACTGAAAGTTTTCTGCTTTTAGTAATAAAATTTTGGAATCATTCATAAGACTACACATAGTAAAAGGAAACATTTCTCCCAAATCTGGTCTCCAAAAACAACAATTGTGTGAACAACAGTCATGAACAATTTTATGATACACTTGAACCTTTCCTTTTGAATTATGTTTCTAAAGAATCGATTCCAGTTTAAGATTTTCTCTCAGAATGCCTATAGAGACAAACTTTATGTAGGAACAAACCCTTAGTGAGTGAATCCAATTAAATACACAGCAGGTTGGAAACAGAAAGGGAAAACACTAGATACAGACGATGCAAAGAATGTTCTCTACAAAACTTGGAACATCAAATTATTTCTCTTCCTTTCCTGGTCTTTTTAGAATCAAAAGTACATCTGGAATTAGAATGTTCAGTATTTTTTTTTTGAAAGAACATTCCAGAATGGCATCAGGAATTGGATGTTTTCTCTAATTGCATTTTAAATGAATGCAGTGTAAAAAAAAATAAGGGAGATGAATAAATAAGAATGTTTAAGCTATAAATGGATTAAATGAATTTTGTGTATCAGCTAAGGACCCTCTCGGCAATTGCACTATGCAATCTGATCTTGTTTATACATTAAACAGTATAATCAATCCAGTCTAACAGGAACAAAAATATCTCCTTGAAATATCTTGTTGGTAGAGGATAATGGGAGTTGATGTCCTTCATATTGGGAGGAGTGAAAGATTGTCATAATCATTCTAGGTCCCTGGTGGCGAACCTATGGCACGCAGAGGTGGCACGCAGAGCCCTCTCTGTGGGTACATGCGCCATCGCCCCAGCACAGAGTATGCCATTGGGTGGGTTTAGGCAAATCACGGGCTCTTTTGTCCCTCCGCTGTGGCTCCCTGTTGGGTGATCCCACCACTGGCTGGCCCCACCCCTCCCCCTCCTCTCCCAGTAAACCCAAAGGAGTCTTTGAGGGCTGAACGCCTAGAGGCATGAATTTTCTCCGCCTTCTGCATTCCCACCCCACACTGAAGTGAATCAAACAGGCCGGTGTCTCCCTCCCCACTAAGCAACCCCACTTGCAAACTCCGCCAAGTGTGGCTCCAAACATTCGGCTTACACTTCCCTCCCGGTCAGCGCCAATGCTGGGGCAGGGAAGATGAACACCTGCCTGCTCCACTCTCGCTGACCAGAGGTGGGGTTCCATGCTGCCGCTTCCCAGCTGGAGCGCCACATTTGTTTGCTTGCTGGCCACCTCTGAGGAGGAAGCTGCCCTCAGGCGGCCCTGGCCTCCGCCATGGGGGAAGAGAGGGAGAGGGAGGAGGTGTCTTCCTGGCAGGATCCAGGTTGGAATTGCCTTATTTTGCATGGATCTCCTATGCTTGGCTTTGCCTGCCAGCCTCTCTTCCCCCTCCACAGTCCAAGTGGTTGGATTCACACAACATGTGAAGCTGGGCAGGAGAGCATGGATAGACAGAGAGACAGACAGATGGATGGACAGACAGACACATGAGACAGGAAGAGAGACAGAGAGACAGAGACAGAAAGGGAAAAAGAGTGAGAGACAGAAACAGAAGCTGAAGAGAGGGGAGGGAAAGAGAAAGGGAGAGGAAAAGAGAGGGAGAGAAAGAGAAACAGGAAGAGGCTGAGAGAGGGGGAGGGAAAGAGATAGAGGGAGGGAAAGACAGAAATTATATTTTAAAAGTTTCTCTTTTTATTGTTGCTAGTAATATTTCAAAAGCAGAAAAAATAAAGGGGCATAAAAGTGCATTTATCACATTTTTCTTAGAACAATTAGCTGAACTCTGCCTTGTTTATCATTATTTCAGGTAGTAAAACCTCAGTATTCAGGTTAAATTGCTATTTTGGCACTTTGCAATAAATAAGTGGATTTTGGGTTGCTGTTTGGGCACTCTGTCTCTAAAAGGTTCACTGCTCCATCACTGCTCTAGGTCAGTATTCTCTAAAGTAACTAATGATAACCATTTATGGTTTCAGGTGGATTTTTTTTCCCCTAGCTATAATGTGAGGTTATGAAAAAGAAGCCTGAAATCTTATTCACTGTAATAGCAGGAATGCTAAATACATGAATACCCATTAAGCTATTTCTTTCAGCAGGAAGCAGAATTGTGCAAAGAGCAGTAATCAAAGAAATTAAAGCCATGAGATGAGGGAGACAAAAGGAAATGTAGCCAAATCCAGATCACCTCAACGCCAAACTCTAAGACTTAAAACTTGTATCTAATGCCAAGACACAAATAAACTTGGTGTTAAAAGGCTGTTTTGAAGACCATACTAGATAAAAGTTAAAATGGGATAATTCAAATATATGCAAATTTTGTAAGGCAATAAAAGTCTATGTTAAACTAGAATCGATCATGCTACTTAGAACATTGAACATTGCTCAATCACAACAACAACCACAACCAATGATTTCTGAAGGTAAAATTTACATTTACTTTTAAAATTCATTTAAAAATGAAAATGAGTTATTTATTAAATCCATTTATGTAGCTATCCAATTCATACACAGTGACTCTGTGCAGCATACATTAAAAATCCAGTTACAAATCCACAATTTGACCCTTCACTCCACCACCACACCACCCTGACAACAGAATCAGACAAGTCACTTAACTGGTTCCAAATCTGTTCCTAAGACCCACTGTTATGCCCTCCAAACAACCTGGGGAAATTATCTTAAGTAGTCCTTAGGGTTGCAATTTCATGATTAATAAAATACACCCAATATACACAAAATGTATATACTGTATTATTACAGATAATGTTGTAGCTGCTCTTAGTTTGCCTGTTTATAAAGTAGCTAGCAAAATTCTTCCATCACCCCATTTCAATCCGACGATGGTGTTTATGCATCGGTTTATCTTTATAGTTCTTTATTATTTTGTAGGATAGGCGACATACCTCCAAACATAGTATGGGGTTAGGTAATTGTAAAATCTAGCTTTTATTCTGTTTTTCATTTAATTTTTCTTCATGACAACAACCTTTAAAATGTAAAGTCATGTGGTCTAAGTTAAGAGAAACATGAGAAACAATAGATACTGCAGCATTTACACTGTTTTATTATATCACCAACATAATCTTAAGTCTGGGCAAAATAAAACAAACCCCACTGCAGGAGTGATGTAACCTGGAGAGAAGTTATCTTTCCAACCACCAAAATTCTCCTCATAATCAGGCACAATTTGGAAATGCAGGCATCTTGCTGTGGAACTGGATTTTTACCAACGCTCATTAGGAGAAAACAAAATCATCTTTTACTGAACTTTTATAGTTCTGCACCACACATACTCTGAAAAATATATAGTGATTTAAGGGAACATTACTTTAACCCTTTCTTTTGTAATATTTCATTGTCTGCAGTAAATCATACAATGGATTCACAGATAATATATTGCATGTATGATTCTAGCACGAAGATTGAGAATAAGAAAAAATACTTTTGATCTGAGTTATAAAAAAATAGTACTGTTATCAAATGAATACAAATTTTTAATGTTGTCACAAACGAAACAAGAAAAAGTGCTGTAAACATTCTGATCTTAGCCAATGGCCAAAGACAGTGGTGTCTAACCTTTTTGGGCTCCTGTGCCAAAAATTGTGTGTGTGCTGGCACTTGCACGCTCATGTGCCAGCACCAAGAAGGCAATACCCTCCGCCCCTGCGCATGCACGCGCAATCCCCCCCGCCGCTCCATCCCTTTACCTGCACTGCACCTCACACCTGATTTTCGGCCTCCCAGAGGCTTGAAAAAAGCCTCTGCAGGCTGAATAGGCCTGTTTCATCACTTCCAGCATTACAGGAAGTGACAAAACAGTCCTATTATTCAGCCTGCAGAGGCTTTTTTCAAGCCTCCGGGAGGCCGAAAAAGGCCTCAAACCAGCCGAAAAATCAGCTGTGAGGCCCACACATGCACAGTGAGGTAAATTTGCCTGCAGTTCATGTGCTGGCACAAATGGCTCTGCATGCCACCTGTAGCACATGTGCCATAGGTTCGCCATCACAGGCCTAAGACAATAGCCCCCAAGTTATGGTCTGGGATGCTGAGAGTTTGCAAGGGCTTTTCAGTAAGTCCTTGGCAGCCCAAAATAAATAATAACAACATTGTCCAAAATTTCCATGATTATCAAATCTTGGAAGATGCTGGCATCCTCTCTTAAATTCCCATGTTCTACTGATGTTTTTGCTTCTAATTTTACAAGATGTGAGACTGAAGCACAAAGTGTCATGCTGTTTGATACAGTATTCTTGTGTGACTTTGTTCAACTAATACTTTTAATTAATTCCATGAAAACATGTGTTTAGTTGCAGAAAGATACTATGTACACGTCAAGAGATGCTATAAAGCAGGGGTGACCATCTCAAGGCCTGCGAGCTAGATTTGGCCCACAGAGTGCTTAGATCTAGCCCATGGGGCTGGCCTGGAAACAGCTAAGGCCCAGCCCGCAGTGCCTCTGCTAGTGAAAACAGAGCCCAGCTCTGTTTTCGCTAGCAGAGGACTATCAAAACAAACTAAAAACAAAACAAAAGAAGAAATGTTTCCCTTTTTGCATTTGAGCATGTAAGAGGTCAGGAAAGAGAAAGGGAAAGAGGAAAGACAAAGAAGGGAAGATGGGAAGAGAGCAAGGAAGGAAAGATAAGGAAAGAAGGGAAGAAGAAAGGAGAATGAAGAGGAAAAGAAAGGAAGAAAAGGGAGGGAGGGAGCAAGGGAGGGAGGAAATTATAATGAGAGTGAGGGAGGGTCCAAGAAAAGTCCCGCCTTAGCACTTGGCGACCATAGGTGTCCCTGACACAAGTCCCAAGTCATGCCCACTATGACCATGTCTCCCAGCCACAGCAACCATGGTCACGCCCTCCCCTAGCTCTCCAAGGTTAAACACAACCCTGATGTGGCCCTCAATGAAATTGAACTTGACACTCCTGCTATAAAGCAACCTTTTGCCTTGGAATAATGAAACACTGCACAGTCATGCTACAGAAATGTATTTGGAAGTTGTTTATGCATCTCCCTGTGTTGAACCAGCATGGAAAGGAAAATAGCATTATTGTATTATTCTATATTGTTAGGTGAGGCAGATGAGCAGTTTTAATTCAGAAGATCCATTACATTTAAAAATATTTTTGACATTTTCTCCATAAAATTCCACTCCTTCATGTGTTGGTGCAGATCAGTTTCACCCATCATTGTGGAATTGTTCTCCAGCTATCTTTCTTCTGCACAAACGTCACACAGAAATTTGTTTAAAACAAGGACAAAGCAGAGAACAGTTGTTTCCCTGTCTCTGTACATAGGAGACTTTTTTAAAGTTTTCCCCTGAGATACTTTCTGTCTTTTCAGGGGAACAAGACAAGAGGGGAAAAGAGTTTATGTCCAACTGTACTTTATTAAAAAAAAAAAAAGCTAAGTGGTAGCTTCTTCAGTGAAATCTTTTATTAAGATATGTGATAGTGATAACAACATAAAATCATTTATTCTGTAAATCAGATATTTGTATCTCTACTTTCCCTAAAATGCCATTCATTCCATCCTCAGATTCAGTAAGGCATCCCAGATTTCATTTACAGCCAACCAATCTCCCCATCTCCAGTTCTTAGAATAAAAAATTACCTACAGAATAAGTCTATTTGTGAGTATTGATTATATTTGATAATCAGGAGCAATCTACCTGACATTATCTAGCAGAACAGCTAATCCATTCCTGGAAAAATGAATTGTTGGCAATAGACTTGACTCTTGGTACTGCATCTACATATTCTAGACTTGTCCTTTATGAAAAATAGTCTCTTCTTTCACAAAGTATTTCGCAGCCTGGTTCTGTAACAGATGTATTCCACCAACCATTCACCCATGCATCCTTAGTTCCAACTTGTTCTCCTCCATGCTGCATTGAGAGCCCAGGATGGGTTGACTCCTTCCTATGAAGACATTTAGCTGAGTCTGTACTAAGATATAAAAGCCAGCCCACGGAAGAGACCCCAGCTTTTGACTCAGCTCCTTTCAGTCAGTAGCTATGTCTCTGAAAGCTTCTGTTAGATAACACTCACCAGCAATCTTCAGTGCCGTTTTTCCTCGTTTCAAGCAAGGTTGGGAGCAGCGTTGCCAGAGTGCTGTTCAGGCAAGTTGGGCAGCGTCTGTAGACCTCCCCCACACCTGCGGTTTGAGCAGTTGTAAAAAGCAATCGGCAAACTGATACCAGGGTCAGCCAGCTGATCATGTGGCCAGAGGCTGCCCTTTCCTTCGCTGACTTCTCTCGGGGCTCTTTATAGCCTAAGGAGAAATTCTTTGATCTCGGAGCCTGTTTCCTATAGTCAGCGGCCATCTTGGATTGAAGCCTTCCACCACGAGGTGAGCGGCCATTTTGTAAGCCCAGGGGCCAATTTATACCCTAAGGGGCTTAATACAAAAAATTTACAAAACAGTTTCTTTCCATTGTAAGAGCCTTTATTCTTCAAATGGAGCAAGATAAGGTCAGGCAGTCGTCCCCCCCAAGTGGAACAGTCTCTTAAGCCAATAAGAGAAAAAGTTGCAGGCAACGCACCCAATCAGTCCAGAGGGAGGTGGCTGCTAAAATCAGAGCTAAGGCTCTAGCCCCTAAGAAGGCAACTCAGGCTGAGTTGAGGGCAGAAAAGCGCAGACATGCAGCCCTAGAGAGGCAGTTCAACAGACCTATTCAACAGAAGGGAGTGCAACTACAGCATGTTTCAGGTGATACCTGTGGGCCCCAGCCAAGCCCTCCAAGGGGAGAAGTTATCTATGAGCCTGTCTCCTGAGGCTTTTGCAGTACAATGATCCTCAGGATCTAAGCAGATCTGGGCCTTATTTCCAACAGGCTTCTGGGCCCTATGCTCCTCCCCCTCCCTCCAGGCCTCAAAGCTCTTCTCAATCTAGGCCTGAAGCTACCTTCACTCCCTCAGCAGCGGGCTTTCGGCCTTCTTCCCCTACCTTTGAGCATAGACCAGGGGATAGCCAAGATGTTGTCTCTTTGGCCATTAGGCAGGGATTGGTGCAAGGCTTCAAGCAAATCCTTCGACCTCCGGAAAGGGTTCAGGCCCTTCTCCCTTCTCAATCTATAAGTTGCCTCATCACCCTGATTTACACAGGCCCCAGGACCTCAGGGTCCATTCTTCTCTACCAGAATAGGAGGAGGTTGATGAGGAGGGAAGGGCTTCACCATCTGAACCCAGTTACTCCTCTCATTCAGAATGTGAAGAGGGTGAGACCTTTGACCAAAATCTTTCAGAGGAAGAGGACTCTCGCCCAGAGCAGACATCCTTTGCATTGGTCTTCAATCCTTCTCTCTTTAGGCCATTACTCAGCATGGCCTTGGTCACTGCCAAGCTGTCGCCAGAGGAACTGGCTCCCGAGCCACAAGGAATTCCCTCTAGCCAGAGAGACTCATTCTTCTCCAAGCCTGCAAGGGTTTTGCCTTCTCCCACTTTGTTCCTGGACATGGTCAAGGAACAGTGCGCTTCCTCTTCGGCAGGTCCTCGCCCATCTTCTCTGGATAAGCGTTTCTACAATGTCAGCGCAGCCCTGGACAATTCCCTGGCAGTGCCTTCTGCTGACATTCCAGTTCTGGCCTCGTTCCCATTTTCTGGCACTCTCACATGAGCATCCATACGGTGGCTGCACCAACTCCAGATTAGATTGCCTACATCTGACCTTTGGTCTCACCAAGGCCTTAATAAGATTATCGCAGTGGTGGAATTCACTGCAGACGCCACTCTCAATTCTGCCAAATTTGCATCTAGGGCCATGGCATCTTCAGTAGCAGCAAGAAGACTGTTATGGCTCAGAAATTGGCAGGCGGAGTCACACCGTAAATGGAAGCTGGTTTCAGTTCCATTCGCGGGCGATAAGCTTTTTGCCGCTGCTCTGGAACCTTATCTCATTGAAACCAGAGATAAACGTAAAATTGTCTCTTCCTCTGGGAAGAGAGCCGACTATCACCCAGCTCCTTATACTGGTAAACAGCCCTTTCGGGAGGGTGGGGGTCATTCCTGCTGTCGCTCTAAGTAATCCCTCATTCTCCCCACCCATCGGAGGTCGCCTAGCCTTCTTTGCCTCCAAATGGGAGGAGTCAACGGCGGATGCCTGCGTGCTCAGCACTATTAGGTCAGGATTACAATTGGACTTCCTAATGCACCCCCCCCCCCAAAATTTTTTTGATCTGTCCTTTCTCTCAGGACATTTCAAGGCAAGACCTCATGAATCAGGCCATTCAACTCCTTCTTGAAATCCGAGCTATTCAAACCTGTTCCCCACTCTCAATGGGGAAATGGGCTTTATTCTCGCCTTTCATCGTTCCCAAAGCCTCGGGGGGAGGGGGAGCGAACCATCCTGAATCTAAAATTTCTCAACCAATTTGTAAAATACAGGCTATTTAAAATGCAGACTGCATTCTATTTTAGTGAGCGTTCGGGAGGGCGATCTCCTCTCTTCCACTGATCTCATGGAGGCTTCTTCCACATCCCCATTTGGCCTCATCATTGCCAGTTTTTCTGTTTCTGTTATCAGAATACCCATTACCAGTATCGAGCACTTCCCTTCGGCCTCTCATCAGCTTCAAGGTCTTCACGAAGGTTCTGGCAGCATTGATGGCTGTCGGTGGCTTCTCCTTGGAAGATCCCAGCCCATCTAATCTCCCTTCATCAGGGGATTCTGCTCCACTCGGAGCCCCAGTGGCTCAAGCTGACCATGTGGCACTTGAGCGGCACCATGACTTAGAGCAGCAGTGGCACTCGCTAGACGTAGGTAGGGCTCTTAGAATATACATTAAGCGCACTTCCTCCTTCAAGAAGTCTGAAGCCATTTTGTTTTCTTTTCCCTTCTCACTTGGGGCACAAGGCCTCTTCTCCTACTATTAGCAGGTGGGTCAGATCTTGCATTGAGCAGGCCTACAAAGCTGCGGCCCTTCTGGTTCCTTGAGATCTGACAGCGCACTCTACCAGAAACGTGGCCACTTTGGCTGCCTGGGCGACCCAAGCACCCTTGGAGGAGATCTGTCGTGTGGCCACGTAGACATCTCCGTCTCCTTTCATCAGATACTACCGTCTGGATGTCTTTGCCTCTGCAACTGCAGCCTTCGGCAGACGGGTGCTTCAACGAGTGGTTCAACAGTCGGTGTGATGAGCCGGACGAGGACCCACCCGTGGACATGCAAGCTTTGGTATGTCCCATCCTGGGCTCTCGATGCAGCATGGAGGAGAAAGGGCGTTGGTCAGAAGTTACCCTGAATGCCCTTTCTATCTATGCTGCGAGAGAGCCCAGCCCCTCCCTTGATTCATCCGGAGAGGGTAAGTCATATTTCTGTTTTCATTTTTTGCTTTCAGAGACACCTTTCAGTCTGTCAAGTATCTTCACCAAAGCTGGGGTCTCTTCCGCAGGCTGGCTTTTATATCTTAGTACAGACTCAGCTAAATGACGTCATAGGAAGGAGTCAACCCATCCTGGGCTCTCTAGCAGCATAGATAGAAAGGGCATTCAGAGTAACTTCTACCAACGCCCATTCCCCATCCTTCCAAATCTAACTTCCGCTCTTTTTCCATTGTTTAACGGGATATTTCAGGAAGTCTTTGAAAATTAAGCTTCTAGCATAGATTTCTATGCAAATTTCCCTATAAAGACCAGAACTTTGCATAACATATTAATATAACCTCCTCCCTCTCACAGTGAATTTTCCAAAGATGCAACTGATGCCCATGGATGAGCAAATGACAGGCCTTTGGGCCTTTGAACAGGAGAAGCTGCTTTTGGCTTTATTTTACATTTGAAATGAAGTTTTATTTTCTCCCTTTTCTTCCCTGATGACAGATAGTAGAAAAGTCTGCTTAAAAACAGTATCTATTTTCTCAACCATCTTTCAATGTTACTGCTGTTCTTTAAATACTTAAGTTAATAGAATTCATAACATTCTTTAGGGCAGGGGTGTCAAACTCGTGTCATCATCGCGTCATCATGTGACATATTAGGACTTTTTCCCACTTCGCTAAACCGGGTGGTCCACATGTTTGACACCCCTGCTTTAAAGGAAAAAACATTCTAGAAAAGAAGCAAAGTGCCATTTTCTGAATGAAGTGTTTTCATTCTCATTCTCTTCCACCCGTTTAGAAATTTGTTGCTATTCTCCCCCCTCCCCACATAGAATTCTTTATTGGCCAAGTGTGATTAGACACACAAGGAATTTGTCTTGGTGCATATGCTCTCAGTGTACATAAAAGAAAAGATACATTCATCAAGAATCATAAGGTACAACACTTAATAATAGTCATAGGGTACAATAAGCAATCAAATCATACTAGGAAACAGTCAATTAAAAAATTGTAAGGATACAAGCAACAAAGTTACAGTCATACAGTCATAAGTCGTAAGGGGGGAGGAGATGGGTGAAAGGGAAGATGGGAAGATTAATAGTAATAGTACTGCAGGCATAGTAAATAGTTAAATAAGTAACAGATTTACAGATGGTTGTTTTAGAAATACTGTATGATTGATAATTCTGAAAATCACTCCATTATTTTTTTCTAATTAGTGATTTTAAAGACCCGTTAGCTTGTATTATTGTATTATTGTCTTCCCTATTCTGATACTGAAAGGCCTCTGCCATGAAGAGATTTATATTTTACCACCTTCTCTTGTTCAAAAGAGCAAGCTGAATGGCTCTTCCTTTTTAAACAGCACTTGCCATTAATCATGTGAATTCACTATAGCCTGCTCACATAAGGGATTTATAACTGAAATTTTGGGTATTGGGGAAGAAGGCAAACACTTTAAGTTCTATAAATAAACAAGTAACTTTAGACAACTTAAAGAAATAAAAGTATATGCAATTAAAATTAAACATAAATTTCTGGTAAAGAATGGAGAAAAACCATTCCAAAACTAGTCTTTGAAACTTACAGAGAATGGGTTATTTAATATTCAAATTGCTCAGCTAGGGTTAGGGTTAGAGTTAGGGGATGAAGATAAAGTTTCTCACTGAAATTCTAAACTAACCATTTTTCTAGTATGTCCCATTATGATGATTGACATATGTGAGAAAACATCTAATAAGGTGTTCTCAACGAGGGAAGTAAGCAGTGGGGTGCCACAAGGTTCTGTCTTAGGCCTGGTACTCTTCAATATCTTCATTAACGACTTAGATGAGGGAATAGAAGGGGAACTTAACAAATTTGCAGATGATACTAAGCTGGCAGGAATAGCTAACACCCAAGAAGATAGGCTCAAGATCCAGATGGATCTTGACAGACTAGAACACTGGGCCATATCTAATAAAATGAAATTCAATAAAGAGAAAAGTAAAGTCCTACACTTAGGCAAGAAAAACCAAAAGTACACATACAGACTGGGTGAAACCAGGCCCAATAGCAGGAACTGTGAGAGGGAAGAAGTCTTAGTGGACAACCAGCTAAATATGAGCCAGCAGTGTGCAGCAGCAGCCAAAAAAGCTAATGCAATCCTAAATTGTATTAACAGAGGGATACAATCAAGATCAAGGGAAGTACTAATACCACTCTATAAAGCCTTAGTAAGATCACACCTAGAGAACTGCATCCAGTTATGTCTCAACAAAAAGATGTTGAGACTCTAGAAAAAGTACAGAGAAGAGCAACCAGGATGATTAGGGGACTGGAGGCTAAAACATATAATGAATGGTTGTAGGAACTGGGCTTGGCTAGTTTAGTAAAGAGAAGGACAAGGGGAGACATGATAGCAGTCTTCCAATATTTGAGGGGCTGCCACAGGGAGGAAGGGGTCAAGCTATTTTCTAAAGTGCTTGTAGGCCAGACAAGGAATAATGGATGGAAACTGAACAAGGAGAGATTTAACCTGGAAATAAGGAGAAACTTTCTGACAGTGAAAACAATTAACCTCGGAAGTTGTGGGAGCTTCATCACTTAAGACTTTCAAGAAGAAATTGGACTGCCATTTGTCAGAAATGGTATAGGGTCTCCCGCTTGGGCGGGGTGTAGGACTAGATGACCTACAAGGTCCCTTCCAACTCTGATTATCTGTTATCTGTTAAGATACCAGGGCTCTGTAAAACCTTAAAAATGGGGGTTAAATAATATATCATCTCAGGTATGAAACATATTTCCTCAAATAATTCATGTCTTTCTCTAAGTTTCCATAGCTGCTTTGCAGACTATTCTGGTCTGTTTTCACATTTATAAGTGGAGTTTAATGACATTGACAATAACACATTTGGAAAGGGGTTTACACACTTCTCCCAAGCTATATTTAGTATTTACTTGTACAATAAGTAAATACAATTCATGCAATACAATTCATAGATACAAGTAATAACTGCAATTATACAAACCATATCACAAAATTAAGCTGTAGGAAGCAACATTCAATTTCACAGCTTCTTGCATCTCCTGAATTCAAAAATAATCACATAACTTGTTACTCTTGTGGACTTCCTAGATGTCTGATTAGATATGAAAACACTACTGCACTTCTGGAAGTAACTACATATGAATCCTAACAGGTATTTTAACAGGTATGTTCAGCTATAATTACACAAAAGGTTTTAAAATAAAACAAAATATTTAGACTCTATGAGCCTTCTCCTGACTAGATATTAAGAAATCCCAGTAACATGCCATGCTTTGTTCATATTCAAATTATTTTCCAATAAATTTTCCCATCTTACACATTTAAGGGGAAATAAAAGCATTCTTTATAGTAAAGTTTCCCAGTGTTTCTGCGTAATTCTCTCTGTTCTGATCAAAGCTGCATACACAGTGACCACTTTGGAAGAATACATGCTAGAAGTCACTTTTAAGTATTATTTTGTTTTGTTTTTAGTGACCAAGGCAGATAAAATAACAGATGAATGGAGTGTTGCAATAAATTTAAGAAATTGCTTGAGTATAATTACAATTTTCCATGCTGCTGTGAAACTGCATTAATTAGCTAAATTATTATGGCTCTGTGCCTGAAGAGAAATATATTGATATGCCCATACTAACCATTACTTTGAAATGGAAAGAAAGGATTCCCTTTCCTCAAAAATGGGGGCAGAAAATTGGTGTACAAACTATTTGTGAATATTCCTCAAACACTTGTGAGCTCAGATCTGTGAGCAACCTGTGAGCACTAAGCAGTAGAGAATGCTACCCTTCTTCGGCCTAGCCACATGGAGCTCTTTTTCTACCCACTGACTGTAGCTGAGAGGAATGAGTGACTGAAGGTCATTAGCTGGTCTCCATACCAAATAGAGGATTGCAACCTAGATCTTCTAATTCTTTGTCCAGCACCATAATTGTATGCTTACACTGATGCTCATGAGAAGGGAGTTATGAGGAACAAAATAGTCAAAATTTCCGGTTAAGTATACATTTTTTCCCATTTTGAAAGCTAGTGATACATAAAATAAAAGTCAAATGATGGGGGAAATGAAGTTTTATGAGGTTCTGCAAACCCTAGGATAATTTCAGATTTTCTGATCAGTCTAATCTTAAACAGTTCCAAAAAGTGTTTCCATTGTTGAAAACTATCTTTCATTGCTAGTGGTCCTTGTTAACAACATCAAAGTTTTTTTTTTCCAGCAAGTGGCAGCTGTCTAGAATAAAAGACATAAGGCAAGAAATCTTGCACTAAGTCATCAATTCCCTAGTGGAGAATCACTTCCAAGGCAAAACCAAAAGCATCTCTTTAAACAATAAATGAATGAATGGGATTTGGATGGCAAATTAGAGGCTGTGAGGTAAAAGCTTCTTTCACTGCCAAAATGTTTGTTGTGCCTCAAAATCCAACTTGAATGGGATTCCTTTTTAATAAGATGGGAAAGCTGTAAAAAATAAGTTATAAAATTGTGACAGAAATTACAGAATCTCCTAAACTGGTGGATTTTTACATTTTTTTTGAAGGTGGCAGGACAAGATAAAATACTACTTTAAAAAAATTCATCTCAGCACTCTCAGAAGAGATATAGTAGTCCAAATAATGTAAAACAGAGAGATCAAAATAATGATTTTCTACCTTAACATATGATTTCTGGAAGCAAAAGCTATTTAAAGGCATCCTGTTCAAAGTGGCTAGCTGGATACTTGAAATAAGTTAAAATGCCATCTAAATAAACAACCATATAAGACTCATGAAACATTCCATTCATTAATTTAATAAAAAAAAATCATTCATTTTAAAAAAACCTATAGCAATTTCAAAGATAATTGAAGGAAGGAGTTTCTCTAATGTTTCAGAATTCAGAAGTATGAATTTATAGACCACTCTCAAAGAATCACATACTTCTTGACAAGAAATGTTGGGGTCAGAGGCTGCAGATTTCTTCATTAAGAAATATTTTAAATAAACCAATTATGGAGATTTAAAGGGATCTGAGCTCCTGGAATCAAAGGCAAGTTGATAGAGAGGCAATGGACCTGTCTCCCCTTTCTCCAAATCCCCAAATATTTTGCACATAAAACATTTCTGTATTTTGGGACAGCACAATATCAGAATAAAAGAAAGGAAGAGACCCTGAAGGTCTTTTAGTCCAACCCCCAGCAAGCAGGAGACCATATACCATTCCAGGGAAGTGGCTTCTTAAAATAGGGGTCCTCCAACCTTGGCAACTTTAAGACTTGTGGACTTCAACTCCCAGAGTTCCTCAGTCAGCA